>CM041779.1:314646042-315028300 GCA_023374045.1 Limonium bicolor
AGTTTCCTCTTGGCACCGAAATGGAGCTTTGCAAGATTTGAAAAGATAGAAAGCTAGAGCTTGAGCTAACTAAGAATAATATGTGTTTAGTTTTTGATTTGGAGCTAAAATGAGCAAGTTATGGACAAGGCAAGGTGAGGCAACCATGGAGGCTGCTTGGGACGGTTTGGAACAGAGGAAAAGAAGAAGAGAACCGTGAAGAAGAAGAGAAATGAAGAAGAGAGGATAGATGTAGGGTAATATAAGGTATTTGCTTTTATAAAGCAAATAGTACTATTCTCTCTTTTACTCTTCTTTTCCTTTATTTGCTTAGTCATGTGGTGACTCCTCACATCAAAAACCGGCCCCCCTCTTGTAGTTGGAGATATTTATGGTCTTAGTTGACCATCTCATTGACTTATGATGACTTAAGCTTAATTTGGGCACTATTGGCACTATTCACTAATTAGTGCACATATTCGTGAAATTTTTGGTTTCCCATTGATTTAGGCTTCCTAATGTGATACTAATTAGTACACATGTTGATTAAGGTGTAATCATGGGCATTTAGCCACTCAAAACTTATTTCTAAGACAATTTCTCAAAAAGGTGCTTTAAGGAGTCTTAAAGCACATTTTGTGTTTAAGCTTGTTTTTGAGCCTCGTTTTCTTTGCTAATTGATTTAAAATGACCATTAAAATATTACTAAGGTCTTATCATGATATTTGGGTACTCACCCAAGTCTCTCCAAGCTTAGAGCACATTTTTGCCCTAATTGCCCTTAAGGCACTTTTTTGTGTTTTCCTTGGTTTAAATTGTCTACCAATCTTTCTAAGGCATATTCTAGCCTTACTACATCATAATTTGATGTTTACTTAGCATACGTAGGTTTGGGGTATTTCATTCAAGGTAAGGAAACCAAAGAAAATCTAAGGTTCCTCTCATTTTGTACATGTCCAAAAATTTCACCTCACAAGGGTTCTTTGTTTTGCCCTTCATAGCTCCATTTCAATCTTCAAAGGACTAGGAGGAGTCCTACCTTGCTTCTTAATCAAGTTCTCTTTCAAATTCCAAAGGTAAATATCATTTTAGTGTATTAAAACACTTATGTTAAACTAGGGTTTGTATATGAGTTTAAGTATGAATTCTTAAGCTCATTACCCTTATATGTGTGTGTGGATAGAAGGTAGACAAGTGATCAAGTTCCTTGCTAATCTTCAATCCAAGGAAACAAGAAAGAAGTTTGGGAAGATAAGAGGTAAATAAACTATCTCAATGTAGTTTAAATGCCTTAGGAAAAAATGTGCTTGATTTGCTTAATAAATACCAATGGCAACGCAAACAAGCTAGTGAATTATTCTCAAGAGAATTATTAAAAGGCATATGTGATGTTGAGTGTATTTGTAGGTCAAAGGCAATATATATGTGGAAAATTCAGTGTTTAAGGTTTATGCAATTTAAGGGCCTAAGAGCCATGTTATTTAAGGGCCTAAGTGCCAAGCAATTTAAGTTCATGCACTATATTGTGATGTAGTGTAGTTTGAGGTTTAGTTGTGTGTAAAGAGTGTTCCTTGTAAAGTTGTGTCTTTGATGGTTAAAGGATGAAAAGCCATGTGTTGTGTATAAGGATGAATTAAGACATTGAGTGTTCTTGGGTTGTATTAAAGTGAACAACTATGTGTTTTGGTGTTAGGTGATACAAGAGAATCTATGGCGAAATTTGGTTAATGAACAAGGAGTTTTAAGTGTCTAAATGATGTTTGGTGACCTAGGTTGAACTAGGAATGATTAGGTTTAAATTGGTGAAAGATAAGGTTGGTGAATTAATTATTTATTAATTGTTAAGTGTCGTTGATCATTATCTTGGTTTAGATATAAGCAATAGAATTCAAGAGATTGGAGGATACTTCAAGCCAGGTGAGATTGTGTTAAGGATTTATACAAAGGTTGGTAACAATGAGGAAGTAAGGTGTTGTAAGGAAGATGTTTGAACTTGTGAAGAAAATTCTAGGAAGGACATAAAGTGTTTTGGTGGGCTAAATAATGTGTGGAAACATGTTATAAACCTAAGGGAGAAAACATTATAAGTGTTAGTAATTTTGGAAAGATATGAGTAAGTGTTTAAGGGTATAAAAATGAGGTTTCTGGCACGTCCGAACTTGGACGTTCGGACATGCCCTGTTGCGTGTAAATTTCCCAGTTTTTAAGTTGCGTCAGAACTACCGTCCGAACTTGGAAGTTCGGACACACCCATCTCTTTTCTCTGATTTTGCCTCGACCAGTGTCCGAACTTCGGAAGCTCGGACACATGTTCGGACATTCGTCAGTTTTCACCCTTTTGAGTCTCGACTTGCGTCCGAACTTCGGAAGCTCGGACACAAGTTCGGACATGGTGCTGTTTTGACCAAAAACATTGTTTAAGGTTAGAGAAAGAAGGGGATTATTAAGTAATGATGTTATAAGGTTGTTAAGGACATGTTAAGTGAGTTAAATGGCAATTGAGAGGGTGGAAAGTTGTAATAAAATGTGGAATAAAACAAGTTAAAATGTGAAGTTATATAACTAGTTAACGGGAGTAAGTCATGAGCTTTAAACTATAAACAATCAAGTTACCCCGATGTTAACGAAAGTAAATGTAATGTTATCAGTTGTTCAAAGATTTTTTTCAAGGAACATGTGATGGCACGTTAGAGTGAACCCCTAGTGACAGGTATGGTTTTCTTGCAACCTTGTGTCCTACCGGATTACACCGGCTTGTATGCCAATGTGTTTTTCTGAATTTTGCCACGTTATAAGATAAAAGTATGTAATGAGTTTACAGCAATTCATATGTGGCGTTCCTTAGTTCCGATACCGTTTAACCTCTAAAGTGTTAAACCTTAGTTAACTGAGTCTAGGAACACATAAGAGATCGGTATTTGGATTCAACGACCCGAACCATGGGGGCGTTCTAATCACGGCTATGCGTGAGGTAGTTGTGTGATGTTGTGTGTGACGTCTGTTGTAAATGTATGACCCTCCTTTGTGTGATTAACTCAGTTGTAATACTGTATTGTGTGCTAATGTGATAGGTTCCACAACGGAGTCTTTATCTGTGAATATTTATATATTATGGCGGGAGGAATCCGGTAGTTCCGGTCGCGCGTTGTTTGGGAGTTGATGTATACAGTTTCTTTTGCTTCCTCTCTGTTGGTTGTTTTCCTTAGTTGGTCTACAATCACCCCTGAGTTTAACCAAGGCTCTTGACTCACGTCTGTTGAGGATTATGTACGGTGTGTTCGGATCACTATGTCTGATCCATCTTTGTGTTAAGTTATCCATTCGTCTAAAAGGACGGTAACGAGTTATGTAAACAAGCTTAGCATGAGTTGACAGCATTCTCTAGCTCTCCAGTGAACTAACTATGTTTGGGGCGGTTCTTAAAGAGATCCGTACCCGTTATGTTATGTGTTATTGATGTACTGCAATGCTTATTGTGATGTGATGTTATATGTTGTTAAAATGTGGAGTATGTGGATCATGGATATGAATCCCAGTTTATAGTAAGAGGCGTTTATGGATAACCCGACTAGTGGGTACGTGTCGTCTATTGAGGAAATAGCTCCATTAGAGGAGAAACACTCTAGGGTTAAAGAACACAATGAGTGATTTATTAAGTGTAGATGTGTTGTCTGTTTGTTGAGCCCTATTGTTGTGTGTATGTAATGTGATATGTGTTTATGGTTACATGCATGGTTAAAATATAATCAACCGCATGCTAAGACGACAATTAGTTGTGTGTGGCCCGGTAGCATGCGGGCTGCGGGATTACCATACCAGCAAAGGTGCTGAGCCCCTTGGGGGCCACCCTTTTCTTCCCTTTCTATTTCAGTACAAGAGCTGGAAGTCGTTCGAGAGTAGGACTGGGTAGTTGTTTATACATGGGTAGCCATTTTAATTGTATATGTATTGTAGGTGTAGTAAGACCGAAATTGTTATCAGCGTCAGTTTGTAAATACTCGGTACAGATGGAATGTTTATGTATGTCGGTTGTTGTTAATGGAAAGGGATGGTAATGTGTAGATGCTCGGAATCTAGTCCATCAGACCGATATAATGTATATGTATTAGCCTTGTTAGCCACGTGGGTGGCTAACGGCGTGTAACACCATTGAGTTAAGTAATGTGTTGAGTTAAGTTTTCCGCTGCAGTTTGATGTTAAGAGTACGGTTATAGTTGGGGTGTTACATGTGCATTGTTGTGATACTTAACGTGCGTGATGCTACTAACTGTAACGTGATGTTCCACGCATACAACACTACATTACCAGTGGATTAAATACCTGCGTTTTATTATACCGAGAACTTGTACTCAAGTTTCTCACTAACTTCACTTTATAACAGACGTCGTTATCCTAAACGTGATTACTGGCAATACACCTTGTGTTCTTGTTTAACGTCCTTGTGTGACACCTAACAATTCTATACTACGAGAATGAGGAGCCCAGTTGGATCTGGCCATGCATGCTACAGGAGTTGTACCTGTCACAAGTCGTCTCCTATTCAATTTACGTCGCGACGGGAGTTTTGGGAGCACACTTTGTCCACTCACTGGGACCGTACCGAATACTTCAAGTTAAGAGGAAGACTTCACTTCTCTCGAGGGTACGATACCCACCTCTGTTAGTACAGGAGTTAACTACGTTATCTTCTGAGGGAATTATTACCCACCTACTTGTACGAGAGTCCCATCTCGTCTAAGGGTTTATCATACCTGACCAATTTACTCTGTGAAGATGGAGTTTAATGAGGTCACTATACCTCCACTGCTGTGAGGTACTCTTATATACATGTTAGTCCCATTGTGAGGATCTGACTACTAGTAAACAAGTACAGACATCTAACTTGACCTTCTGAAGTCTTGTTCTATGTGACATTGTTGTCCTTGTATGGATGTTTGTTATGATCATGTTATGATGCTTATTTACAGCTTTACAAAAATGACTTGCATGTATTCGACAAAGTAGTTGGTGTGGCCCAGTAGCTTGTGGGCCCCACGTTTTTCATACCGGCAAATTATTTTGCTGAGCCGTTTCATGGCTAACCATTTCCAGGTACCTGAAGAAGGAAGAGATTACCCGACGAGTGTAGGTGGGGTAGAATTAAGACAGGGGATTATTATTACCGAAATCATTTTACAAGTACTGTACTTTTATTATTGGCTTTTGTTGTTTTAAGAGGTTTGTATTCAGTGCTCAGACCGTATCATTTGTAAGTTATGTTTGGAGTTAGCCTTGTTAGTCACATGGGTGACTAGCGGCGTTGTAGCACCACCCGTTGTTATGAATATCTTTTCCGCTGAATTTCCAGTTATCTCTAGGAGCTATCATCGTACAGGTTTGTGGAGTTTCGGGTTGGGGTGTTACAAAAAGTGGTATCAGAGCGTAGTTACGCTCTGAGAACTGAGTACAACCGAAATTAGCCTTGGGATACAGGGTGTGTGATAGAACAGTGAGGAGTGGAAAGTTAGTTTTTACTTGGTCCGCCGAAGGGCGTTAACAACTGTTCAAACTTACAGTAACTACAAACTATGACCTGCCTAAATAACGAGCAGATGTCATGAAAAGGAGTACATTAATTAACACAAATACTTAAGACTGCTTGAATTGGCGAAAGGGTTTGTTGAAGACCGTACGACGCCAACTGTCATCCACACGGGAAGCGGATGACGAATAACAGTGACGCCATACCGATGATAACCAGAAATGAAGACAATACCGCCAAGTATACAGTGATGATGGAGTAAAAATATATCTCATGGACATACACTGCATGATGATCCAACCTGCATGCGCCTTGCTACAACAAGTGCTGCTCCAGTAACCAAATAAGGAGAATGAAGACCTACACGGAAAGAGAAAACACTGAATTTTATGGGATACCCAGCCACTGACTTACCGCCCAGTGCGGACCGGGACTGAAATCTTACAATCCCTTACTAACTTCGCGAGAAGATCGTGCGAAACCTTGAAATATGACTATCAGTATAGTCTTACAAAATACCCAATGATAATACCAAGAAAATCAGAACAAAATCTCACTATATATAACTAAACATCCAACATAAATAAACACGGGATGCAATACCTGCTCAAATACCTAGGGTCTCAGCTAGTATCATTACAGTGACAATGCTGGACTCCTAATAAATAGTGAGAAGAGAACAAACTTTAAATTTATATTTTTGGAAGTCAGAAAAACTTACTTAGAAATGTCAAGTGCTACTATATAGATATACATATAATTGGGAGGTTATTAACCTAAAACTTTTGAGGAGTATCGATATAATTCAGCGGGATAAGTATCATAAAATATACCTCCCCTATTTTGAGGCACATGTCATACTCTATCCTTATGGATTTATACGAGCATATGTCTTCTATGATAGCTCGGTTTGGGAATGTAAGTAAAGAACGCATGAGAACAATAAGTTACCTCCCAATGTAATATAAGTTTTTATATGATCATAGTAATGAATAACTCTCCTCGACACTAGCAATGGAGGCAGTGTAAGCTATATTAAGAGTTGAATTCAGATATACACTAACGGTGAGTGGAAGTTAAACTTAGAAGTGGGAAAACATACCCCTTGACCCTGTAACAAGTGTTTTACACATGAACATTCCTAATGTTATATACCAATCTTTATGATTTTAAATCCTCTATTATTACACTTAATCGACCTATTTTGGGAAACCATTGAGTTTGTGGAATAACCACTTTTCTAGAGATAGAAATGAACCGTAAGTTTTGATTGTCCTGTCACCAAACCGTAAGATTCAAACTGGGAACCCCTAGTTTGGAATGATACTAATATTAAAAGATATTTAACCTAGGTTGGACATATGATTCACCTGATCCATGGAGTTTAAATGCAACAAGAAAAGGCCAAGCTTTAAGGCGGAAGGATTAATACCTTAGGGAATCTTAATTGTAGAATGAGTTATAAAAACTTTTCTGGGAGTCTTATTCCAAATTTAGTAATACCTATGACTGTCTTTGTACCAAGTGTTGATAACCAAAGTATAAGTAATGATCAAGCCCTGATAAGTTAAATACTAGAAGGCCTTTTAAAGAAAGAGTGTATTCTAATGTATCCAAGTGCATAAGTGAATTTAGTGCTTGTATGATGGGTCTAAGAGTCAAATGATTGCTGAATATAATTATTAGACAGTATGTTTTAACAAGAATTTATCTTTTGTGCCAAGAGGAAAAACTGGCTTCCCCGCTTGATGATTTGATCAAAGGAATTTAATTCCGGGGATTAAGGAATTGTAACACCCCTATAATATAAAAACAACAGCGGAAAATAAACTAAAGGTGCTACAGACCATCGGGCTCCAAACACCCGGTACCAACCTCACCATTACAACCATTACAATTAACTAAGTTACGGTCTGAACTCGAGAAAAACTTAACACAAACATAATAGAAATTAAACACATTAACTCTCCACAAAACCTAGTCCCATCCCAAACGCTCATTCTCTTTGTGGCCACCTGTAAATCAATTCGTACCTGCAAGATGAAACCAAGCAGCCCCCCCGAGAGGGGTGAGTCAGTTCCCTGGAATGGAACTGGTACAATTCTCCAAAAACAAACTTATAAACATAACTCTTCAAAATAAACAGTAACATGAAAACAAACTCTTAAAGTAAAACAGAGATAAGCACTTCAAAACAATCAAGTTAAGAGAAAAGAAAACAAGACAAAGATAGAGATAGAGAACTTCCAAAACAAGTCATCCACCTAAGTAGTCACACCACATAATTATAAGCATCCATTGTTGATGTTAGAACCAATTCCCGTTCGAAGTATAAAGACTCAGATAGTCACAAAGGACTAGGAATAATAGATAGAATAGATCCAAGAATCAATAACTCAAGAATGGAATAATTCAATTAGGAGAGATGGCCCCCACCGCCAGATATCAATGTCCATATGGACGAGGGATATCAGCCCCCTGCTGTCAGATTTAAATGTCCTGGTGGACGAGGGATATACAGCCCCCTACTGTCAAATATAAATGCCCCTATGGGCGAGGGATATACAACCCCCTGCTGTCAAATATAAATGCCCCTATGGGCGGGGATATACAGCCCCTGTTGTTACCATTGAAGACGCGCGCACGTCAAAACCTCAAGAACCGCTCATGGATGAAACGATATCCAGAGTCAAAGAAGAATTTACCAAAATTGACCTTTCCAAAATCCCACCAGATCACTAACTACCCAGAGATATACCAAGACACTCAGTCCTACAGAGTGCAAAGCGTAACCCTAAGCAGTCAATGTCTAATGGAACAACCAAATAGAAGGAACAATACCCAAGTGAGTTTCACATTCAAGGCTCAGTTAGACATACAAGCTGAGTTAGTCACACAACCATTTCTTTTAGAAATTCCTCTTAAACTCAGTTAGCGTTTTCCAAAACATTCCACAAGTCAATCAGCAAAATATCAGAGTACGAGAAATCGTACAAAACATTCCATAGAGTCCAAAACACAACAAGCTGAGTACGAGAAATCGTACCTGGGTAACGCTGTAGCAGTTCTAGTCAACTTGCACAACAATCAACAGTACTCTGAAGAATATTAAAGGTAGTCTATCATCAATCACTTGTAGCCTAAGTTAGCTTAAATAAACTCCTTACTCTTATTCCAAAGTCTCAATTGTCTTTTTAAGCCCTCACTTATGTTTTTTATAATCTTTGAGTTATTTGAGAACGTTGCATAGCCCAAGGTAGTAAGATCAAGGAATGTATCTTATTAGCACCTGCTAACTGACCACTTCTATCCACTTTATTCATATTTAACCACAATCCTCGCATTCAAGACTTCTGAGACCTTTATAACACAAATGTGTTTACATTATATAACTAAATCTAAGAATTCCAATAGTAATCTTAAGCTCAATACCTTTATTCTTGATTTAGAATAAACATTGTATTATGACCTATGATGGACTCATCTCAGAATACTATACTATTATCTCACAATGTAAAGATTATGTATTCAAACAATATCTACTAGATACCCCATTATGATTAAGTCTTTCCCTTAACTTAATTAAGATCTACATCTTGTATATTGGAACCATAGTGTTGTAGACGCATTATATCATAACCTAATTGAGTTACTAACTCATTTATCTTATCTTTAGTCCCAAAAAGACTTTTTATTAACATCCGCTATAATCTTAGACCTAGATGTTTAAATTACTTTTCAACTTGAAACAACTATATTATAGTTGACTTAGACTTATCGAACTCTTACATTTAGTATTCACAAGGTACATTATTTGCTTAATTATTACCTATATAATAAGGTATTTTGTATAACCTTTTATGTATCCTTACTTACATTTAATTTCCTAAATGTTTTATTTTTACACACATTCTCTCTATAGACTATGCATAATCCTTTGTACTAATCCTCATTAAACTTAAAGCCTTAAATACGTTTTCAACTGTTTTTACCAAACCCAAGGTTTCCAAGGAATAACCCGCATAAATAAATTCCTTTATTATATTAGGATGGACAATATATCTACATCCTAGAGTAAAATTTATCAAAGAATCAAATTTCTGGTTCGTAAGTGAAATTGTTAATTATTTCATAAGATAATCTATTATGAAAATTCTCATATTTTATATTCAAAATAACATATCATAACTTCCCATTACCGTAAAGTATATCAATATAATATCTTATTAACTTAGTTTTATCTAATAAAAGGTTCAAAGGTTTTAAGTATCAAATTCCTATCTATAAACCCTCCTATAAATTCTCACCACTAAATACCTCACTACTTAACTGTAAACTCACATCCTGAATATTGGTTAAAATGTATTTTATATGGCTTATCTAATTCTAAGAAACTTAAGGATAATTATTTAGATAAATTCCCAAATCATCATTTAATATAGATTATATCACAATCCTTTTAATGATCCTATCTTAAAACATTAATTATATTTCACTACCATAAATGTTAAGAAATGATTAAATCTAGACTTACTAATCCACCTCACATTTAGATGTAAAAGTATTTTACTTATTTTATTATGGTTTATATATTAAGAATATTTAGATGTAATCATACTACATTTGTTTATCATTAATATAGAATAAGATCTATTTGTGCAACATTTTATGTAATCTAATCACAATTTTTCTAAGTTTTAACTTATTAATTACTTAATCCCAATTTTAGATTTACATCCTGGTTATTGACAAATAATACTATACATGCATTTTAATATGGTTATATATAAACCTTAGAAACTCAAAGGTAATTCTTAAGCCTAATACATAACTATAATCTAATACCCACCTCATATAATATTCTGCCATTAGTATTATGTAGAGGTTTAGTTTAACTTACTAATTCCTTCGTATTATATTTCCTATAAGGTAACTAATTTTATTATATATATATTTATATATACTAGGATTGTTCAAAACATTATTTATGTAATTTATTGTATTTAATTATGTTTAAAAACTTTTAGGCATAACTACAACCGATATACGGTTTATAAAATAAAGTGTTTCCCTTTATATATATAAGTATACCTGTATTAGAATTAATTAAGACATTCCCTACTAACTTATTATATTTAAACATCTTAGTTACTAACTGCATTCCATGTATGTCTATAAAGTATTTCCTTAACTATATCTTAGGAGACTAGCTCTTATAATATTTAGTTATTATAAGTGTTAATTTATTAGTTCCTTACTTACTCTAGTTACTACTTTATTCCCTTTTATATATATGTAAATATATATATATATATGTATATATTATATATATATTCATATTTCCTTTTTTAATTAAACTATTAACTCCCATATAATATAATAACCACAAACGTAAGATAATTAAATCCTTAATTATATAAGTTTTACTACTAAGTAAGTAGCTATACATATTGTAAATGAATTTTCACTTCTTCTAAAGCCAATACCAAAACAAGTATAAACTTACTGTTATAAAATGTAATTTAGTTTCCCTTATTTCCCCCAGCTTAAAAGTAATTAACAAAAACCACACTTTAATTTTTGGTTACACTTAAAAACCTTATATTTAGGTTATTCTTATGAGAAAAACTCATAAACCTAATTTTTAAAAACCTTTCTCCCATTGCCCAAAAATTCCCAAATTAAATATACAGTAACTATACATTTTAGACATATTATAAATATTTTTATTTCATAAAAATATTCTTTTTAATTTAGCCAAATAATTCCAAAAAACCGGACTTGCAAAAATCATAACTTACGTGTAACACCCCATCCAACATTAACACTTACAATAAACTGCAGCGGAAAAACAACCTCATCACATTACTTAACTCGTTGGTGTTACACGCCGTTAGCCACCCACGTGGCTAACAAGGCTAATACATACACATTGTACCGGTCTGATGGGCTAAATTCCCGAGCGTCTACACATTACTATCCCTTTCCATTAACACAACAACAACATACACCTTCCAACTATACCGAGTATTTATAACTGATGCCGACAACAATATCGGTCTTACTACACCTACTGTATATATACACTTAAATGAATACCCATGTACAATGACTACCCCGTCCTACTCTCAAACGGCTTCCAGCTCTCTGTACCTGAAATAGGAAAAGAAGAGAAAGGGTGGCCCCCAAGGGGCTCAGCACCTTTGCTGGTATGGTAATCCCGCAGCCCACATGCTACCGGGCCACGCACAACTAATGTCGTCTTAGCATGCGGTTGATTATATTTAAATCATGCATGTAACAGTAAACACACACCACACATAACATTTCGCCTCAACGGCTCAACAAACGGATAATATATCCTTACTTAATAAGTCACTCATGGTATTCATTATCCCTAGAGTGTTCCTCCTCTAATGGAGCTACTTCCTTAATAGACGACACCTACCCTTATTCGGGTTATCCTTAAACGCCTCTTTCTCAAACGGGAATCATATCCATGATCCACATACTCCACATTTTACAACATATAACATACACTACATAACAACACACAACAACACTTTGCACGTTTCAACGTGCACAACATAACACCGCAATAGATATTGCATCACAACAAAAAATACATACATAACGGGAATGGTTCTCTTAGGAACCGACCCAAACATTGTTGTACACTGGTGAGCCTAGAGAATGTTGCCAGTCTCATGATAAGCTCGTTATACAATAACAACAACACTCATTACCGTCCTAATAGTCGGACGAGTAACTTAAGTTAAGGCGGTTCGGGTTTGGAGGCCCGAACACACCACACAAACACATGTTCCCCCTAAACCGATCATAAGTCAGAATAGCTAAGCTTTGGAATAAGCTAATGGGAGATCATAACCCGTGAGGGAAACACCATAACAAAGAGAAGGGTAAGGCTAAGAAGGATACCCTCTCCCAAACAACGCGCGACCGGCCAAACCGGATTCCTCACTACTGTTAGTACATACTTATTTTTAGATATTAGTTAGAACCCCACTATGGAGTCTATCATAACTACACTCATACAGTATTAGAACTGGTTAAACATACAAGGAGATCCCTACATTCACTTACACAACATCACATAATCAACTCACGCATAGCCGTGGTTAGAACGCCCCATGGTTCGGGTCGTTTAATCCGAATACCGAACTCTCATGTGATCCTAGACTCAGTTAACTAAGGTTAACACTGCCGAGGTTAAATGGTATCGGAGTTGAACACGCCACATATATAAATTACTGTAAACTCATTACATGTTTAATCTTACAACGTGGCAAACATACAGAAAAACACATTGGCATACAAGCCGGTGTAATCCGGTAGGACACAGGTTGCAAGAAAACCATACCTGTCACCGGAGTCCACTTTATCACGTCCACTTATGTTCCTCGAGCAATTCTCGAACAACTGTTAACATCACATGTGTTTTTATTAACATCGGGGTTGTTGATTATTTAATGTCTAATGCTTATAATTTTTCCCCGTTAACTTAGTTACATAACTTCACTTTTTAACTTGTTTTACTTTCACATTTTATTACAACTTTTCACCCACTTAATTGTCATTAAACTCACCTAACAGTCCTTAACAACTTTATAACATCATTACCTATCAATCCCCATCATTACATATCATTTTATAACCTTAAACAACATTTTTGTTGTCCGACCGACCTTACCGACCGAACTTGTCCAAGTTCGGTCCATTCCAGAACACATTTCCGTCAAAATCTTCTACTCCGACCGACCTTGTAAGTTCGGTCGCATGTTCGGTCTATTCCCGAGAGTTTCTTCCCTTGAAAATTCAAGCCCGACCGAACTTGCCAAGTCCGGTCCTATGTTCGGTCGGTTCCAGAAACTTAATCCGTACACAAAATACAAGCCCGACCGACCTTGCAAGTCCGGTCCCCAAGGTCGGTCCATTCCAGAAGCCAATTCTCGCAGGGTAAACTGGGCTCGACCGAACTTGCAAGTTCGGTCGCAAGTTCGGTCTGCCCCAGACCCTTGTTTTCCTTTTCTCATTCAACTCCAAACTTCACCCCATATATCCTAGTATACCCTAACCTCATTTGGGCACTTCAAACACACCTTTAGCCATGTACCAAACTCTTTAAATCACACACCAAAACCATTTTATCATTCACAAATTCCTTACAAAATTCTTAGCACTTGGAATGTTTCCTCCTTAAGATTCCTAAGTGGTATTTCACCAATAATGACCACTATACCAAGGTGTTTCCTCTACACCTTAACATCATCTCTCAAACTTCTTTTCTTACTAACTAAATCTCCTTTTTCACATCTTACCTAAACATCACTTCTTCCTTGGATATCAACATTACCTAAACCTTAAACAACTTCCTAGGTCACCAAAACTTACTTAAAACACTTAGAACTTCCTACACATTTCCCAAATTTGGCCATAGCTTCTCTTGTATATACTCACATCCAAACACTTAGGTTTTTACCTTATTTCATTCAAGAACACCTAAAATCCATCAAACACATTTTTATACACAAACTTCACACATTTAGCACTACATCACAATATAGTGCATAACTTAAATTGCTTGGCACTTAGGCCCTTAAATAACATGGCTCTTAGGCCCTTAAGTTGCTTAAACCATAAACACTGAATTTCCCACAATAATAAGCCTTTGACCTGCAATTACACACACACCAACATATGTTCTTTTACTAGTCTCTAAGAACACTTTACTAAGTCATTCACCATTTGCTCTTTAGGTAGTTTTTAACAAGCATTATAAGCTCATTTCTCCTAAGGCATTAAACCACATTGAGATAGCATATTTACCTCTTTTTCCTCACAACTTCTTTCTTGTTTCCTTGTAAAACCGGTAAGGTATTTGATTCCTTGTCAAGTTCTAAACAATATACAAACATCATAATGAGTATTCAAGCTTTAAGCTTCATCTCATTGTAAACCCTAATTTTACATTGTTTCAAAAACATTAATGTAGTTGTTTTACCTTGATCTTTGAAGAGAGTTTGAATATCTATGAAGAGAGGACTCCACCTAGTCCATGAAGGTTGGAATGAAGCTAGAACAAAGTCACACAAAGAGCACCATCAATGTGCATTTTCGGTCAAGTAAAAAACATGGAAGAAACTTGATTTTTCTTTGAGATTCCTTACCTAGAAGCAAAGGAGAGTAATAATATGTAGAAAGGTGAGCTCAAGCTCCTTCAATGGTGAATCTCCATGGCACCAAATTGAGTTCTTGAAGATTTGAAAAGGTAGAAGTGTAGAGCTTGACCTAACTAAGACAATATGGTCTTAGAATTTGATTTGGAGCATGGAGTTGGATTTGGCAAGGAAATGAAGATGGAGAAGAGAGGAGCTGTAGCAAATCGTAAATGGAGGAAAGGAGAAGATGAAGAACCGTGTGAATGAAAGAAAAGAAGGGAGAGAAGATATTTTGCTTTTGGAGATATTTATGTTTAAAGCAAATAGTACTTTACTTTAAGCTTTACTTTACTTATTTGATATGTTAACAAGAGTGGTGAGTCACCACACTTAAAAACCGGCCCCCTTTTAGTTAGAAGGGTATAATAGTCTTTGTTGACCAATTTAATTACTTATAACAATATATGTTACAAACTAGCTTATAAAAATCACTATTCACAAAACAAGGCACATAGAAGTGAAATTTTTGATTTCCCATTGATATAGACTTCCAAATGTGATACTATATAGTACACATGTTAATTAAAGAGTAATGATGGACATTTAGCCATTCAAAACTCATTTACAAGACAATTTTTCAAAAACGTGCTTTAAGACTCCTTAAAGCACTTTTTGTGTTTTAACTTGTTTTCAAGCTTGGTTTTCTTTGTAATTGATTTAATATGTTCATTAACATATTTATAAGGTATGGTATGACCATTAGGTCTTTTACAAATTTATCCCAAG
The DNA here is from genome assembly GCA_023374045.1 of Limonium bicolor. Lineage (NCBI taxonomy): Eukaryota > Viridiplantae > Streptophyta > Magnoliopsida > Caryophyllales > Plumbaginaceae > Limonium > Limonium bicolor. Next base: position 314,661,508 of record CM041779.1, read on the forward strand.
CTTAGAGCACATTTTGCTCTTATTGACTTTAAGGTATTTATTTATGTTTTGTTTGTTTCCAATGTCTACCAAGGTTTCCTAAGGACTTATTAGCCTTTAACATAAATGAATATTATTAAGTCTTGGTAGGCTCTTTGGGTCCTAACCAAGTTCACTCATAGCTTAGAGCATGTTTTTGCTCAAACTGTATCTTAGCGTTTTATTGCATTTACTATGGTTTAAATTGTTCACTGATGTTTCTAAGGCACTTTTTAGCCTTTACATACCATAGTTTGATATTTAAACACATATCAAGGTTTGGGGTATTTCAATCTACCCCCCTTAAAAGAACTTCGTCCTCGAAGTTCACATTTCCCACACATCTTGGATTAGAATACGGGGATTACTTATAGAGAAAACTTCCATAACCAAACACACTTTACATCACAACCTCGGACTTAATGGTCCGGGCAACACATTCACATCCACACATAACATAACATATTCACATGATAACCTCGGACTCAATGGTCCGGGTATCTTAACAACACTTACACATACATAACAACCCCTTTGACTCACTGGTCTTGGGTAACATAACAACATTAGACACATAGGTCCCGATAACATAACAGTCTTTAGACACAGGTCTATCAACACAACAACATGTAGACTCATAGGTCTTAATAGCATACACTTTAGAATCGAGGTCAAATAACATTTATTACACATACCACACAACATGTCATACCATGTATAAATCAAAAATATCTTTGATATACACTGTGATCCCGCAGAACCCGGTCGCGATGGACACCTTCCGTCCCCGTGCCTTTGGGAGATCAAAACAATCACTTAAGTTTAAAATTTCCTTGTGAGGTTAAGTAAAGAACTTTAATTATGTAAAGTATCTATCAACGTTTTATAATACCAATTGAAAATCCTTTTGAAAACACACACAACTCCAAGTCCAACTTAAGCTCTTTGCTTCTTTTATTAGCGTGGTTATTTGTGACCACTTATAGGGAGCTTCAAGATCATCCAACCCTGATGTGATCAGCATCAGTGTTGAACTATCCTTCCACTCCAATTTGTGTTCGGCTTCCCTTGATCACATGCAAATCAAGTTCCACTTCCCACTTCATTTTCAAGCATCAATAAATCACTCATTTCCAATTTTCTATCTTTTAAATCATTCTAATCATGATCATAACATCTCCAAAGGATAGAACTCCGTCTATCAGTTACCTCCATTCACTTTAATCCTGTTGCCTAGGGAATCTTATTCTCACTAGGTTCTATGTCGGTATCATGCCCTTTTTGAATCACTATATAGTATATATATACACATATATTTTATCAAAATACAACACACAATTTCACATTTATACACTGTCGGGGTTTGTTCCCCCGGGAGTTTCTCTACTCCCACACTTGTACTATCACTCACAACTGTTAATAAATCAACACACTTATCACAATGGTATTCGCATCTTCTGTGCGCAATTACCACAATTAAACCATGAATGAATGTGTATGTTTACGTAACACACACACCAATCATCAAAACAAAATTTTTGTGCTATGCACATATAAGTCACATACACTACGTACACTTGTACGGTAATATACACTAAGTGGTTTTGCGCTCTACCCCCCTTAAAAGGGATTACGCCCACGTAATCAATCACTAACATTGGCTTAAAATGTTCTGCCGTCGTGAAGTGTTTTAACTTCCACGCGGCCTATTACACAATGGATTCTGATTAGAGGATCTTAACCATATTGGCGGTTTAGTTCCTAAACCAAGAATTCTCATTGGAGTTTGTTTAAACTCTTAGTTGTTTTGATTCTGGCCTGTTAGGCTTCTAGGCGTTAATAATTAGCCATTCACTCTTGTTCACCATGTACATTCAACACTTGAATCACTGGCTCACTAGTTTCTGCTGCTGAAACTCTAATAACTGTAGAGCTTAATTGCCCATTTGTTATTCTTACTGTATTGTACATCCCCAATTGTCACCTTCATCTTGGTAACAATGGTTTCTCAACCGACGCGTGGTATCTCTTACCGTTAGCGAATTCGGTGAGTTATATACTTTCTATCCACTTCCATAACAATTTACTGTGTAATAGTTATGTATTTCACAATGATTGACTTGTTCCCTTCCGACTTACTGTCGGTTGAGATTGAGCTACTACCTAGTGTGTAGTGCTCTCTCAGCTATTTACAACATTTGGGGTATATTCCATACCGATATTTGGCAGTTAGTGCTACTGTAGTCACTTACTGTTAATCATGTCTCCACATTTGGTTTTGTACAAGCACTCTTTATTGGTGCGGCCTTGCATTTCCTATGCATCGGCTATTATAACATTATTGCTCCACAATTAACATGTTTCCAATTCCTAGCTATCCCACTCGATCATTACTGCGCAAGTGCAATACCAAAACACTCAGTCATACAGAGTGCAGAGGCGTAAACTCTTGACAGTAAATCCCTTATGCGATTCGCCATGGAATTCACACTGAGTCCTCATCACACAGTACCTATCACTGGCTTATTGCCCAGTCTGTTTAATATCGCTTATCTTGCATCTCCACTGAGTTAACTCATAACTGGTCTTATCTGCTACATTATCGTTTAACAATACTTATACAACGGTCGCTTACTGCGCACCGTGCTCTTACTCCTTGTATAACATCAGCTTACATAGTATTTACTGTCACATTAACTTCCACACATATTCTTGTATTATTCACATTATGGTTCATCACTCATTTGGATGACTACTGAATGCTCCTTGAGCATCGATCATTCGAGTCACAAGCCGGCATTATTCAGCTCGGTGTTTCACTTTATACACACACACTACTAAGCTAACTGCTCTCTTTCAATAATAACGTCGTCCATCCTTAACATATTTCTTGAACTTGATTCACATAACTACCGCTCCTGCGGTCTCACAATATCGAGAGGTATCCCCACTCTTAATGCAGTGGTTCGTTTACCACTCTATTCACTTATACAACATAAACTTCTGCAATAAATCTAATTTGCATAACACATTTTATTTATGGCCTATAAGCCTTATTTGCCTTGAGCTGCGCTCATTGTAGGCTGTCCACACACATGTACTTCTCTGTACAACATTATATGGTTTGGATATTATATTGAGCTCCATGACAAGGTCGTTGCATCACGTTTCCTTTTATGGGATGCCCCTTAGGATTGCTAGTCCGTCTCCTGACAACTTATGTCTAAACTGGGTGTTAATTTCAACCCTCGTGTTTCTATCACGTTATCTTGTTCAATTATTGTTGATGCAAACACCCTTCAAGGATCGCTCCTGGGTGTTGCTAAGTTATGCCTTTACATCCAGTTCGCACTTACTGGTATATTCTGTTAGCCATGCCGTTTGCGTTCTTAACTGGCTTATTATCTTCTTCTGTGAAGATCAACATTTCCTGATAGTGTAGGTACTCATTCTGGGAGTTTCATCCCGTCCATTGCACATTAATGTGTCCACATTAGGCATCTGCCTTGCCTTGCTTTCCAGCTATCATGTTTATCCCCGAGGATCCTTAAGACGTATTCGATGTCTTAACATTACAGTTGGTGCACTTCACGCCTCCTGACTCTTAAACATTTCGTTGAAGGAATTCACTAATTCCTTTAGTCTCGTTAACTTAACTAGGTTCCTTTACTTCAACCATTCATGTAATCCTTAGCTCTTGTTTGATTTATACTGCTGACCGTAGTACGGAGTCGACTACTTCCCGTGTTTCGGACTCTACTTGTATACATATGTGGGGTACCCTACTGATACATTACTACTTACCCAACTAACCCATAAGTAGGTCTGTCAGGCCCACAAGCTCCTATCGGAGTGCGGTCGTCCCACAATTCAGTTGGTACACTCGTAGTGTCCGTCACACGCCTAGGTGAAGTATTCTGTTGTCAACTCCCTTATATTGTCCCTTGACAATATTCATTCCATGCTTCCCGAACTTAATCGAGGGAAAGTTTATCCATTGTTGATTCTTATCAACTGCCCTTAGTTTTACTGGTTTGGTTTAGAAGAAGGTTAGAAAGAAGTGTTTGGTTTGAAAGAAAATCTGGTTTTGAAAAGAAAAGGGTTTGAATAAATCTGGGTTGAAAGAAAAATTTTCATGGTTTCACAACATCTTCTTACCTTAACCAAGTCTAGCTTCTTGCTGACTGGTGTACCTCCAATTACAGGGTTAGGCTAACAGGCCCTTCCACTGTTATGACGATCACATTTAACTTTATGGTACTTTACCAAATACTTGTAGTGGTTATAAACTTTCCCGAACAGCCTTGTTATAGCAGCACTTGCTATGGCAAGTGCGCCATGCTAACTGGCTATCGGTTTAACACATACCGGTTGTGGTATTGTTTTTATCCGCACTGTCATCAGTGGCCTTGTTGGCCCTCACTGATCTTACTGTCTTGATAATAACTTCTCTAGGTGACTTCTCACTGTACTCACATAATAATTATCAACTGGGGTGTCTCCCATTCTTGGAGTCCCCTTTCCTTTGTATTGTTTCCTCTTCGTAGCCCGTTCCACGTATTTGTCGTGGTTACTGAGACTTGTCTCTTGTTTGGGCACTACGTTGCAGTTCCTTTATCGGTTGGTACACCGTTGGTGTATTATTTATCAACTGTGGTCCCGTAGACACTCGTCTCGGGTTTCACTAATCCACTTCTTGCCTGTTGCACGGTCGGTGCGTTGCAAGCTGGTTACTCTCGACTGCTCTGCATGTCGACCCAGGTTGCCGGAAATTCTATTCTCTTATACACAAAATCCTTCATTCTTCGCTATTTAATGCGGTTAACATTGTTCAGATGGAGACCGTCTCCGGGATTTCCAGTTTTCGGGATCTACCGTATGACAGGTTCTCCGTACCTTTAAAGTATTTAATAACAGCCAGATCGGGTATTCCCGAGTAAGAGTGGACTTCCATCTCTCTGGCGTTGTTGCCCAAGTTATAAAACAGGGATTGTGGAGGGTGGGATGGATATTGTAGGTTTCCAGTATTCACTGGTAGTTCCTTACTAGCGTATCTCTCACGCTATCACTCAACCCTTAACCCAAAGTACTAAAATCCTAACTCGGTACTTCCTAAGCTCGGTAATTCAGTCATCAGAGCGATACTTCGCTCTGATACCACTTTTTGTAACACCCCATCCAACATTAACACACTTACAATAAACTGCAGCGGAAAAACACCTCATCACATTACTTAACTCGTTGGTGTTACACGCCGTTAGCCACCCACGTGGCTAACAAGGCTAATACATACACATTGTACCGGTCTGATGGGCTAAATTCCCGAGCGTCTACACATTACTATCCCTTTCCATTAACAAACAACAACATACACCTTCCAACTATACCGAGTATTTATAAACTGATGCCGACAACAATATCGGTCTTACTACACCTACTGTATATATACACTTAAATGAATACCCATGTACAATGACTACCCCGTCCTACTCTCGAACGGCTTCCAGCTCTCTGTACCTGAAATAGGAAAAGAGAGAAAGGGTGGCCCCAAGGGGCTCAGCACCTTTGCTGGTATGGTAATCCCGCAGCCCACATGCTACCGGGCCACGCACAACTAATTGTCGTCTTAGCATGCGGTTGATTATATTTAAATCATGCATGTAACAGTAAACACACAACACATAACATTTCGCCTCAATGGGCTCAACAAACGGATAATATATCCTTACTTAATAAGTCACTCATGGTATTCATTATCCCTAGAGTGTTCCTCCTCTAATGGAGCTACTTCCTTAATAGACGACACCTACCCTTAATTCGGGTTATCCTTAAACGCCTCCTTTCTCAAACCGGGAATCATATCCATGATCCACATACTCCACATTTTACAACATATAACATACACTACATAACATCACACAACAACACTTTGCACGTTTCAACGTGCACAACATAACACGCAATAGATATTGCATCACAACAAAAATACATAACATAACGGGAATGGTTCTCTTAGGAACCGACCCAAACATTGCTTGTACACTGGTGAGCCTAGAGAATGTGCCAGTCTCATGATAAGCTCGTTATACAATAACAACAACACTCATTACCGTCCTAATAGTCGGACGAGTAACTTAAGTTAAGGCGGTTCGGGTTTGGAGGCCCGAACACACCACACAAACACATGTTCCCCCTAAACCGATCATAAGTCAGAATAGCTAAGCTTTGGAATAAGCTAATGGGAGATCATAACCCGTGAGGGAAACAACCATAACAAAGAGAAGGGTAAGGCTAAGAAGGATACCCTCTCCCAAACAACGCGCGACCGGCCAAACCGGATTCCTCACTACTGTTAGTACATACTTATTTTTAGATATTAGTTAGAACCCCACTATGGAGTCTATCATAACTACACTCATACAGTATTAGAACTGGGTTAAACATACAAGGGAGATCCCTACATTCACTTACACAACATCACATAATCAACTCACGCATAGCCGTGGTTAGAACGCCCCATGGTTCGGGTCGTTTAATCCGAATACCGAACTCTCATGTGATCCTAGACTCAGTTAACTAAGGTTAACACTGCCGAGGTTAAATGGTATCGGAGTTGAACACGCCACATATATAAATTACTGTAAACTCATTACATGTTTAATCTTACAACGTGGTAAACATACAGAAAAACACATTGGCATACAAGCCGGTGTAATCCGGTAGGACACAGGTTGCAAGAAAACCATACCTGTCACCGGAGTCCACTTTATCACGTCCACTTATGTTCCTCGAGCAATTCTCGAACAACTGTTAATCACATGTGTTTTTATTAACATCGGGGTTGCTTGATTATTTAATGTCTAATGCCTATAATTTTTCCCCGTTAACTTAGTTACATAACTTCACTTTTAACTTGTTTTACTTTCACATTTTATTACAACTTTTCACCCACTTAATTGTCATTAAAACTCACCTAACAAGTCCTTAACAACTTTATAACATCATTACCTATCAATCCCCATCATTACATATCATTTTATAACCTTAAACAACATTTTTGGTCCGACCGACCTTACCGACCGAACTTGTCCAAGTTCGGTCCATTCCAGAACACATTTCCGTCAAAATCTTCTACTCCGACCGACCTTGTAAGTTCGGTCGCATGTTCGGTCTATTCCCGAGAGTTTCTTCCCCTTTGAAAATTCAAGCCCGACCGAACTTGCCAAGTCCGGTCCTATGTTCGGTCGGTTCCAGAAACTTAATCCGTACACAAAATACAAGCCCGACCGACCTTGCAAGTCCGGTCCCCAAGGTCGGTCCATTCCAGAAGCCAATTCTCGCAGGGTAAACTGGGCTCGACCGAACTTGCAAGTTCGGTCGCAAGTTCGGTCTGCCCCAGACCCTTGTTTTCTTTTTCTCATTCAACTCCAAACTTCACCCCATATATCCTAGTATACCCTAACCTCATTTGGGCACTTCAAACACCCTTTAGCCATGTACCAAACTCTTTAAATCACACACCAAAACCATTTTATCATTCACAAATTCCTTACAAAATTCTTAGCACTTGGAATGTTTCCTCCTTAAGATTCCTAAGTGGTATTTCACCAATAATGACCACTATACCAAGGTGTTTCCTCTACACCTTAACATCATCTCTCAAACTTCTTTTCTTACTAACTAAATCTCCTTTTTCACATCTTACCTAAACATCACTTCTTCCTTGGATATCAACATTACCTAAACCTTAAACAACTTCCTAGGTCACCAAAACTTACTTAAAACACTTAGAACTTCCTACACATTTCCCAAATTTGGCCATAGCTTCTCTTGTATATACTCACATCCAAACACTTAGGTTTTTACCTTATTTCATTCAAGAACACCTAAAATCCATCAAACACATTTTTATACACAAACTTCACACATTTAGCACTACATCACAATATAGTGCATAACTTAAATTGCTTGGCACTTAGGCCCTTAAATAACATGGCTCTTAGGCCCTTAAGTTGCTTAAACCATAAACACTGAATTTCCACAATATATAAGCCTTTGACCTGCAATTACACACACCAAGACATATGTTCTTTTACTAGTCTCTTAAGAACTTTACAAAGTCATTCACCATTTGCTCTTTAGGTAGTTTTTAACAAGCATTATAAGCTCATTTCTCCTAAGGCATTAAACCACATTGAGATAGCATATTTACCTCTTTTTCCTCACAACTTCTTTCTTGTTTCCTTGTAAAACCGGTAAGGTATTTGATTCCTTGTCAAGTTCTAAACAATATACAAACATCATAATGAGTATTCAAGCTTTAAGCTTCATCTCATTGTAAACCCTAATTTTACATTGTTTCAAAAACATTAATGTAGTTGTTTTACCTTGATCTTTGAAGAGAGTTTGAATATCTATGAAGAGAGGACTCCACCTAGTCCATGAAAGGTTGGAATGAAGCTAGAATAAAGTCACACAAAGAGCACCATCAATGTGCATTTTCGGTCAAGGTAAAAACATGGAAGAAACTTGATTTTTCTTTGAGATTCCTTACCTAGAAGCAAAGGAGAGTAATAATATGTAGAAAGGTGAGCTCAAGCTCCTTCAATGGTGAATCTCCATGGCACCAAAATTGAGTTCTTGAAGATTTGAAAAGGTAGAAGTGTAGAGCTTGACCTAACTAAGACAAATATGGTCTTAGAATTTGATTTGGAGCATGGAGTTGGATTTGGCAAGGAAATGAAGATGGAGAAGAGAGGAGCTGTAGCAAATCGTAAATGGAGGAAAGGAGAAGATGAAGAAACCATGTGAAATGAAAGAAAAGAAGGGAATGAGAAGGTAAGTTTGCTTTTGGAGATATTTATGTTATAAAGCAAAATAGTACTTTACTTTAAGCTTTACTTTACTTATTTGATATGTTAACAAGAGTGGTGAGTCACCACACTTAAAAACCGGCCCCCTTTTAGTTAGAAGGGTATAATAGTCTTTGTTGACCAATTTAATTACTTATAACAATATATGTTACAACCTAGCTTATAAAAATCACTATTCACAAAACAAGGCACATAGAAGTGAAATTTTTTATTTCCCATTGATATAGACTTCCAAATGTGATACTATATAGTACACATGTTAATTAAAGAGTAATGATGGACATTTAGCCATTCAAAACTCATTTACAAGACAATTTTTCAAAAACGTGCTTTAAGACTCCTTAAAGCACTTTTTGTGTTTTAACTTGTTTTCAAGCTTGGTTTTCTTTAGTAATTGATTTAATATGTTCATTAACATATTTATAAGGTATGGGTATGACCATTAGGTCTTTTACAAATTTATCCCAAGCTTAGAGCACATCTTGCTCTTATTGACTTTAAGGTATTTATTTATGTTTTGTTTGGTTCCAATGTCTACCAAGGTTTCCTAAGGACTTAATTAGCCCTATTAAATCATAATTGAATATTATTAAGTCTTGGTAGGCTCTTTGGGTCCTAACCAAGTTCACTCATAGCTTAGAGCATGTTTTTGCTCGAACTGTATCTTAGCGTTTTATTGCATTTACTATGGTTTAAAATGTTCACTGATTTTCTAAGGCACTTTGGCCTTTACATACCATAGTTTGATATTTAAACCACATATCGAGGTTTGGGGTATTTCATTACGTTTAAAAACTCAAAACCCATATTAATTTATATCAAAATAAACTAGATTTAACAAGGAATCTGTGGTTAAAATTTCGTGCCAAAGTACATTCGGGAAGGCATTTAAATAGATTTAACAAGTTAGGGTTTATTTCTGAAATTAATATAAAAACTTAAACACTTAAACTTAAACGTTTTAATCTCGGCCGTCCGTTTCTTTTAACTACGATCGGACGGCCGACATCGCCCAAGTTCTTCAGCAACCCCAGAACGGAACCGAGTACTAAATCGATCTTTTCTCTCAACTCACAGAACCAAATTCGTTGATTCTTGTTCCATTGGATTCAAAATTGAAAAACGCATCCATTGACACCGATTTCCCCAATTATAATGCAGTATAACTCAAATACGATACTGGGTTACGCGTTTTAGGGTTCTTCGGGTTTGCGAATTGAAATCTGTCAAATTCTCTTAACCTAATGCATAATAGGGGAAATTGCAACATGGGTTTGGTCGACAATGAAGATTAGTTTAGCATCATCAGAAGAATTTGAGGAAAACTCACCGGGAATTGCAAGAACGGAGCAAATAGATTTCGGTTTTCTGGAAACGTTTTCAAACCGGCCTGTTCGCGGTGCCAACTTTGCAGATCTAGGATTTACAGTACAGATCGATTTAGGCTTTGTTATTTGGCTCAATCAAAAGAAGAGATATAGATCTACATATTGATAACAAGAACTAATCCTAACTCGCATCACACAGAAAGAAATTGAAGTCGCAAATCACGAGTTTACCTCTCTATTTCGATATTATTTTATGTGCTGGCGAGACCGAAACTTTAGACACCTTTCCCTTCCAATCGATTGAGAATTGGCTTAGACCATAAACATGAAAGTTTTAGAGGAATTAGATCTCTTCAAAATGAGCTAAAGAACATGGAATTTGGATGAGTAACGAAGAAGTTATGGCTGATCGAAGTTACCAGATTCGAAGAGAAAAACTGGAATTGCAGTTTTCAGTTTTTGCAGGGTGGCTACTTTGACTCGATTTTCCGGTTGATTCTGAATGAGTTAGGGTTTGTATGAGTTATAGTTGTTTAGAGGGAATGCAGGAGAAGACAACAAAGAAGACGGCATTGAAAAATATGGAGAGATGAATGAGATATAGCCGTCTAAAGTTAGGGCAAAGTATTGAATTCTGTTATCAAAATTCAGGGAATCCAGAATCGTTTAAGTCCTGGCGCCTGTGAGCTTGACACGTGGCAACTTTCAAATTTTTGATTCAAAACTTCAATCTAGCATAACTTTGGCTAGGATGATCCGTTTTTGACGTTCTTTTTATCGATCTTCATGGTTTTCCATAACCTATTTATTGGTATAGGTTTCATGGCCTGGTTTGACCATTCTCAAAAAGTCAACTCTAGCAAGGCTTAATAAGCTTTAAGGTTTCTAGAATTTTATATTGACTTTTATGTTTCAAAACAATGTTCCATCACTTCCTAAAATCTTTAAAATATAATTGGAGTGTTTAGAAATTTTCCAAGATTTAATGACTTATAAATCTTATTATTAAATTCATAATACTATATAATAATATATAATAATTAGGGTTAAATAGGAGAAAACCCCTAAATAAATTTCACAATTCCATATAATAATTTAATATTCATAATTCCATATAATAATTTAATACTTAATAGTATTATTAAAGGTTTAATAAAAGAAATCCCCTAAATTAATTTAAATTAATTTAGGGGTATTTCAGTATATCCCCCTTAAAAGAAACTTCGCCTCGAAGTTTAAAAATCAACTAATAGGCACTCACACCGCTTCGGGTGTGCTGAGACAATAATAATAATCCAATGAAATTCCATACCAAACCAATCCTTTATTTCCATCCATTTCCATAACAACATTCCACTCAAGATTACTCAAAAATCAAACTGAACCAGGATATACCAAGATATATCATGATGAAAATCCAAAAGTCACATACTGAGTCATAATGTAAAAACCAAGCACATACAAACACCTCTCATTCTGCTAATACTGTTCTCCTTTTACTAACAATGCAACGAGGCATAATCCGGATGAGATAACGAAGGAGGAGTATGCCAGCATATCCCCCTTAAAAGAGCTAAGGTACGCCCTCGTACCGCTACTAACGGCACATTCAAAGAATTCGACACCTTATTAACCAGCTTTGTTGTGAACTTTACTGCACCGTTGATTTTATCTATGATCGTTACATATATCTGTATCTCTTGATTGTTATGTATTTGTATTTCCTTGGTGGTTATAAAATTTTATCTTATGATTATTATCCATTCATTTAATGACTGATACGAATTATATGTCCATATATGATCATTTATCATATCAATTATATTACCAAGCTATAAACCAGGTGTAACGTACTTGAGTACGTACTTGAGTAGTTTAACATAATATTCCCGATCATTTAATAATCCTCAATAATCTTCCAAAATTATCTTCAAAGGTTTATTAGTCAACCATATGTTAAAACTCTATAAGATAAATATTTTATGTGACTTTTCAAGTTTCAATTGTTTTTATAATTAACTATCGTATTTTAGACGAATCATTCAGTGTTTACTTCATAAAATTTACTTATTATATATTTACATAATTTCACCCAAGGCAGAATTTTAGGAAGTTCTTATCAATTAATATGTAGCTCCAAAATCTGATTTCTTTATCTTAAAATTTATTTTTCAAGATAGGGACTCTATATATAAATTTTAAGTCAAATGAATTAGTCTAGTGAAAGTTCACTCACTCCTGATAATTATTTTTCTTAGGGTTTGTTCTATGTAAGTATTACTCTGATCATTAAATCTTAGTACTCTCTTAGATAATGGTGGCTTTTGGTAAATACCACTCTTAGTGTGTAACACCCCTACTATTAATACGAACATTACCGTCCAATCTCCTCGTGCTTTCAGAGTCATGCAGCGGATACATACTTACATACAATGGGTGATGCAGTGCCGTTAGTCACCCACGTGACTAACAAGGCTACTACTTCTATATACAGCATCGGTCTGATGGACCGGAATCCCGAGTACTACATATCTGTAACACATACTCCATTTACCAAGTAATTACTACAATCCTCATTCAATACAATACTCCAAGTTCAATACAAAATAATCCACATACCGAGTTTACTAGGTTCCAAATCAAATACAATACTTCCCCCAAATTTATACATACTCACTAAGAGTCTATCTATTACCCCATCCTCACAAACTACCTACTTCTAAATACGAAGGCTTGCCACCGGTCTCTTACCTTGACCGTATCCGCTTCGGGTACCTGCACACTAAAAACGTTCCCCCTAGGGGGTCAGCTTTCGCTGCGCATGGTAACCGCATACCCCGCGTACTAGTGAGGGTACGCCGACCACTTTGTCGTATACATGCAGTTCATTTATTCACACAACATGCATACAGGCTTTCATACACAATACAATAATACTTACGCAAGGCATACATACATACACTTCATTACATACAAGGAATACCATATACCATCCAATACATACTTACCTTCTTCCGAAATACACATACTCATTACATACACAATATACAATTCTTGTTAGCTTCATTGGTCCACCCGGGTTAATCGGGTGGAGATTACTCTTTTACTCATTACTCCATACATACGCATACATACTCATACTCATACTCATGCATACTTACTTACTCTTACTCTTACTCATGTTAAGTCGTCGGGACCTCCGGCCCGGGGACTACTCCGTCCCACCACCGGGATTTACTTGACTCACCAATCCGGGATGCTACCCATTTAAGGGATTTTGGGCCGCGGACCAGTTTAAGAGTCAGGAATCGGATCCAACCTCTTGTGTCTCCTCATCCTCACGCGTGGCCGAAGCTATATCGGACTTCTACTCATTCCAGTTTACTCACTTAAGTTAGGAGTTAGGTAGTTAGGAATTAGCAGAAGTCATTCATACAGGCCACATACACAATTACAATGCTTAATACACATTTATACGAAATACAATACAATGCTTAAGTACAATACAAGATTCGAATACAATTCATCATCATTCATATGTTTCATGAATTATACAAACTATTGTTCAAGACAAACATCAAGAACAATATAAACAAACACAAGTAAGTAAAGTATAGTCCGATTCATGCATTTATCTTATTTAGGTGATCAAATAAGCACACAAATCAGGGTAACCAGATTAGGATACAGGGCATGAAGAAATCATACCGTTCACCGTTGTACGTGTTTCCGAACGTCCACCGGTGTCACAAATCAAATCCTATGATATACATACAATCGAATGATTAATCTAACTATCATTAACTCAATTCGATTACTCTTACGTTTCCTAACCCATACTTACTAAGTCTTTACATTCCTTTACTTACATTTTACTTACTTACTTTTAATTACTTAACAATGGTTCGCTTACATATATATGTACATATGTATAGGTGGGTATACATATATACATATATATATACTAGCTATAGCTTACAGTTTTTTTTTTTGTAAGTTGTGGGTTGTCCGACCCAGCGTCCGACCCAAGCCCTGGGTCGGACCATTCCAGTAGATTACCGTTCTCTGAAATTCTCCCCGTCCGACCCAGCACTACTATTTTGTCCGACCCATACCCTCTGGGTCGGACCGTTCCAGAAGGTTTTGGTCCCGTGTCCAAGCTCCGTCCGACCACTGTCCAACCCAGATCTGGGTCGGACAAAGTCAGAAACTTCGACCATTATTATTTTGCCTGTCCGGACGTCCGACTCACGGCCCTGGGTCGGACCGTTCCGAAAGATTTATTGCCGTTGCCTAAGCCCGTCCGACCACTGTCCGATCCAGGCTCTGGGTCGGACGAAGTCAGAACATTGCTACAGGTTGTTTTTCCTTCCCAATTTCACCCATTGCTTCCCCAATCTTTCTATATGCAATCCCACATGCTTTAGTGCCATTTAGGCTTCCTAAAATACCTCAATTCATTCACCAACCCATTACTAAATCCATCAACCAATTTATACAATTTCCTCCCTTCCTTTTAACACTTGTAGCAGTTTTTGTTATACTTGTGCTACGGATTTTAAAACTCAATCCTCAATCCAATACTTTATACACAATACCATTGCTAGCATCCCAAATGCATTTCCAAGCCATTACATTACCTATACCCAAGTCCAACTCTCTCTTTACCGATTCTTACACACTAATTTTTCCTAACTTCTTCAATGCATCTTTATAACTTTGCTACAGATTTAGTTCCTACCTCCTTCATACATAATTGCTCTCCTAATGCCATTTTCAAGGCCTACAATGCATTGCTCTCCCTTTCAAGTCCAACACTCACTCCCTAGGTCATGTACATAAGTTCTCCTAGTTTCTCCAACATCATTCAACAACTTGCTACAGATTTTTCATTCTTTCATTCTCTTACCACAACTACTACTCATAGTTATTAGACATCTCTACTTACTCCAATACCACCTTGGTTTCCCATTCACCAAGTCATCCATACATGTACATATTCCTACTAAAATTTCGCCATAGTTCACCTACTTTTCTTACTTATCACACACATACTTCCTCATCAAATTCATCCCTACACTAGCCAACCCACAAGGGTTCTACCAGAACACATACAAATATAAAATCCTCAATACTTCTCAATCCACAATTCCAATACACATACACATCCTATTGGCTCCAAAGCCTACAATTCAAATACTGCTCTTAAATACTCAAATTTCACAATCCCCCATACTAGTACAAGATTTTGGGTTCTTTAAATATTTTACCCATTCCCATTACTCTAATGCAATAGAATTTAACATTAGGAAGGAGCTCTTACCTTGAGCTTATACTTCCTTCTTTCTTTTCATTTTTCCTCCTTCTTCCTTTCTTGCCTCAAATCGGTTATGTGAGGAATGGAGTTGCCAAACTCCATTCCCATCACCAAATGAACACAAAACAATTACAATTAATATACTAACCCTAAATTAATGCTAGTTCAATGAAACGTTTAAAGCAAGATTTCTAGGGTTTACCTTTGGAGTGTTTTAGAAGGGGTTTTAGCCCTTGGTTCAAGAAGGTGAATCCACCACCATTGCAAGGTTGATATTATGCTCCAAAGAGAGAGAAAATAGAGCATTACAAATGGGCAAAAATCGGTTATGAAGGAAGGTGAAGAAAACATGAGTTTTCATGTAGATTTTTACCTCAATGGAGAGAGGAGACTCCAAGCTACCCATTGGTGCTATTTTCTCTTTGAATGGGGAAACCCATGGAGATGAAACTCATCCTTTTCGAATTTTGAAAAGAGGAATGATAGAGGAGGATGAGGGATTACAAATATGTGATTATTTTGAGTTTGGAGCTTACATGGGGTGGAGCATGAGGTTGAAGGAGGGAAGCCATTAGAGCTTCTGTGGAGCTCCAAAATCGCAGCAGCCAGAAGGAAGAGGGAGAGAGAAATCGATGGGGGGAGAAGAGGGTAGGAGAGAGATGAGGGAAATGAGAGAAGAGAGGTGAGAGAGTGTTATTTACCTTTTGTACTTTTACTTTTTGCTTATGATTTACTTATTTGTTAACTAGTTACATGTGTGTGTGAGGGATTATTTAAATCATTAAAAAGGCCCCCTACAGTTGCACTAGTTGGAGCGTTTTTCGTCTTTTACAGAAAACGCTCGTTATTTTACCCGGTTTGGGTACTATTCACTAACGGGCCCGTTTTCCGGAATTTTCTCGTTTCTTTATTTTTATTGGTTATTAAGCTTCCATAAATGCTTAATAATATTATTTAATGATTTATAATTTTTACGGGTCCGTTTGACCACTCAAAGTCACGTTTTCGGGTTTTCTCGAAAAACGTGCTCTAAAGCTCTATTAGCGTTTTAATTCATTATTTGGATCCGTTTTCTTCGGGAGTTGTTCCCATATATTATTAGGTCTTATTAAACCTTTAGAATCCATATAATACTCTAACCGAGGTCTCATACCTCCTATGGTTATTTAACGCTTATTTAGCGTTTTCCGCTTTTTAAGAGTTTACTTATTCTTTTGGATTTATTCCTTACTAGTATAATTAGGTACCATTAGGCCCTTAGATACATATTAGATTAATTTTAATCCTATATTTAAGTTCGGGGTATTTCAATCACCCCCTTAAGAACTTTGTCCTCAAAGTTGTTCGAGGTTATAGGTTTACAATGCTTACTCATTCTTACGTGTCTAATACCAAAGCCATACACCTTCTTCCTCCTTACAATTCCCAAATCCTTACTCAGGGTCTCTACATACCATACCATACCAATGTACTATAATACTCCAATCCGCATTACTACCAACCATCCGGTTCTATTACAAAATTTATACATACATACAGTGCAAAGCTATCCCCAAGCAATGCAATACACATTACAATCCCGCAGGCACTCAGGTCATCTAGACACAGGACTCCTCTATGTCCCGCTGCCTTGGAATAATACAACCTGCTACACTACTATCTTCTCCGGTATAAGCTTCTAGCCAAATCCTTACTCTCAGTCTAAGGAAAATCCTTCCAACAGCTAATTAGAATCTTTCTAAAGCATCCAACTCCAAGTTCCAAGTTACATTCATTACTTCTATCCTATGCGTGATTCTTGTGACCACTTGAGGGGAGCTTCAAGAATCGTTCGACCCTGATGTGATCAGCACCAGTGTTGAACTATCTTTCCACCCCAATTTGTGTTTGGTTTCCCTTGATCTGATCAGGATCAAGTTCGACTTCCCACATCAGTTTCAAACAAGCAATTAATTAGTTGTTTTCATTTCTATCTTTTTACTCTTTCTAGTCATGATACGAATTCTTACATCTCCAAAGGATGGAATCACTCCATCGATCATCCTCACTCTACTTCCCGGATGCTTTACTCCATGGTTCAATACCTAATGCTCATTTCATCAACCTTCACTACTTCCATCCATTACTCACCATCATCTCCAATATTCTAACTAAGGAATACTATAATAAAGATTTAGTTGACTTCAATTGCTTCAAATAATTTACTTACGATTCCACTACTCATAAACTTCATTCATCTACTATCCTCATTCATTTTGTACTACTTCTTCAAGGCTACAATACTCGTGGAGCTCCGTCCAATACTCATTACTTTTCTTTATTAATACTCTTACCTGGTATTACAGGTAGGTATATCCATCCCATGGTATTTGCATCTCTCATGCCTAATTACCATAATTACAATATGAATGAATACTTATGTTTATTTAACATAGTATCAATCATCAATTTGGTTCTCATTTGTCTATGCACATTATGGTTTATGTGTTTATTCACAAAACTTACGTTAGGCGGTTTTCGCTCTACCCCCTTAAAAGGGATTACGCCCACGTAATCTACCATATGTTATTATTATTAAACTTTGGTTTAATCAGTTGGGCAAACTGAAGCGTTTAGCTTCACTACGGTATATTATATAATATGCTCTGGTCAACAGGGTCTTAACCATACCAATGGTTTAGTCTTTGCACCAAGAGTCCTATATGAGTTTATTTAACTCATATTTAGTTCAGTTCTAGCCTATCGGCTTCAAGGCATTAATAGCCATTCTGCTATACTTACTAGGTATATTATCTCCTAGCTAGGGCCCACTAGCTTCTGCTGCGCGACCCTGATAACTCGGGTTGTTCACCCTTCTTGTTATCCTTAATGTGCTATACATCACCTTTTATCCGTCTATCATGGAATAAGGTTTACTAGACAAATGCGGTATTCTTTTACCGTGTTTGAACTCAATGAGTTTAAGATTATAACCAGCTCTCTGATAATCCACTACACATGCTATTCGTGTTTCTACGATTATTCGTTAAGCTCCTCCGACTTATTGTCGGGCGAGGTTAAGTCACTACTTAGTTGTATTACTTCCTCTGTTGCCAATAGCTTCTGAATCATACCAGTTCTCTGGTTCAGTACAAGTGTTCTTTACTCGTATGACCTTGCATTTTCTATGCGTCGGTCCTAGTGACTTTCTGTATCTCCTTTCATCTTATATTCCAATGGAATTCACATCTTGTGATTACTAGTGTGTTGTACACTCTTCGTGCTTCTTTGGCCTTAGGCCGCACTGTATGTTGCTAAGCTTGCTTGACTGGCTTATGCCATGTTTGTGGTGAAAGGAAAGATTTACTACGGTTTACATTCTCCATATCCCTAGCCATCTCATTAGATCATTAGCTGAACAAGTGCAATGCCAAAACACTCAGTCATACAGATTGCAGAGGCGTAAACGCTTGACAGTAAGTCACTTATGTGATAGGAAAGAATATTTCTGTGTGTCATCTCATACTTATACTCCGTGTTATTATCTGCCACTTCCTCATGGCGGTCGCTTGTTGCGCACCGTATTCTTACTCATCGTATAACATTGTTTTTACTGTTTCTGTTACTGTGGTAGTTCCTCTTTACTTATTGCCATTATCATTGGCACCATTTCCTTCTGGTGTACATACACTAGGGGGTTCCTAGTTCATATATGACGGTTGTCGTAGTATACCGCAATAATATTATCTTCCATTGTGGGGATGTTTATTTCAATTTAGGTTTCATGTGTAGGTTAGCTTACCTCACATTACTTCCTCATTCATGATATAGTTTGCCAGATAACTCGGTTGACCGAGGATGAGGTAATTCATCGGGTTAAAGCTCTCTCGAGCGTTAGTCACTGTGGTATTCAACGTGTATTCACATTGACTGTTTTGACAATTACTGTCCTCTCAAAGCTGAGCATTAGTTACAGGCTCTAGTTGTGTAGTTCCATGTATGCATGTCACCGGGACATCCCAAGAACTTAGGGTTTTCTGGTCCCGTTCTCTAATTGAAGAGTATTTCATCACTGATAGGTGAAAGTTCTTGTTGAGGGGTTGTCTCCACTCATAGGTCTCATGACGAGGTTATCATGTTGGTGTTTATACAACGGTTCACCACATGCTTGGGTGCATACGGAGTATGCTTGCTCCTAAATCGTGATGGTTTGGAAATCTCGTTTCCTTATTCCATCGTCTCTTGGCAACATCTACAAGCGTATGCTTTACTGTTATGATGGATGGAAGCCTTTCCAAGGGTTCACATCTTCACCACATTGGTGGTCTTTGGCTAACGAGGGATACCTTCCCTCGGGTTTCTCGTAGTGTTCAAGTGGGGACTAGGCCCATGTTGGCATTATCGCAATTCTTATGCCTCTGTGTACCATTGCTACAGAAGGCATGAAGGTAATTAACGGCTTGTCAACTGTATACTAAACTGATGCTCTAGTGACAGTGACACTGAGTTGGTCATCACTCCAAGCCACTCATAAGGTTGGGTTTGGATTGATGGTCCAGTTGTTGATTTCTTGTCGTATGAGGCAATACCTCTTGCAAGTCTTGTTAACAAATGGTATAGGTTTTGCAACCGTTTAAGTTTATCTAACGTATTTGGTTTACGGCTTCTGAGCCGTATTGCTGCAAGCTATGCTCTTGCAAGCTGATTATACATGTTTCCACTCCATATACTGTCATAGGTTGGAGATATTATTGGGCTCCATGGTAAGTCGTGACATCACGCTTCCGTTCATAGGAGACTCTTAGGCAATCTGGTGCTGATCAGTGCCTTCGGTAATTTAGGGTATTTCCTGTTAAGTGAAATCCCTTCGGTATCCTAACCGAATGTTCATTCTAGCTCATGTGCTTTTATCATGACGCTTGTTCAATTGTTGTTATCTCAGACACCCTTCAAGGATTGCTCCTGAGTGCTGTTGAATTATGCCGTTACATCCGGCTAACGTTTATGATATGTTGTCCACTGTACCGTCTTGTGGTATCGTACTTGAGTTGTCCCTTTTTGGGTTATAACGTCCCCCGTTCTGGGTAGACTGTTTACACTTGCTCCTAGTGCTTAAGACTAGGTTTGATATCCCCTTCAATGATGGAGTATACTTGTGGTAATCTTGGGGTTGCTCTTGGGAATTCCGCCCCGTTTGTTAGCATTGTTAGGTTCACGTTAGGCATTCGCCTTAATGTGTTTAGGCTGGGTATTCCATCCAGCTGTCAGGTAGTTGCTTGGATTATTTGAGACATATCCAATGTCTGTACTTACTAGTATGTGCTCTTTGCACTTCCTAGTTCTTATTCCTCATCTTCAGATGGACTCCCGAGTTCCTTTATTCTTGGTCGTCTGAGGTGTCCAGTTGTTTCGATTTGAACTCACTCATGGTCCGTAGAACGGAGTTGACTACTTCCGTGTGTTGCACACTACATGTATACATACGGGGGTACCATATTGATACGTTACCACTTACCCAACTATATGTCAGGCCCGCAAGCTCCTTCGGAGTGCGGTTGTCCCACATCCCGTAATTGGGTACACTCGTAGTGTTCGTCACACGCCTAGGTGAAGTATTCTATTGTCAACTCCTCTTGTATCATTTGTGATACTCACCGTAATTCGGTTGGTTGGTTTAAAATTCAAGGTTTCAAGAAAGGTTGTGGTTTTGAAAGAAAAATTTTGGGTTTTAAAATTATGGTCCGGTGTTAAAGGCAGTCTCTCATGGCATAGCCATGTTTGAGGTCTTGACTAAGTCTAGTTCCTCGCTGACTGGTATGTACTAAGTACAGTGGTCGGGCCGTTAGGCCTTTCCAAGGTTCCATTCTTTCAGTGTCAGGATTTGTGATCCAGTAATTGCTTCATCGTTGTCACGGTACATTACTATGTACCTGTGGTGTGCTAGAGCTTCTTTACGTATCTCTGTCCTTACTGCACTTGCCGTGGCAAGTGCGTGGTACTGGTGGTTTTTGGGTAATCCTATACCAATCTTGGTAGGGTTTCCGCTTGCATTTGGTAGTCTTGTCGACTCTTCCTTTGATCTTATTGATCTACAATTGGTATACTCGATCCTTTAGGTAGCTTCTTGGTGGTCTAGACATGGCTGTCGTAGATCTGGGTACTTCTCCAATCCTGGGAGATTCCCACTCTATTTGGTTTAGTGTCGTTCCTTGTGGCTCGTTCCCACACATTTGTGGTGGTCACTGAGCCTTCCTTGTTTAGGTACTACTCTTGTAGTCCTATTGGGTTACATCTCATGGTTGTTCTTGTAGCTGTCTGAGCTATATTGGCGGGTATTGCAACCTTTTGGCGTTGTAATTTGGAGTTAATCGTCCCCGACTATGTCCTTAGCCAGCTAGTATACCGTTGGTGGTATTATTCAAGTATTACTATCCCGTGGACTTGTGTCTCGGGTTCCGTTACTGCTCCTTTTCCATTTCGTTGCACGATTAGTGCTTCTTTCCTGCTGCTAGTTGTTTAGCTAGGTCCTGCGACTGCTAAGCATGTCGCCCCATGCTGTTGTAAGTTGTAGCCTCCTGGTGGTTGGAGTGCTTATTCCACCGCTATTAAGTGCGGGTATTGTGGTTCAACCGGGATCCATCTCCGGGTCTTCCATTTCTTGGTATCTACTATTTGTCAGTTCTTGTCCACCGTGTGATTGCTTCACAACTGCCAGATCGGGTTTTTCCCGAGTATGAGAGGCTTTTCCTCTCTCTGGCGTCCTTTCCCAAGTTATACAGTGGGGCATGTGGAGGGCGGGTCTGGTATTGTAGGTTTCCGGTACTCACCGGTAGTTCCTAACTAGCATATCTCTAATGCTAACACTCAGCCCTTAGCCCTAAGCTTCTAATTCCTAACTCGGTATTTCCTAAACTCGGTATTTCCAGTCATCAGAGTGATACTTCGGTCAGATACCACTTTTTGTAACACCCCTACTATTAATACGAACATTACCGTCCAATCTCCTCGTGCTTTCAGAGTCATGCAGCGGATGCATACTTACATACAATGGGTGATACAGTGTCATTAGTCACCCACGTGACTAACAAGGCTACTACTTCTATATACAACATCGGTCTGATGGACCGGAATCCCGAGTACTACATATCTGTAACACATACTCCATTTACCAAGTAATTACTACAATCCTCATTCAATACAATACTCCAAGTTCAATACAAAATAATCCACATACCGAGTTTACTAGGTTCCAAATCAAATACAATACTTCCCCCAAATTATACATACTCACTAAGAGTCTATCTATTACCCCTTCCTCACAAACTACCTACTTCTAAATACGAAGGCTTGCCACCGGTCTCTTACCTTGACCGTATCCGCTTCGGGTACCTGCACATTAAAAACGTTCCCCCTAGGGGGTCAGCTTTCGCTGCGCATGGTAACCGCATACCCCGTGTACTAGTGAGGGTACGCCGACCACTTGGTCGTATACATGCAGTTCATTTATTCACACAACATGCATACAGGCTTTCATACACAATACAATAATACTTACGCAAGGCATACATACATACACTTCATTACATACAAGGAATACCATATACCATCCAATACATACTTACCTTCTTCCGAAATACACATACTCATTACATACACAATATACAATTCTGTTAGCTTCATTGGTCCACCCGGGTTAATCGGGTGGAGATTACTCTTTTACTCTTTACTCCATACATACGCATACATACTCATACTCATACTCATGCATACTTACTTACTCTTACTCTTACTCATGTTAAGTCGTCGGGACCTCGGCCCGGGGACTACTCCGTCCCACCACCGGGATTTACTTGACTCACCAATCCGGGATGCTACCCATTTAAGGGATTTGGGCCGCGGACCAGTTTAAGAGTCAGGAATCGGATCCAACCTCTTGTGTCTCCTCATCCTCACGCGTGGCCGAAGCTATATCGGACTTCTACTCATTCCAGTTTACTCACTTAAGTTAGGAGTTAGGTAGTTAGGAATTAGCAGAAGTCATTCATACAGGCCACATACACAATTACAATGCTTAATACACATTTATACGAAATACAATACAATGCTTAAGTACAATACAAGATTCGAATACAATTCATCATCATTCATATGTTTCATGAATTATACAAACTATTGTTCAAGACAAACATCAAGAACAATATAAACAAACACAAGTAAGTGCAGTATAGTCCGATTCATGCATTTATCTTATTTTGGTGATCAAATAAGCACACAAATCGGGGTAACCAGATTAGGATACAGGGCATGAAGAAATCATATCGTTCACCGTTGTACGTGTTTCCGAACGTCCTCCGGTGTCACAAATCAAATCCTATGATATACATACAATCGAATGATTAATCTAACTATCATTAACTCAATTCGATTACTTTACGTTTACTTCCTAACCCATACTTACTAAGTCTTTACATTCTTTACTTACATTACTTACTACTTTTAATTACTTAACAATGGTTCGCTTACATATATATGTACATATGTATAGGTGGGTATACATATATACATATATATATACTAGCTATAGCTTACAGTTTTTTTTTTTTTGTAAGTTGTGGGTCGTCCGACCCAGCGTCCGACCCAAGCCCTGGGTCGGACCATTCCAGTAGATTACCGTTCTCTGAAATTCTCCCCGTCTGACCCAGCACTATTCCGTCCGACCATACCCTCTGGGTCGGACCGTTCCAGAAGGTTTCGGTCCCGTGTCCAAGCTCCGTCCGACCCACTGTCCGACCCAGACTCTGGGTCGGACGAAGTCAGAAACTTTGACCATTATTATTTTTTTGCCTGTCCGACCCACGTCCGACTCACGGCCCTGGGTCGGACCGTTCCAGAAATATTTATTGCCGTTGCCTAAGCCCCGTCAGACCCACTGTCCGATCCAGGCTGGGTCAGACGAAGTCAGAACATTGCTACAGGTTTTGTTTTTCCTTCCCAATTTCACCCATTGCTTCCCCAATCTTCCTATATGCAATCCCACATGCTTTAGTGCCATTTAGGCTTCCTAAAATACCTCAATTCATTCACCAACCCCATTACTAAATCCATCAACCAATTTATACAATTTCCTCCCTTCCTTTTAACACTTGTAGCAGTTTTTGTTATACTTATGCTATGGATTTTAAAACTCAATCCTCACATCCAATACTTCTACTACCAATACCATTACTAGCATCCCAAATGCATTTCCAAGCCATTACATTACCTATACCCAAGTCCAACTCTCTCTTTACCGATTCTTACACACTAATTTTCCTAACTTCTTCAATGCATCTTTATACACTTTGCTACAGATTTTAGTTCCTACCTCCTCCATACATAATTTACTATCCTAATGCCATTTTCAAGGCCTACAATGCATTGCCTCTCCCCTTCAAGTCCAACACTCACTCCCTAGGTCATGTACATAAGTTCTCCTAGTTTCTCCAACATCATTCAACTCTTGCTACAGATTTTTCATTCTTTCATTTTCTTACCACAACTACTACTCATAGTTATTAGACATCTCTACTTACTCCAATACACCCTTGGTTTTCCCATTCACCAAGTCATCCATACATGTACATATTCCTACTAAAATTTCGCCATAGTTCACCGACTTTTCTTACTTATCCACACACATACTTCCTCATCAAATTCATCCCTACACTAGCCAACCCCAAGGGTTCTACCAGCACAATAAATATAAAATCCTCAATACTTTCTCAATCCACAATTCCAATACACATACACATCCTATTTGGCTCCAAAACCTACAATTCAAATACTTGCTCTTAAATACTCAAATTCACAATCCCCCATACTAGTACAAGGTTTTGGGTTCTTTAAATATTTTACCCATTCCCATTACTCTAATGCAATAGAATTTAACATTAGGAAGGAGCTCTTACCTTGAGCTTATACTTCCTTCTTTCTTTCTCATTTTTCCTCCTTCTTCCTTTCTTGCCTCAAAATCGGTTATGTGGGGAATGGAGTTGCCAAACTCCATTCCCATCACCAAATGAACACAAAACAATTACAATTAATATACTAACCCTTAAATTAATGCTAGTACAATGAAACGTTTAAAGCAAGATTTCTAGGGTTTACCTTTGGAGTGTTTTAGAAGGGGTTTTAGCCCTTGGTTCAAGAAGGTGAATCCACCACCATTGCAAGGTTGATATTATGCTCCAAAGAGAGAGAAAAATAGAGCATTACAAATGGGGCAAAAATCGGTTATGAAGGAAGGTGAAGAAAACATGAGTTTTTCATGTAGATTTTTACCTCAATGGAGAGAGGAGACTCCAAGCTACCTGTAACACCCCTACCATTAATACGATGCTTACCGTCCAATCTCCTTACATATCAGATACACGCAGCGGATACATACTTAAATACAGTGGGTGATACAATGCCATTAGTCACCCACGTGACTAACAAGGCTACTACTTCAACATACAGCATCGGTCTGATGGACCGGAATCCCGAGTACTACAAATCTACAATACATTCTCCATTTACCAAATGCTACTGCAATCTTCCTTCAATACAATACTCCGAGTACAATACAATATAATCTACATACCGAGTTTACTAAGATCCTTATACAAGTGTAATATCTCTTCCAAGTTCATACATACTCTCTAAGAGTCTACATCTACCCGTTTTCTCACACTACTTACTTTCTAAGTACAAGGGTGTGCCTCGGTCTCTTCCTTGACCATATTCGCTTCGGGTACCTGCACACTAAAAAAATGTCCCCCGAAGGGGTCAGCTTTCGCCGAGCATGATAACCGCATACCCCGCGTACTAGTGAGGGTACGCCGACCACTTGGTCGAATACATGCGGTTCATTTTCATACAAGCATACATGCATACATGCTCTTATACATAATATTACAATCCATTACGCAAGACATACACACATACATACACTTCATTACATGCAAGAAGTACAACATAAACCATTCCATACATACTTACCTTCTTCCGAATTACACATACACATTACATACACAATATACAATTCTTGTTAGCTTCATTGGTCCACCCGGGTTGATCGGGTGGAGATTACTCTTTTACTCGTTACTTCATACATACGCATACAAACTCATACATACTTACGGATCCATACTTACTTACTCTTACTCTTACTCAAGTTAAGTCGTCGGGACCTCCGGCCCTGGGGACTACACCGTCCCACCTCCGGGATTTACTTGACTCACTAATCCGGGATGCTACCCATTTAAGGGATTTGGGCCGTGGACCAGTTTAAGAGTCAGGAATTGCAGTCAACCTCTCGTGACTCCGCATCCTCACGCGTGGCCGAAGCTATATCGGACTTGTACTCATTCCAATTTACTCACTTAAGTTAGGAGTTAGATAGTTAGGAATTAGCACAAGTCAACATCCAAGCCACAATAATACAATGCACATATACACATACATACGAGGTACAATACATTACACAAGTGCAATACTAGGTTCGAATACCATTCATCATCATTCATATATTTCATGAATTATACAAACTAGTGCTCAAGACAATAAATATCAAGCACAACATAAGTCAAGCACAGGTAAGTGCAGTATAGTCCGATTCATGCATTTATCTTATTTAGGTGGTCAAATAAGCACACAAATCGGGGTAACCAGATTAGGATACAGGGCATGAAGAAATTATACCGTTCACCGTTGTACTTGTATCCAACTTTCCTCCGGTGTTCACAATCCAAGTCCTATAACATACATGTGATCGAGTGGTTAATTCTCTATGGGTAACCCAACACGTTTCATCCTTTATGTTTTCCCAATGTACCATTACTAGTTCTTTAGATTTCTTACTTAATTCTAAAATCATTTACTTCACATCATTTCCTAAGCTCATTTTCTTAGGTTTTTATGGGTATATTATTTTCTCTTTACCACCATTATTCTCCCTATGGTTTACTGCTTAAGCCCTTAAATTTTTATTATTATTATTTTTTTTGACCGGACCTCCCCTGTGGGGCGGTCCCTAGGGGCGGTCCGAGACAGAAGCCATCCGGCCTGGGATTTCGACTGGACCTCCCCTGTGGGGCGGTCCGTAGGGGCGGTCCGAGACAGAAACCAATTTTTTTTTTTTATCTTCTCTGCACCGGACCTCCCCTGTGGGGCGGTCTGATAAGTGTCTAAATGAGCATGTTATTTAGGTGTATTTCATGTATAATATTAGCACTTTTCTTGCTCATTTCTCCACTTCGGTTAGTTTTCCTCTAGTTTATGTTTTATTGTTTATCTCACAAAATTATTGGTTTAACATGAGGAAAACCAAGCCGGGAGTGAAGTAGACAAAGAGACGTACGCGTAGACACAAACGGCTCAGAAAACGGAGTCCAAACGAAGAATCTAGAGCCGGTCGAAGTTCGTAGAAGGAAATAAGTCACGGTCAGCACAACAGCATAACAACCGCCTGCACAACCGCGCCATACAGAGGCGGACACCACAGGCGGACCAGAGGCAGACAAGAGGCGGTTGTAGAGGCGGACAACACAAAACCGCCTTGTTTTGAGGCGGTTCCACAGGCGGACAAGAGTAAATCGCGCCCAAAAATAGTTTTCTTCTTCGCGCGACTCTGCAACTCGCCTTATCTATCTACCCCGCCGTCGCCTACCTTATTTCGCTCACGCATCTCCAGCTCTGTCCCCTGCAATAAATGAAGCAATCAATGCTTCAATCAGTGAAGAAATCAACAGAGGCAATCAAACTGCAAGTCTTCTACGTACTCTTCCTTTCTTCTATAAATAACCATCCACTGCAACCTTATACCAGTGCACGGAGAAAACCAGAAAATCACTCACATACTCACCTCATCTCATTCTGCTCCAGTAAATCACTCCCGTACTTCATTTCACACCATTCAGTTCACAGTTCTTTAATTCTCTAATTCACCCACTTCACTTTTAATAACCTACGTACATGTTTCACTCTTCGACCTCTCCATTTCTCCATTCACTAATCACGTCCCCGTGCTGTTATTACGTCCAACCTCTGTCAGATTTATTACCAGTTAATATGTCTGGCTAAGGAGGATTTGCTCCGGGCAAGGTTTTTAATTATGGTTTGTTTAATTATGTAATCAATATTTCTACCGGTTTTAATAAATACAGTTTGTTACGCTTAAAGGATTTCTCTCACCACTTTAATAAATTACATGAATTTATTAAAATGCTTTCCTAAGTCTATTTTGATCAGACCAGGTGATAAATAGACAGGTTATTTAAGCCGTAAATCTGGAGAAAACTTATTATGATTTAATAAGTTAGTATTCAGTTGCAAATGTAATTCCTCAATACTCCTCTGCCGTTCGCAGGCTTTTGCTTGAACCTTGATTAGAACCTTGCATTACAGGTGAACGAGTTCTTATGAGGCTATGACTTAGTCCTTAAGATAATTACAGGAACCTTGCCAAATTATTAAACCAGTAGAGATAGCTTAATCATGCAGATTATATTAACCTGACCCAGAGTTCCATTTTATTTATCTGTCAACTAAGTTTATTTTATCTTTTCTTTTTATTTTACAAGTCAATTAATCCACCCCCCTTTTTGTGACACGCTTAGGTACTATTATATGTACATTAGTCCCACGGTTCGACATCCGGTTGCTTACATTTTCACTATACTACTGCGACCGGGATTTATTTGCAGCCCGACGTTATTTTTGGGTTTTAATTTCTTTCTTTTATGTTAATTACACCTGTTCTAACCACTCACAATATAACGTCTGCACGGTCCCTAGGGGCGGTCCGAGACAGAAACGAATCCGTCCAGCAGAATTCGACTGGACCTCCCCACAGGGGCGGTCCATAGGGGCGGTCCACAACAGAACCTGTTTTTAAAAGCGTTTTTCTACTCATTTTGGACTCCAAATTCACCCCAATTTTTTTCCACTCATTCCATAATCTTTTCACATGTTCCTACATGTTTAAACACCTTAAACACTCCTTAATCATGCTCTAAACTCCTTACTCATTTCTACATTTACTTACACAAATTTTCATCACTTCTTCCCAACACTTGCATCAGTTTTCATTCTCCCTTTGCTACAGATTTTGTTTCCTCTTCTATGCTACAGATTTTTCGCTCAACTTCTAACCTCCATTACTTCCTCAACTAATGCTACTCCTAGTATCCAAAATACATCAATTCACTTCCTAGTTACATCCCATTAACAACCCATATCCAAATCTGTTACAAGCTACTAAAACTCCCATTATACTCTCCACATACACCTAGTCACCACCTAGGTTGTTCTCTCATCTTGAACACTTAAGTCCTCAAATCCTAGATAAAATTTGACATAGTCTCCCCTATATTTTTAACATTCTCCACATGGTTTCACTCACATAATTGATCCATACCACCTGTTCATAATCCACAATATACCCATTCTCATACACAAAATACCACACTAAACAACCTTAAAAATTCCTGCACTCAACATCTCATTCCCAATCTGGTTGTAACAGTTTTTAAATGTCCTTTAAGGGTTTAAAACACTTACATTCTCTTATACATTACTCTACTACTCAATACATTTTCATTACTAAATTCAAACCTTCTAAAATCTGTTACATACATATATATACCAAGCTACACAAAAGAGCATTCTTACCTTGTTTCTCCTTCTAGTTTTTCTTTCTTCTTTGTTCCTTCCTTCTTTCTCTCTTTCCTCTTCTCACCGGTTTTGGTATCTCAACCAATCTAACATTATACCCCATTCATAAATACACCATTCAATACTAAACTAACCCTAACCATTATTTAAGCTCTTAATGTAAGTTTTAGGGTTTAGAAGTTTCTTTACCTTACAAGAGTATAAGTGCTGTTTGAGATAGCTCAAGAATAATGTTTCTCACCTTCCAAGAGTGCCAAAATCGGCTGGGTACAAGAGGAACCAAACAAGGTTTTAGCCCAAATTCGTTTTGCCCATAAGACAAGAAAAAGATGGAGTTTTCGAGAAGATTTTTACCTCACAAGAACAAGGAGAATGAGGTGGTTCTAATGGTGGTCTTGAAGCTCCAAATGG
Source organism: Limonium bicolor (assembly GCA_023374045.1). Classification (NCBI taxonomy): domain Eukaryota; kingdom Viridiplantae; phylum Streptophyta; class Magnoliopsida; order Caryophyllales; family Plumbaginaceae; genus Limonium; species Limonium bicolor. Next base: position 314,692,128 of record CM041779.1, read on the forward strand.
GGTATACCCATAAAAACGAAAATGTGTGTTTTCGAATTTTGGAAAGATAGAAACGTAGCTCTTGGTGAGAGGATTACAATGGTGTAATTTTTGTAATTTTTGGAAGAGATTTGAGTGGGTTACAAGAGGAGAGAAGGTGAGGTTTTTATGTGTTTGCTCCTTTCTCCATTAATGTCGCATGCTTGGGGAAGAAGAAGGGGAAAAAATCAGAGAGTGGGGAGTGAGGCTGCTACACGTGAGTGAAGAAGAATAAGATAGGAGAGAGAGTGGTGAGTGGGGTAATGTTGCTTTATGTTTTCTTTTATTGCTTTTGTCTTTTTTGCAAATGAAAAAGAGAATTAATAGTGTGAGAGAGGGGTACCAAATCGGACAGACCCCAGCCCCATGTGGTTTTTGAATTTCTTTTTACATTATTGGACACATAAGTTTTGGTTATTTATGTTTTACCCCACAACTTCCCGTTTTTGACAGTTTTTACTAATCTCTCGTTTTATTGATTTTATTGGTTCTAAAGCTTCACTAATATTTATTAATGATTATTTAGTTGACCAAAATTGTTACGAGTCTATTTGACCCGCTAAAGTCACGTTTTCCCGGTTACCTCGAAAAACGCGCTTTAACGTTCATTAGTGTTTTTAATCCATTTTAAGGATCCGTTTTCTTCGGGATTTGTTCCCTAATATTTATTTAGACTTAATTAAGCCTTTAGAATCCTTATAATACGCTAACCGAGGTCTCATACCTCCTATGGTTATTTAACGCTTATTTAGCGTTTTTCGCTTTTTAAGCGTTTCTTTATTTCTTTGGATTTATTTTTCCTTACTAGTATTAATTGGGTACCATTAGGCCCTTAAATACATATGAGATAATTTTAATCCTTATATTTAAGTTCGGGGTATTTCAATCTACCCCCCTTAGGAACTTTGTCCTCAAAGTTGTTCGAGGTTATGGGTTTATAATGTTTACTCATTCTTACGTGTCTAATACCAAGGCCATACCTTCTTCCTCTTACCATCCCAAATCCGTTACCCACGGTTCCTACATACTATACCATACCATACCATACTAATGCATAATAATCACTCCAATCCACATTACTACCGACCATCCGGTTCCTCATTACCAATTTATACATACATACAATGCAAGGCTATCTCCAAAGCGATGCAATACACATTCCAATCCCGCAGGCGCTCAGGTCCTCTAGACACGGGACTCCTCTATGTCCCGCTGCCCTTGGAATTATACCACATACTACCTTACTATCTTCTTCGGTATTCACTTCTAACACATCCTCGTTCTCCCTACTAAAAGAAATTCTTCACCACTACCAATTAAAATTTCTAAAACATACGACTCCATGTTCCAATTTATATTCATTACTTCTATCCTATGTGTGATTCTTGTGACCACTTGAGGGGAGCTTCGAGAATCATTCGACCCTGATGTGATCAGCATCAGTGTTGAACTATCTTTCCACTCCAATTTGTGTTCGGTTTCCCTTGATCTGATCAGGATCAAGTTCGACTTCCCACATCAGGTTCAACCAAACAGATAATTTAATTGTTTTCATTTTCTATCTTTTTATTCTTTCTAGTCGTGATTACAAATCCATACATCTCCAAAGGATGGAATCAGTCCATCGATCGTCCTCACTCTACTTCCCAAATGGTTTACTCCATGGTTCAATCCTAATGCTCATTTCATCAACCTTCACTACTTCCATCCATTACTCACCATCATCTCCTATATTCTAACTAAGGAATACTACACTTATAAGATTTAGTTGACTTCAATTGTTTCAACTATTTTACTTACGATTCCACTACTCATAAGCTTCATTCATCTACTATCCTCATTCATTTCGTACTACTTCTTCAAAGGTACAATACTTGTGGAGCTCCGTCCACTACTCATTACTTTTCTTTTACTAATACTCTTACACTGGTGTTACAAGATAGGTACATTCCACCTATGGTATTTGCATGTTTAATGCCTAGTTACCATAATTACAATATGAATGAGTACTTATGTTTGTTTAACATAGTACCAATCATCAATTTGATTCTCATTTGTGCTATGCACATAACGGTTTAAGTGTTTTATTCATAAAACTTGCATTAAGCGGTTTTCGCTCTACCCCCCTTAAAAGGGATTACGCCCACGTAATCTACCATATATTATTATTAACTAATCTACCATATGATCTTGCTTAACGTTTACAGTGTTTTAATCAGTCCCCTATGGGCCAACTAACATTGGTTAATCAGCTTGGGCAAACTGAAGCGTTAGTTCACTACGTATACTAATAATGTGCTCTGGTCAAAGGGTCTTAACCATACCAATGGTTTAGTCTTTGCACCAAGAGTTCCTATATGAGTTTATTTAAACATATTTAATTCGATTCTAGCCTAATCGGCTTCAAGACATTAATAGCCATTGTATTATGCTCACTAGGTAATTAATCTCCTAGCTAGGGCCCACTAGCTTCTGCTGCGCGACCCTGATAACTTGAGTTATTCACCTTCTTGTTATCCTTAATGTGTTATACATTACCTTCCCATTCGTCTATTATAGGATAAGGTTTATTAAACAAATGCGGCATTCTTTTACCGTGTTTGAACTCAAGTAGTTGTAGGTTTATAACCAGCTCTCTGGTAATCTACTGCACATGCTATTCGTGCTTCCACGATTATTCGTTAAGTTCCTCCGACTTATTGTCGGGCGAGGTTAAGTCACTACTTAGTTGTAGTACTTCCTCTGTTGTCAATAGCTTCTGAATTATATCAGTTCTCCTGGTTCAGTACAAGTGTTCTTTACTTGTATGACCTTGCATTGATATGCGTCGGTCCTAGTGACTTTCTTAAGTCTCCTTTCGCCTTTTATTCCGTTGGAATTCACATCTGTGACTGTTAGTGTGTGTGTACACTCTTCGTGCTTCTTTGGCCTTAGGCCGCACGGTTTGTTGCTAAGCTTGCTTAACTGGCTAGGCCATGTTTGTTGGTGAAAAGAAGGGTTTACTACAGTTTACATTCTCCATATCCCTAGCCATCCCATTAGATCATTAGCTGCACAAGTGCAATACCAAAACACTCAGTCATACAGAGTGCAGAGGCGTAAACGCTTGGCAGTAAGTCACTTATGTGATAGGAAAGAATATTTATGCCTGTCATCGCGTACTTATACTCTGTGTCATTATCTGTTAATTCTTCCATGGTCTTTGTCGCGCACCGTATTCTTACTCATTATACAACATCGTTTTACTGTTCGTTACTGTGATAGTTTCTCTTCCTCATTGCCATTGTCATTGGCACCATTCCCTTATGGTATGAATACCCTGGGGTTTCCAATGTTTGTGTGTATGACGGTTGTTGTAGCATACCGCACTACTATTATCTCCCATTGTGGGAATGTTTTATTTCAGTTTAGGTTTCATGTGTAGGTTGGCTTACCTCACATTATCTTCATCATTTGTGATACAATATACCAAGTATCTTGGTTGACCTAGGATGAGATAAATTCGGGTCATAAACTCCCTTGAGCGTTAATCATTCATGGTGTTCAATGTGTGTTCCCATTAATTGTTTTGATAAATTGTCTTTCGGTGCTGAGCATTGGTTTGAGCTCTAGCTGTGTAGTTTTACTTTGTATGTACATCACCGGGACATCCCAAGAAACTTCAAGGGTTTTCTGGTCCCGTTCTCAATTGAGAGTATTCTATCACTGATAAATGAAAGTTCTTGTTGAGGGGTTGTCTCCACTCATAGGTCTAATGACAAGGTTCGCTATGGTTGGTGTTTACACCATGGTCCACTATATGTTTGGGTGCATATGGAGTATGCTTACTCTTTAAGTCGTAATGGTTTGGAAATCTCATTTCCTTACTCCATCACCCTTGACAATATTTATAAGCGTAGGCTTATTGTTATAATAGATGGAAGTCTTTCCAAGGGTTCACATCTTCACCACATTGGTGGTCTTGGCTAACGAGGGGTACCTTCCCTTGGGTTTCTTGTAGTGTCCAAATGTGGACTAGGCCAATTTGGCGTTATCCTGATCTTATGCCTCCGTGTTATTGTTGCTACAGTAGGCATGAAGGGTATTAAAAGCTGTCAACTGTATGCTAGGCTGGTGCCCTAGTGACAGTGACATTGAGTTGGCCATTACTCCAAGCCACTCAGGATGTTGGGTTTGGAATGATGGTCCAGTTGTTGATTTCTTGTCGTGTGAGGCAATATTTCTTGCAAGTCTTGTTAGTAATGGTATGGGTTTTACAACCGTTTAAGGTTACACCACGCATCAGGTTTATGGCTTTAGAGCCATATTGCTGCAAGCTATGCTCTTTGCAAGCTGCTTATACATGTTTCCACTCCATGTATACTGTCACAGGTTGGAGATATTATTGGCTCCATGGTAAGTCGTGGCATCACGCTTCTGTTCATAGGAGGCCTTTAGGTAATCCGGTGTTAATAGGTGCCTCTCAGTATTTTAGGGCATTTCCTGTTAAGTGAAATCCCTTCGGTGTCCTGACCGAGTGTTCATTTTAGCTCCCGTGCCCATATCATTACGCTTGTTCAACTGTGCTAACGCAGACACCCTTCAAGGATCGCTCCTGGGTGTTGGTAGCTGTGCCGTTACATCCGGCTAATGTTTATAAGTGTGTCGTCCTCTATACCGTCTTATGGTATTGTACTTGAGTCGTCCCTTTTTGGGTTATGACGTCTCTCGTTCTGGGTAGACTGTTTACGCTTGCTCCTAGTATTCTTGACTAGGTTATATTCCTCTCCAATGATGGGTTGTGCTCTCCGTAGTAGTCTTGTGATTGCTCTTGGGAATTCCGCCCCGTTTGTTGAGCATTGTTAGGTTCACGTTAGGCATTCGCCTTCATGTGTTTAGGCTGGGCATTCCATCCAGCTGTCAGGTAATTGCTTGGATTATTTGAGACATATCCAATGTCTATACTTATTAGTCTGTGCTTTTTGCACTTCCTAGTTCTTATTCCTCATCTTCAGATGGATTCTCTGAGTCCCTTGATACTTGATCGTCTGAGGTGTCCAGCTGTTCTGGTTTGAACTCACTCACGGTCCGTAGAACGGAGTTGACTACTTCCCGTGAGTCGCACACTACATGTTTACATACGTGGGGTACCATATTGATACGTTACCACTTACCCAACTATATGTTGGGCCCGCAAGCTCCTTCGGAGTGCGGTTGTCCCACATCCCGTAGCGGGTATACTCGTAGTGTTCGTCACACGCCTAGGTGAAGTATTCTGTTGTCAACTCCTCTTGTATCATCCCATGATACTCACCGTAATGCTGTTGGTCTGGTTTTAAAATCCGAGGTTTTTAAAAGAGGGTTGTGGTTTGGAAAGAAAATTTTGGGTTTTAAAACAATGGTTCGGTGTTAAAAGAAATCTCCCATGGCATAGCCACATTTGAGGTCTTGACCAAGTCTAGCCTCTCGCTGACTGGTATGTTCTAAATACAATGGTCGGGCCGTTAGGCCTTTCCAAGGTTCCATACGTCTGGTTGTTAGGATGTGTGATCCTGTGATTGTTTCGTTACAGTCACCGTACATTACTATGTACTTGTGACGGTTAGTGTCCCTTTACATATCTCTGTCTTTACTGCACTTGCCGTGGCAAGTGCGTGGTACTGGTGGTTTTTGGGTATCTTATACCAATTGGTAGGGTTTCCATTTGTGTTATCTTGTCTTGTTGGCGCGTCCCTCGATCTTATTGATCTATATTGATATACTCGCTCCTTTAGGTAGCTTCTTGGTCGGTTAGACATGGCTGTCGTAGATCTGGGTACTCCTCCACTCCTTGGAGGTTCCGTTCTATTTGGTTTAGTGTCGCTCCTTGTGGCTCGTTCCCACACATTTGTGGTGGTTACTGAGCCTTCCTTGTTTGGGCACTACGCTTGTAGTCCTATTGGTTTATATCTCATGGTTGTTCTTGTAGTTGTCTGAGCTATATTGGCCAGGTGTTGCAACCTTGATGGCATCGTAGTTTTGGAGTTAACCGCTTCCGACTATGTCCTTAGTCAGCTAGCATACCGTTGCTGGTATTATTCAAGTGTCACTATCCCGTAGACTCGTGTCTCGGGTTCCGTTACTGCTCCCTTTTCCATTCTGTTGCACGGTGAGTGCTTCTTTCCTGCTGTTGGTTGACTAGCTAGGTGTCGCGACTTCTAAGCACGTCGCCCCATGCTGTTGTAAGTTGTAGCCTCCTCGTGGTTGGAGTGTTCATCCTACCGCTATTACGTGCGGTGCTGTGGTTCTACCGGGATCCATCTCCGGGACTTCCAGTTCTTGGAATCTACCATGTGTCAGTTCTGTTTACCGTGTGATTGCTTCACAATTGCCAGATCGGGTTCCCCGAGTATGAGAAGACTTTCTTCTCTCTGGCGTCCTTTCCCAAGTTATACAGTGGGGTTTGCGGCGGGCGGGACTGGTATTGTAGGTATCCGGTACTCACCGGGAGTTCCTAACTAGCATCTCTCTAATGCTATCACTCAGCCCATAGCCCTAAGCTTCTAATTCCTAACTCGGTATTCCTAAACTCGGTATTTCCAGTCACCAGAGCGATACTTCGCCTCTGATACCACTTTTTGTAACACCCCTACCATTAATACGATGCTTACCGTCCAATCTCCTTACATATCAGATACACGCAGCGGATACATACTTAAATACAGTGGGTGATACAATGCCATTAGTCACCCCACGTGACTAACAAGGCTACTACTTCAACATACAGCATCGGTCTGATGGACCGGAATCCCGAGTACTACAAATCTACAATACATTCTCCATTTACCAAATGCTACTGCAATCTTCCTTCAATACAATACTCCGAGTACAATACAATATAATCTACATACCGAGTTTACTAAGATCCTTATACAAGTGTAATATCTCTTCCAGTTCATACATACTCTCTAAGAGTCTACATCTACCCGTTTTCTCACACTACTTACTTTCTAAGTACAAGGGTGTGCCTCCGGTCTCTTCCTTGACCATATTCGCTTCGGGTACCTGCACACTAAAAAAATGTCCCCCGAAGGGGTCAGCTTTCGCCGAGCATGATAACCGCATACCCCGCGTACTAGTGAGGGTACGCCGACCACTTGGTCGAATACATGCGGTTCATTTTCATACAAGCATACATGCATACATGCTCTTATACATATATTACAATCCATTACGCAAGACATACACACATACATACACTTCATTACATGCAAGAAGTACAACATAAACCATTCCATACATACTTACCTTCTTCAGAATTACACATACACATTACATACACAATATACAATTCTTGTTAGCTTCATTGGTCCACCCGGGTTAATCGGGTGGAGATTACTCTTTTACTCGTTACTCATACATACGCATACATACTCATACATACTTACGGATCCATACTTACTTACTCTTACTCTTACTCTTACTCAAGTTAAGTCGTCGGGACCTCCGGCCCTGGGGACTACACCGTCCCACCTCCGGGATTTACTTGACTCACTAATCCGGGATGCTACCCATTTAAGGGATTTGGGCCGCGGACCAATTAAGAGTCAGGAATTGCAGTCAACCTCTCGTGACTCTGCATCCTCACGCGTGGCCGAAGCTATATCGGACTTGTACTCATTCTAATTTACTCACTTAAGTTAGGAGTTAGATAGTTAGGAATTAGCACAAGTCAACATCCAAGCCACAATAATACAATGCACATATACACATACATACGAGGTACAATACATTACACAAGTGCAATACTAGGTTCGAATACCATTCATCATCATTCATATATTTCATGAATTATACAAACTAGTGCTCAAGACAATAAATATCAAGCACAACATAAGTCAAGCACAGGTAAGTGCAGTATAGTCCGATTCATGCATTTATCTTATTTAGGTGGTCAAATAAGCACACAAATCGGGGTAACCAGATTAGGATACAGGGCATGAAGAAATTATACCGTTCACCGTTGTACTTGTATCCAACTTTCCTCCGGTGTTCACAATCCAAGTCCTATAACATACATGTGATCGAGTGGTTAATTCTCTATGGGTAACCCAACACGTTTCATCCTTTATGTTTCCCAATGTACCATTACTAGTTCTTTAGATTTCTTACTTAATTCTAAAATCATTTACTTCACATCATTTCCTAAGCTCATTTTCTTAGGTTCTTATGGGTATATTATTTTCTCTTTACCACCATTATTCTCCCTATGGTTTACTGCTTAAGCCCTTAAATTTTTTTTTTTTGACCGGACCTCCCCTGTGGGGCGGTCCCTAGGGGCGGTCCGAGACAGAAGCCATCCGCCTGGGATTTCGACTGGACCTCCCCTGTGGGCGGTCCGTAGGGGCGGTCCGAGACAGAAACCAATTTTTTTTTTTTATCTTCTCTGCACCGGACCTCCCCTGTGGGGCGGTCCCTAGGGGCGGTCCGAGACAGAAACGAATCCGTCCAGCAGAATTCCACTGGACCTCCCCACAGGGGCGGTCCATAGGAGCGGTCCACAACAGAACCTGTTTTTAAAAGCGTTTTTCTACTCATTTTGGACTCCAAATTCACCCCAATTTTTTCCACTCATTCCATAATCTTTTCACATGTTACCTACATGTTTAAACACCTTAAAACACTCCTTAATCATGCTCTAAACTCCTTACTCATTTCTACATTTACTTACACAAATTTTCATCACTTCTTCCCAACACTTGCATCAGTTTTCATTCTCCCTTTGCTACAGATTTTGTTTCCTCTTCTATGCTACAGATTTTCGCTCAACTTCTAACCTCCATTACTTCTCAACTAATGCTACTCCTAGTATCCAAAATACATCAATTCACTTCCTAGTTACATCCCATTAACAACCCATATCCAAATCTGTTACAAGCTACTAAACACTCCCATTATACTCTCCACATACACCTAGTCACCACCTAGGTTGTTCTCTCATCTTGAACACTTAAGTCCTCAAATTCCTAGATAAAATTTGACATAGTCTCCCCTATATTTTTAACATTCTCCACATGGTTCACTCACATAATTGATCCATACCACCTGTTCATAATCCACAATATACCCATTCTCATACACAAAATACCACACTAAACAACCTTAAAAATTCCTGCACTCAACATCTCATTCCCAATCTGTTTGTAACAGTTTTAAATGTCCTTTAAGGGGTTTAAAACACTTACATTCTCTATACATTACTCTACTACTCAATACCATTTCATTACTAAATTCAAACCTTCTAAAAATGGTTACATACATATATATACCAAGCTACACAAAAGAGCATTCTTACCTTGTTTCTCCTTCTAGTTTTCTTTCTTCCTCTTGTTCCTTCCTTCTTTCTCTCTTTCCTCTTCTCACCGGTTTTGGTATCTCAACCAATCTAACATTATACCCCATTCATAAATACACCATTCAATACTAAACTAACCCTAACCATTATTTAAGCTCTTAATGTAAGTTTTAGGGTTTAGAAGTTTCTTTACCTTACAAGAGTATAGTTGTGCTGTTGAGATAGCTCAAGAATAATGTTTCCCACCTTCCAAGAGTGCCAAAATCGGCTGGGTACAAGAGGAACCAAAAAGGTTTTAGCCCAAATTCGTTTTGCCCATAAGACAAGAAAAAGATGGAGTTTTCGAGAAGATTTTTACCTCACAAGAACAAGGAGAATGAGGTGGTTCTAATGGTGGTCTTGAAGCTCCAAATGGGGTATACCCATAAAAACGAAAATGTGTGTTTTCGAATTTTGGAAAGATAGAAACGTAGCTCTTGGTGAGAGGATTGCAATGGTGTAATTTTTGTAATTTTTGGAAGAGATTTGAGTGGGTTACAAGAGGAGAGAAGGTGAGGTTTTTATGTGTTTGCTCCTTTCTCCATTAATGTCGCATGCTTGGGGAAGAAGAAGAAGGGGAAAAAATTCAGAGAGTAGGGGAGTGAGGCTGCTACACGTGAGTGAAGAAGAATAAGAAGATAGTAGGAGAGAGAGTGGTGAGTGGGGTAATGTTGCTTTATGTTTTCTTTTATTGCTTTTGTCTTTTTTGCAAATGAAAAAGAGAATTAATAGTGTGAGAGAGGGGTACCAAATCGGACAGACCCCAGCCCCATGTGGGTTTTGAATTTCTTTTTACATTATTGGACACATAAGTTTTGGTTATTTATGTTTCTACCCCACAACTTCCCGTTTTTGACAGTTTTTACTAATCTCTCGTTTTATTGATTTTATTGGTTCTAAAGCTTCACTAATATTTATTAATGATTATTTAGTTGACCAAAATTGTTACGAGTCTATTTGACCCGCTTAAAGTCACGTTTTCCCGGTTACCTCGAAAAACGCGCTTTAACGTTCATTAGTGTTTTTAATCCATTTTAAGGATCCGTTTTCTTCGGGATTTGTTCCCTAATATTTATTTAGACTTAATTAAGCCTTTAGAATCCTTATAATACGCTAACCGAGGTCTCATACCTCCTATGGTTATTTAACGCTTATTTAGCGTTTTTCGCTTTTTAAGCGTTTCTTTATTTCTTTTGGATTTATTTTTCCTTACTAGTATTAATTGGGTACCATTAGGCCCTTAAATACATATGAGATAAATTTTAATCCTTATATTTAAGTTCGGGGTATTTCAATGTGTAATTTTTGTAATTTTTGGAAGAGATTTGAGTGGGTTACAAGAGGAGAGAAGGTGAGGTTTTTATGTGTTTGCTCCTTTCTCCATTAATGTCGCATGCTTGGGGAAGAAGAAGGGGAAAAAATTCAGAGAGTGGGGGAGTGAGGCTGCTACACGTGAGTGAAGAAGAATAAGATAGGAGAGAGAGTGGTGAGTGGGGTAATGTTGCTTTATGTTTTCTTTTATTGCTTTTGTTTTTTTTTGCAAATGAAAAAGAGAATTAATAGTGTGAGAGAGGGGTACCAAATCGGACAGACCCCAGCCCCATGTGGGTTTTGAATTTCTTTTTACATTATTGGACACATAAGTTTTGGTTATTTATGTTTCTACCCCACAACTTCCCGTTTTTGACAGTTTTTACTAATCTCTCGTTTTATTGATTTTATTAGTTCTAAAGCTTCACTAACATTTATTAATGATTATTTAGTTGACCAAAATTGTTACGAGTCTATTTGACCCGCTTAAAGTCACGTTTTCCCGGTTACCTCGAAAAACGCGCTTTAACGTTCATTAGTGTTTTTAATCCATTTTAAGGATCCGTTTTCTTCGGGATTTGTTCCCTAATATTTATTTAGACTTAATTAAGCCTTTAGAATCCTTATAATACGCTAACCGAGGTCTCATACCTCCTATGGTTATTTAACGCTTATTTAGCGTTTTTCGCTTTTTAAGCGTTTCTTTATATCTTTTGGATTTATTTTTCCTTACTAGTATTAATTGGGTACCATTAGGCCCTTAAATACATATGAGATAAATTTTAATCCTTATATTTAAGTTCGGGGTATTTCACTACCCATTGGTGCTATTTTCTCTTTGAATGGGGAAAACCCATGGAGATGAAACTCATCCTTTTCGAATTTTGAAAAGAGGGAATGATAGAGGAGGATGAGGGGATTACAAATATGTGATTATTTTTGAGTTTGGAGCTTACATGAGGGTGGAGCATGAGGTTGAAGGAGGGAAGCCATTAGAGCTTCTTGTGGAGCTCCAAAATCGCAGCAGCCAGAAGGGAGAGGGAGAGAGAAATCGATGGGGGGAGAAGAGGGTAGGAGAGAGATGAGGGAAATGAGAGAATGAGAGGTGAGAGAGTGTTATTTACCTTTTTGTACTTTTACTTTTTGCTTTATGATTTACTTATTTGTTAACTAGTTACATGTGTGTGTGAGGGGTTATTTAACTCATTAAAAACCGGCCCCCTACAGTTGCACTAGTTGGAGCGTTTTTCGTCTTTTACAGAAAACGCTCGTTATTTTACCCGGTTTGGGTACTATTCACTAACCGGGCCCGTTTTCCGGAATTTTCTCGTTTCTTTATTTTTATTGGTTATTAAACTTCATTAAATGCTTAATAATATTTATTTAATGATTTATAATTTTTACGGGTATGTTTGACCACTCAAAGTCACGTTTTCGGGTTTTCTCGAAAAACGTGCTCTAAAACTCTATTAGCGTTTTAATTCATTATTTGGATCCGTTTTCTTCGGGAGTTGTTCCCATATATTATTTAGGTCTTATTAAACCTTTAGAATCCATATAATACTCTAACCGAGGTCTCATACCTCATATGGTTATTTAACGCTTATTAAGCATTTTCCGCTTTTTAAGAGTTTACTTATTCTTTTGGATTTATTTTTCCTTACTAGTATTAATTAGGTACCATTAGGCCCTTAGATACGTATTAGATTAATTTTAATCCCAATATTTAAGTTCGGGGTATTTCAATTATCTAAATAAGGTTAAATATATGTTATTTATGTTATATTATGTCTTAAAGGATATTATTTGTACAGTCTTATGTTTTTGTGAGTTTTCTGTGCAAGGAATGATACTCTAGGCAAAAGTTAAAATGATGCCGGACTCCATGCCGGATAAATCCTGCACGGCACGAGCATAAATCAAAAAGAGGCTTTGTCGGATACGATGTCGGGTAGATCACATCCGGCATAGGTAGAGAGTCGCTTCGGTTGACCATACGATAGCACATGTGTTCCACGTGATTTCCAACCGCTGCCGGGTATGATACCGGGTATCTCCTACCCGGCATATACACTGTTTCGCGCGGAATTGGCGGTTTCATCCGTTAACAGTTGGGCACATTTCCCACGTGTGCCAGCTACTGACGATCCGGCACGACGCCCGGCAAGAGACATTTTGAAGCCCTATAAATAGGCCTAGAGTCTACATCATTTGACACACTTCAACATACCAAATCCACGCCATTCACTTCTATATTTCCGCCCACTCCATTGTTGGTGTCCAAGGAACGTCTGCAGATCCATCCATGCAAGAGAAGAAGAAGACCTTGTCGGGTTAAGGCTATGAACATTTCCTTCTCCCTTGTATTCTCTCTGTGTTGTGTGGATGGTGATGTAGAATCCTTGTTAGATTTGGTTGAGAAAGATTTCCTTGTAAACTCTTATGATCATATATGGAATTTACGAGTTTCTTAACGGTGGTTTCTAGTCTTCATGCAAAGTAGAATGAGTTAGCTCCTTATCTCTTATCTCTAAGTCCTATTTAAGGCTTTCAAAGCAAGAGTAGGATAGATTAGGGGTCTCGGTAATCTTAATATTGTCCTGAAAAGTGGGCAACAAATGCTAAGGTTTGGATTAATCTCTATTCCCATTATTCTGGTGTGTTCGCGGCATTGGCTAGGCACAATGCAAGGATGGATAATGAGTTCCTTTATTCATAACTGATTCTGGAAGTGGTATTTACGAAATGAACGATGCCGGATGTAGTGCCAGATGGCCGTTGTCCGGCACATTCAAAGGCCTTGACTATGTCGGGTATTCGAGGTCCGGCATGTCACCCGGCATATTCATTTTGCGAGAAACAAATCCTCTTTGAGACTTGCCACCCTTGATTATTGGTCATACGATCCTTTTACATTGATATCTTCCCGAATCAAAGTTAGTTCATTTAATTAGTCATTTAGTTTAGAATCACATTTACTTTTCCCCCCTTTTATTATAGAATAGGCTTTTGCCCGGATTAGGACTAGTTTTCTATAAGTCCCTTGGGTTCGATACTCTCGGTCGTAATATATTTACACTATACTCCGACTGGGTTTTATTTGCTACCCGTAGTAGAGTTGTAGGTTTGGTAGTTTATTATTTTATTCATTTTGCGTATAGTTTTTCCCTACAAATTTGATGTTAGCAATCCTGCGAGAGTCACACAGTTCTACATTATCCGTCCATCCGGGAGCCTCCAAGATGTACAAAGACATGAAGAGGTACTTCTAATGGTCTGGAATGAAATCAGATGTGACAGAGTATGTATTGAGATGCTTAACATGCCAGAAAGTAAAGTTTGAACATCGTAGACTGGGCGGAATGGTACAATCGATGCCAATTCTGGAGTGGAAGTTTCACGATATCTCCATGGATTTTGTTGTTTGACTCCCACCTGCTAGGGGAGGACTCAACATGATCTGGGTTGTAGTCGATCGCCTCACCAAGGTTTCCCGATTCATACCGATGAAGGACACCTGGATGGTAGTGAAGCTCGCAGAGCTATTCGATAAGGAGATTATCAGACACAACGGAGTCCCGAAGACTATCGTATCTGACCGTGATACCAGATTTCTTTCGAGATACTGGAGTGCTACACGAGAAGCGCTGGGTACAGAATTGAAGCTGAGTACCGCCTTCCATCCACAGACCGACGGTCAGACAGAAAGGACCATCCAGACACTGGAGGACATGCTTAGAGCATGTGCCTTAGACTTTCAGGGGAGTTGGTTAGATAAGCTTCATCTTATCGAGTTTTCGTACAATAATAGCTATCATGCTTGGATTAAGATGTCGTCTTTCCAAGCTTTATACGGTAGACCTTGCCGTACACCCTTGTGTTGGGATGAGTCAAGTGAAGCGGTCATCATAGGACCGGAGTATTTAGAACAAGTCCAAGCGGAAGTGCAACAAATCCGAGCCAATATAAAGGCAGCCCAAGATAGACAGAAATCCTATGCGGATGTGCGATGACGCGACCTTGAGTTCGCCGTGGGCGACCAAGTGTTCTTGCGCGTTTCACCTATGAAGAGCATATTCCGATTTGGCCAGAAGGGCAAGCTAAGCCCGAAATTTGTAGGGTCGTACACTATCACTGAGAGAGTTGGATCTGTAGCCTATAGGTTAGCATTACCTGAGGACTTGGGGTGTGTCCATGATGTATTTCATGTGTCACAACTCAAGAAGTACATTGCCGATCCTTCTCATGTCCTAGAGCCCGAGCGACTATCCATTGAGCCGACCATGAGATACGTCGAGACTCCTGTGAGAATCCTTGGTAGGAAGACCAGAGACACTCGCCATAAGTCCATACGAATGGTGAAGGTCCTATGGTCCAACCATGATGTTGAAGAAGCGACATGGGAGTTAGAAGACGCCATGAAGGCGAAGTACCCACAGTTATTCATAGACTAGATAGTCTAGCACTTAGCGGGTACGGGTACGCGGCGTACCCCTTTTAAGGGGGGTAGAGCCATTTTGCTTTTGCATTGCTTCGGGTTAGCATTGCATAGTGAGTATGTTTTGATGCCACATGTAGTGCGAAGTGTATTTAGTATGTATGTAATGCGTAATGTCTTGATGTGTATGTACGATGTGTAATGTATTGGTGTATTGTGTATTGTGGAATGATGTGTATGGAAATGGTGCATTGTGTATGTGAATTGCGTATGGTGCTTGATTTGTACATGCTTGTAATGTAGAGGAAGTAAACACCTTATAGGTGGTAGTAATACACATTATGGCAATTGGGTTGCCTAATGAGTAGAATTATTAAACCATTAACCGTGAGCAACTTTGAGGGCAAAGTTCCTTAAGGGGGGTAGATTGAAATACCCCGTAATTAAAAATAGTGATTAATTAGGCTAATAAGTATTTTAGAAGCTTAATTATGTCTAAATAATCATGAGGGAACAAATCCCGAAGAAAACGGATCCTTAAAACGGATTAAAAACACAAATGAACCTTAAAGCGCGTTTTTCGAGGAAACCGGGAAAACGCGACTTTAAGCGGGTCAAATAGACTCGTAACAATTTTGGTCAACCAAATAGTCATTAATAAACATTAATGAAGGTCTAGAACCTATAAAATCAATTAAACGATGCAGACAGGAATATGTGAGTGGTTGGAACTGGTGTATTTAAAACAATTAAGAAAGAAATTAATAACTCAAAATATCTATCGGGTTGCAAACAAGTCCCGGTCGCAGTAGTATAGTAAGACAGAAGCGGCCGGGTGTCGAACCGTGGGACTTATAGTGAAATAATATAATACCTAAGATTTGTCACAAAAGTGGGGATTTAATTGACTTGTTTTTATAAAGTAAAATAGCAGATAAAATTAACTGAGTGGAAGATAAATTAAATGGGACTCCGGGTTCAGGTTTATATAATCTGATTAATTATGCTATCTCTACCGGTTTTATTATAAAAGTTTGGCAAAATTCCTGTTATTATTTTAAGGACTAAATCATAGACTCAAAGGACACGTTTACCACAACATGCTCGATCTAATCTAGATTCGAGCAAAACACATGTAAACGAATTAAGTGCGAGGAATTATATCTTGCATCTGAAAATACTAACTTATTTAATCAAAATAAGTTTTCCACAAATTTAACGATTAATTAACCTGTCTATTTATCACTGATCTGATCAAAATAGACTTTGTAAAGCATTTTAATAAATTCATGAAATTTATTAAAAAGGCGAGAGATAAGCTTTAATCGTAACAAACTGTATTTAATTAAACCGGTAAAAATATAGATTACATAATTAAACAAACTATAATTTAACCTTCACCCGGAGTATATCCTCTTAGCCCAACATAGTTAAAAAGAAGACAGAATAAGAAGTAAAAGAAATCATCTGGAAAAGATAATTAATTCAGCTCCACTATTTTGACTGCTAATATTTTGGACAGAGGTTGGACAGAATAACGGTATGGAAATGGAATGTTTTATGGGATGAGGTGCTGTGTGGATTTTATGTGGACATTATGTAGATGGGGTGTATGATTTTTGGAGAGGTAATGGTAATTTTGTGGAGGAAAATGGCATAAGTTTGGGGGTGGAATGAGATATGAGTTGTGTTGGGGTGTAGGTGTTTTTATAGAGAAAATAAGGTAGAAGGGAAGGGGGAAGGCGTGTGAATTGGGCGTCTGAAGGAAAAGAAGAAAACACTCTTCTTTTCCTTCACGACGCGGTCATTTCACTAGATTTTTAGTGCTGTCCGAACTTGCAAGTTCGGACAGTACTATTCCACCGCGTATGATTTTTCCGAAAATGGTCCAAACTTGCAAGTTCGGACCTATTTTATTTTGCTCATAAATTCTTCGTCTGGACTCCGAATTTGATCCCCGTTTGTTGCGTTGCGAAGCTTGTGAAGTGTACTATGTGATTCCAAGACCTTTTTCTGTATTTCATACATAAAATATATCAGTTCGTATCAAAACATAAATCCAAGAAAATTCACATAGCAAGTGGGAAACATTGCCTAAAGTGTTGCAAGTTATAAGGTATTTAAATCCTAAAAGTCTATATGTTTAGCATTTATCAAACTCCCCCACACTTAACTTTTGCTTGTCCTCAAGCAAATCTTTATGACAGAACCTTTAAACAAGTTAAATATAAAATAACCAAACAGAGAGAGCACAGAAAAGATTGCTACAAAACTTCTATATTAAAGGGTACTAGAAACTTCTTCTTTTTTTATGTTTTTGAAAAGAACCTTGAAATCATACAAAAAACTGTTAAGAAGGAGAAGTAGAACCATAAGAATCCAGTTTTTAACCCTGAGCCAATCCACTATTTTCTTTCACATTTCCTGAAACTACAAGGGGCATGAAGTAAAATCATATTCCATTATACCTTTCAATGCCACGTACTCATGATCCATAAATAAGAAGTTTTCATAATTTAAGTACATAATGCAAAGATACTTCGATTGAAGTTTAATTTTTTTTCACCTCAGACTTTTCTCTCCACGCTTGTAGCGGTTTTGGGTCAACTATCCCAGATATAAAATACCTTAGGTAGCTAGGTGATAAAGCACCCCAAAGAACTTAATAACCGAGTGTACGAGGCCTGCTTAGGTTTAGAATATGTTTGTTTGGATCAGAGGAGTACCTTGCCTTGTTCTTTTTCCACCTTTTCATTCCAATTCAAATCTAGGCTCAAAGCTAAAAACAGGGCTCAAATGATAATTATTCTTAAACTTTAAGCAATTTCTAATAAGAATAAATTTTAAAATGGTTGAAAATTTTTAGTACCCCATAATGTTTGTCGGTTTGCAATATTTCCTCTATGGCTCCCTTTTTGACTATTTCAAACTTAACAAATCTAAACAAATTGTCAAAAGAGAAAAACTTAAGAACAAGCTACGAGGGTACGAGTACTCCCCCACACTTAAGCTCAAGCAATGCCCTCATTGCGTTGAAAGAATTAAATTAACAGGGCATGCAATCTGAACAAGGAAATTTCACAAAGTAAAGCAAAAGGGAATAGGAAATATTAGAAGGGAAATAGTGTACTCCCCAGAGTTCGAAGAGTGTGCAGAGCTCCCCCGCACTTGAGTTCAGCTGTAGAATTACATGAAATGTACCTGTAAAGAACATTCTACACAGCCAGAACAACTCAAGTAAAATCCGCATTTTATTATAACATATAAAAGGGAAATATAGTACAAAAGAGAAAACAAAATAAAAGGAAAGACAAAGTGTAGATAGTGGGTTGCCTCCCACCAAGCCGCCCGGGTTTAACGTCTCTAGCTAGACGCATGTTCTTCATTATCCCGGATCAAAAGTGAAAGCGGACAACGGTGTTAACGGGAATATGAAATGGCCAACAAGTAGGATCGAACCACCTGGATCAAAACAAAGTATTACTGCAGCAATTAAATTTGGAAAATACAAACTCCACAAAACCTGGTTTTGAAGGAGGTGTTTGCTGCAAGAAATCTCTAATAGAGAACCGAGTGATGGTTGTTTTTCTTCCTTAAACTGGAGAATGTAAACATTCTCCTCCTGTTGTTGAGCCGGATGGAGGGAAGTTGGTAGTGGTGTTCCTCGCTCAGAGTCGAGGATGTAAATTTCCTCCCCTGGATCGAAAATGAAGGTGGAAGTGGGCGTCAATGGGTGGATTGGGCGGGCAATATTTTTCTTTGGAGAAAGGCCCAGATTTTTCAATGGATGACCCTTGGTGCGAGGATCATCTAGTTGTGGAGACGCCTCTTCAGTTTTAAGGATGAAGACATCCTTAACTGCATTGAACGGTGCAGGGAGAACTTCGGGGCGAATTGTATCTTCAAATTCTGATCCTGGATCAAATGGGAAGGTGGCCTTCTCACTTAGCGAGTTGACTTCGAGTTTCCACCCTACTTCTTTGGTGCACAAGAGGGGAAGGTCGTGATCCTCCAGATGAAGATCAAAGTTGGATGGCTCCTCCTCCTCAAATTTGAGGATGTATATATCCTAATCTTCTTGGAGAGGCTCATAGGAAGAGCCCTGATTGAATTCAACTTCAGAGGGAGGTGGCTCCTCGAAGTGGATTGTAGCATTTTGTTTGGATGTCTTGGCGGGAGCTAGCATTTCTTCCTCTTCATTTTTGAGGATGTAACTATCCTCATTTTCTGGGTATATCATAGAGAAGGAGGGAAAATAACGGTAGTTGACTTCAGAGGGAGCAGACTCCATGAAGTTGAGGTAGAAGCTGTCCTCTGATGGCTTGTCTTCAAGCTCAAGCAGAAGGTTTGATGTCGTTTGCTCAGGTTCGAACGGGGGTGGTGATAGAGAGTAACTCAAATCCTCAGTAAAGTCGTCCACTATATGAACCATTTCGCTCTCTGGTTGCTGCGATGCATGGTTTAGTGGACCTTCCATCATTTCATTTATCTCAACTAATTTGGCATAGAGCTTCAGTTGGTTCATGTCGAGGTATTCTTCCTCAGCCCGCTGTTTCACTTCATGGACCATTTCACTCTCGGGTTGTTGCTCCCTTTGAGCTAGTGGGATAGGCTAGTCCACTACATAAATTGTGTTTGCATACTCTCGTGGATTTGGATTGGTTTATGAGGGGAGTTGGACAGGAGGTATTTGTTGGATGAGAAGTTGTTGAATTTGGGATTGCAAGGCTTTTTGGTCTTTACGAAGGGCTGTGACTTCATCTTGCGTGTCTCGGGTCTTACTCATCATTGCTTTAAACATCTCCTGTATTTGGGACATTCTAGAGTCGGGATTTGAAGGAGGTTGAGTCGGTCGGCTTGAAGAAGCATCATTGCCATAAGGCGGTTGCTGATACTGCCTTTGGCCTCCTTGGTAATTCAATTGTGGCCTGTAGTTTTGGGAAGGTTGGAGTGTACGTGGATTCTGGATGTTGTTAGTATTACCGTATCGGAGATTAGGATGAACATTCTACTGCCAAGGTTGTCGGAACCCTTGATTATTACCCACGTAATTCGCTTCCTCGGCTGCCTTCAACTCTTGTAACTCGGGGCATTGCTCATAGTCGTGTGGCCCGCCGCATTGCGCACAAGATAAATCAGGAGAAGATAGAGATAGAGGAGCGTAACCTGGAGGGGTGGTAGGTGATCGGGAAGTCATCGACTTTGCTTGTTGGGGGTAAGAGTTCATGGCCATCTGCTCAACTACTTTCTGCAGGGTGCTTACCTTCGTCGCCTGCTGTGCGTTGCTCTCCATGAGTTGCTCGTGACTTCTCATCAGCTGGTCAAACTTATTGTCACTTTCTCCTACGTGGTATAAACCTGGAGTGCCTCCTCTTGATCCACCTGTGGCCTAGTCTCTGATCTCTTCACAGAGGGACTCTATCCCATTCAGAAACTGTTCCCCTGGCTTTTTCAAAATATCAGCACCTAAAGAGGAAAGTACCATTGTTTTGCATTGATTGATTAAGTCTTTGTAGAATAATTGAGATAATTGTTCTTTTGTGAGACCATGGTGAGGACACGTCAACAACAGTCCTTTGAAACGGTCTCAAGTTTCACAGATGTTTTCTGAACCTGGCTGCTTGAAATTGTAGATCTCAGCAATCATCTCCAACGTTCGGCTTGGGGGCAGGAACTTGTCGTAGAACTTGGTGGCCATATCATCCCAAGTACCAATGGTACTTGGTGTAAGGCTGTGGTACCATTTACTTGCATTTCCCATCAGGCTGTGAGGGAACAGGGGCAGTCTCGCGTAACGGAGTACTGCATTTGTCGCGGTTAGACTGTTGGCATGCTGCAAAACTTGGTAACATGCAACAGAGCTTCATCAGGACTAGAGCCATCGAACATGCCTAATTCCTTTACGCATCGGATCTGATGATATGGCTTCAGCTTTTGCCACTCATCGTATTCGGTTGGAGAGAGGTGGGGAAGGATGATGGCGGGTTGTTGCCCTTAATTAGACGGTCTGTTGATGTTACGAACTGTAGCTGGTAAAGAAGTCATGGCTGCTTCCTGGTTAGTCTCTATTATCGTGGCCGTTGTGTTTTGTTGAGATCGTTTCTGCCTTAAAGCGCGCAGAGAGAACGCAGGGGTGTAGCTAACCGTATGATTGTTAATATCGTCCGGAAGGTTGTGTGATCTGGTAACAGGCATTCACCGCTTAAAACAGAAAAAAGAAAAATGATATGATAAAATAAACAAAATAGAAAGAAATATGGACGAGGAATTGAATAACTCACAGTTAATGAACTATTTTATTTTTTAGATTTTAGATTTTTAGAATTATTATCTTTGTTTTAAACAGATCAAATAAACCGAAATTAAATAAGCTTAAATGGAGTTATAGAAAGCGAAAACTATAAAAATAAAAATAAAAAAAGGACAGTAATTTAAATGACAGAAGTTTAAATAACTGGAATTTAAATGACAATTAAATAAAGGACAAAATTAATTGACAGAAAATTAAATTATATAAAATTTAAATGACAGAAATAAGATTACTGAAATTTAAATAACAGGAATTAAATTACTGAAATTTAAATGACAGAAAATTAAAATGACATAATTTAAATGACTTGAAATTTAAATGACAAGAATTTAAATGACAGTAAAAGAAATGACTGGAAAAATAAATGACTAGGAAAATAAATGACAAGAATTTAAATGACTGGAAATTAATACAATAATTAAATTACTGGAATATTTAAATGACAACAGTAATAGTAATACAATATACAGCAAAAGAAAATGACAGATAAAAAATAAGACTGAATTATGAAACAAAATCAAAAATAGTAAACAGAATATTAGAAACAAAATATAAACAAAATAATATAGAAACAAATTATTATAATATAACAGGTGAATTATCCGGGGCTTAGGGACTAGATAAAATCAAGTCCCCGGCAACGGTGCCATTTTGCAGACAGGAATATGTGAGTGGTTGGAACTGGTGTATTTAAAACAATTGAGAAAGAAATTAATAACTCAAAATATCTGTCGGGTTGCAAACAAGTCCCGGTCGCAGTAGTATAGTAAGAAAGAAGCGGCCGGGTGTCGAACCGTGGGACTTATAGTGAAATAATATAATACCTAAGATTTGTCACAAAAGGGGGGATTTAATTGACTTGTTTTTATAAAGTAAAATAGCAGATAAAATTAACTGAGTGGAAGATAAATTAAACGGGACTCCGGGTTCAGGTTTATATAATCTGATTAATTATGCTATCTCTACCGGTTTTATTATAAAAGTTTGGCAAAATTCTTGTTATTATTTTAAGGACTAAATCATAGACTCAAAGGACTCGTTTATCAGAACATCCTCGGTCTAATCTAGATTCGAGCAAAACACATGTAAACGGATTAAGTGCGAGGAATTATATCTTGCATCTGAAAATACTAACTTATTTAATCAAAATAAGTTTTCCACAGATTTAACGATTAATTAGCCTGTCTATTTATCACTGATCTGATCAAATAGACTTTGTAAAGCATTTTAATAAATTCATGAAATTTATTAAAAAGGCGAGAGATAAGCTTTAATCGTAACAAACTGTATTTAATTAAACCGGTAAAAATATAGATTACATAATTAAACAAACTATAATTTAACCTTCACCCGGAGTATATCCTCTTAGCCCCACATAGTTAAAAAGAAGACAGAATAAGAAGTAAAAGAAATCATCTAGAAAAGATAATTAATTCAGCTCCACTATTTTGACTGCTAATATTTTGGACAGAGGTTGGACAGAATAACGGTATGGAAATGGAATGTTTTATGGGATGAGGTGCTGTGTGGATTTTATGTGGACATTATGTAGATGGGGTGTATGATTTTTGGAGAGGTAATGGTAATTTTGTGGAGGAAAAATGGCATAAGTTTGGGGGTGGAATGAGATATGAGTTGTGTTGGGGTGTAGGTGTTTTTATAGAGAAAATAAGGTAGAAGGGAAGGGGGAAGGCGTGTGAATTGGGCGTCTGAAGGAAAAGAAGAAAACACTCTTCTTTTCCTTCACGACGCGGTCATTTCACTGGATTTTTAGTGCTGTCCGAACTTGCGTCCGAACTTGCAAGTTCGGACAGTACTATTCCACCGCGTATGATTTTTCCGAAAATGGTCCGAACTTGCAAGTTCGGACCTATTTTATTTTGCTCATAAATTCTTCATCCGGACTCCGAATTTGATCCCCGTTTGTTGCGTTGCGAAGCTTGTGAAGTGTACTATGTGATTCCAAGACCTTTTTCTGTATTTCATACATAAAATATATCAGTTCATATCAAAACATAAATCCAAGAAAATTCACATAGCAAGTGGGAAACATTGCCTAAAGTGTTGCAAGTTATAAGGTATTTAAACCCTAAAAAGTCTATATGTTTAGCATTTATCAAACGAGAAAATAGTAAAAACTGTAAAAAAAAACGGGAAGTTGTGGGGTGAGAGTGTAAATAAACTAAACTAGTGTGTCCATTTTTGAAAATAAAAATGTAAAATATGATTGTGTGTGCTGTGTGGGCCGGCTAACTCCTCCCCCTCTCACACTCTCTTAACTCTCTTCTTATGTGCTAGAAGACAAACAAATAAAAAGCAAATAATTCACTCTCTCTTTCCTATCCCCCTCTACTCTCACGTACATCACCCCTCCCTCACTCTCTCATTTTCCTTCTTCTTCCTTGGGCGCCAACCATGGCGATTTGCACAAACCAACACAACTCCCTCCTTCTCTCCTCTTGTTAAGTGCTCAAACCTCCACCAAAAATCATAAAAATTGTACCATTGTCTTCCTCTCATCAAGGAGAGCATTTCTCTCTTTTCCAAATTCGAAAACTAGCAACTTCCTTTCCATGGGTGTTCTTGGTTTTGAAGATAAAGACCCCCATTAGAAGCCTCTTCTTCACCTTGTTGGTTTAAGGTAAAAAGAAATCCGAAAATACTAGCATTTTTAGCCTTATGTGCAAAATAGAAATCTCTAAGTTTAGAGTTCTTCTACCTTGTTTGCCCAGCTGATTTTGGCATCTTTGGAGAGTGGAAATTCTACCCTTGTTGCTATTCTACACTCCTTCTACATACTTGCAAGGTAATGCACTTCCTAAACCCTAAAACTTACCTTAAAGCTTTAAAGATAATTTAAGGGTTAGTTGAATTAAAATGGTGGTGTGTAATGGGCTGTAGCTTTAGAGATTTAAATCTCCATAACCGGTGGGAAGAGAGGAAAGGAAAGGAAAAAGAAAGAAGAAAGAAGAAGGAAGGAAGCTAGTAAGGAAACAAGGTAATTGCACTCACTTGTGTAGCTTTTGTGATGTTTAATGTAACAGATTTTTAGTAGTTTAAATGAGTATTGTAAATGGTAATGAGTAGTAGTGTAATGTGTATGAGAACCCAAATGTTTTAAAGCTTCAAAACTTGATGAAAAACTTGTATAAACCTTAAGGAAGGAAATGTGAGTGTGCAGGAATTTAAGGAGTGGTTATTGTCTAGTAATTGTCTTGGGAGATTATATATTTTTGTTGTTGATAAACAGGTGATATGGGTAGCATTGTGTGAATAAAACATGTGGTGAGAATGTAGAAATTTTGGGTAGACCATGTCAAATTTTACCTAAAACTAGAACACTTAAGAACTAGAAATTTGGTAGAGAAATATCTTTGAAACAGATTTTAAACTAAGCTAGGTTGTGGGTAGATTGTGAGAGGTAGATAATGCATTATAAACCTTAGGAAGGGCATTAGAAGAGGGAACCATGAATGGGGGAAGTGAGAACCAAAATCTGTAGCAAAACAAAGCTAGGAAAAATTGTGTAAGTGCTGGAAGGAAAACTTGGAAAATAATGAGTGTGATTTGATATAGAAAAGAGTAAGGAGTTAATGGATGCACTAAGATGATTTAGAGGGTTTAATTAGTGCTAAAACATGTTAGGATGTATCTAGGAAGATTGGGGAAGAAATGGGTAAGAAAAAAAAAAGTGAAAACAAAGTCTGTAGGAAGTTCTGCTACCGACCGACCCAGAGGTTGGATCGGTCGTGGGTCGGTCGGGGCTTAAAATCACTGGAACGAACCTTCTAACTTCGACCGACCCAGATGGGTGAGTCGGTCGTGGGTCGGTCGGGCAAAATTCTTTGGACGTTGAAGTTTCTGACTTCGACCGACCCAGAGGAGTATGGGTCAGTCGGGTCGGTCGGGCAGAGTCTGGAGGATGGAAAAGTTACTAGAATGGACCGACCCAAGGGGTTGGGTCGGTCGGTGGGTCGGTCGGCCCAAATTTACAAAAAAATAATAATATATATATATATAGGTACATATATATATATAGGTACATATGTAAGTATGCATGTACATATATTGGTGACCTTGGTGTGAAAGTGATTAAGGTAAGAAATATACACATGAGTAAGAAAACAAACTTAAAGTATGAATTGGGTTTCATAACGACTAATGACTTGCAAGAACTAGTAAGTATACATAAGGAATGGTAATGGAATAAGGTTAGAATAATAATAAGTCATTAACCATACAACTCCATGTATGTTATAGGACTTGAATTGTGAACACCGAAGGAAAATCGGTTGCAAGTACAACGGTGAATGGTATGAACTTCTCATGCCCCGTATGCTACCTTGGTTACTATGATTTGTGTGTTGTGTGCTAATTGATCACCAAATAAGATAAAACGCTCGAATCGGACTATTTATGCTTACTTGTGATTATATGATATTGTTCCTTGTTGAATGTTTATCTTAGCTCACAGTTTGTATAATTCATGAAATGTATGGATGATAATGAATGTGTGTACTTGTTGTATATTGTAGTGACCGAATGTTGTGTGATGGACTTCTAATAGATTCCTAACAAGCTAACCAAACTAACATAATAAATTGGTAAATTGGAATGAGTATAAGTTCGATATAGTTTCGGCCACGTGTGAGGAGGCGGAGACACAAGAGGTTGGATCCAAATCCTGGCTTTAATCTTTTCCACGGCCCAAACCTCTTAAATGGGTAGCATCCTGGATTAGTGAGCCACCTAAAGCCCGGTGGTGGGACGGTGTAGTCCCTGCCTGGAGGTCATACCGACTTAACATGAGTAAAAGTAAGTAAGTAAGAGTAAGTAAGTAAGTATGGAACAGTAAGTAAGCAAAGTGTGAGTATGTTTGTGTAAGCATTGTGAAATGAGTAAAAGAGTAATGAACATCCGATTAACCCGGATGTGTAATTGGCTAACCCTTGAGAAGGTAAGTACTTTTTGTAACACCCAACCGCTAATCCTTTCATAATCCTTTAATCGTTCCCATACTTACCTTACTCGCAGCGGAATACTTGCTTACTTACTTACTCCCGGCGGGTGATACAACGCCGTTGGCCATCCAAGGCCAACAAGGCTACTACTACTTACTGTATCGGTCTGACGATTAGAATAAACCAAATACATACTACATACTTTACAATGCCAAATACTTACTTACAATTGATTACCGAATATCCAAGTTAGGCAAATTACATTCCATGACTACTTCCCAAAAATGAAGAGTTTATACAACCTCTCCTTACTATCCAATTAAGAGTTCAATGTCTAAAAAGGTGTACCACATGGTACACCGGCTACTCAAAAGGCTCTAGCCGTGTACAACTCGGTACACTATTCCAATTCCTACTAACTACTCCAAAAAGAATTACATGCTGCCCTTACTCTACCTTCACGTCTCGCGGGTACCTGTGGAGTAAAAACATTCCCCCTAGGGGGTCAGCTTACGCTGCATATGATAACCGCATACCCCGCGTACTAGCGAGGGTACGCCAACTATTTGGTCGGGTACATGCGGTTCGTTTCATTCATACATACATACATGCTTTATACAATACAATACAATACATTCATTTTACCAAGCACACATACATACAATGCATACAAGGAATACAATACAAGTCATTCATTCATACTTACCATACTCACCGCATCACGGAGATACAATTCTCCAATACATACAAGGTCTTGTTAGCCTTATTACACACCGGGTTAATCGGGTGTTCAATACTTTTACTTCGGGTCAATGACTTACAATAGTCAAGACCAATACAAATACAATGCATACTTTTTACATACTTTACTTCCAGTTAAGTCGGTATGACCTCCGGGCAGGGAATACTACTTCCCACCACCGGGCTTTAGGGTGGCCCACTAATCCAGGATGCTACCCATACAAAGGGAATTGGTCCAAGGAAAAGATTATAGCCAGGATTCGGTTCCAACCTCTTGTGGTTCCTTATCCTCACGCGTGGCCGAAACTATATCGGGCTTCTACTCATTCCATTTTACTCATTACTCATGTTAGGAGTTAGGTTGTTAGGAATTAGTAGAAGTCCATACTTACTTCCATACATACATACATACACAAGTACTCATACTTACACATACACTCCATTTCCATCCATTCATTTCATGAATTATACAAACTATGAGTTCAAGAGCAACAAACAAGAACAATATAGTTCAAACACATATAAGTGCAATATAAATCCGGTTCATGCATTTATCTTGTTGGTGATCACATAAACACACAAATCGGGGTAACCAAGTTAGGATACAGGGCATGAGGAAATCATACCGTTCACCGTCGAATACGTTCTACCGGTTCCTTTGGGGATCAACTATTGATTCCTATACATACATGAAGTAGTACGATCAATGATCTATTATTGATCTAACTTACTCCCTCATTAATACTTTCAATGTATACTTACTACTTCTTTACATTCATACTTGGTTATAAAACCATTCTTTTCTTCACTACCTCACAAACTTGTTTTCTTACAAAATTACTTACTTCCTTACCATTATTACTCCATCAATGGTGTATTACTACATATATATGCTTACGGGTATGTAGGCATATATATATGCATATATGATTGCTATAGTCATATAATTAAAACTTTTTTTTTCTTTTTTTTTTGTTTGACCCGACCGACCCACCCTGGGTCGGTCGGGTGCAGAGACTCGATTACAGAAAATTTCAGACCGACCGACCCAGCCAGGGTCGGTCCACTGGGTCGGTCGGTTACAGAAAGAATCCGACTCAAAATTTCTTCTCGACCGACCCAGGCAGGGTCGGTCCCCTGGGTCGGTCGGCTGCAGAGACATTTCCACCCAAAGATTCCCACTCGACCGACCCAGACAGAGTCGGTCTCTGGGTCGGTCGGATGCAGAAGCTTTCGGGATTACTGATTTTCGGGTCGACCGACCCTGCTAGGATCGGTCCTAGGGTCGGTCCAGCCCAGTACTCATTTTAATTACTTATTTTGAATCCCAAACTCTACTCAATTCACACCCAATCTTTTCCTACTCATTTCCACATGTTTCCTACATGTTTAAACACCATTTAAATCCTCTAATTCACCTTCGTTCATCCATCAAACTCATTGCTAAATCCATCAATCCACTTACACCATTTTCCTCCCTTCATTCCAGCACTTATACCAATTTTCTTTCTTCATTGCTACAGATTTTCATTCAAACTTCTAACCTTCATTACTCTCTCAACTAATGCTACTCTTGGCATCTCAAATTCATTACTCACATCCTAGTTCCATTCCCTTAACCTACTCTTTTCCCAATCTGTTTCAAAACAAAACCACTCCTCTTAGACTCTCCAAATACTTCCTCATCTTAAACAACTTAAGTCCTCTCTTTTCTACACAAAATTTGCCATAGTCTCCCCTATATTTTTAACATTCTCCACACTTAAGGTCAGCTCACATGTACTCATTCTCATAACCTGTTGTACAATACTTCAACACTACTACCACAACAATAAAATCCTGCACACATACACATTCACTACCCAATGTTTTCCAAAGTTTTCAACATCATTTAAAACTTCAAAAACTGTTACATTCTTTTCTCCAATGCATTACTACATTACTACTACTCATACTCAAGACATTATTCATTTCTACCACTCCAAAAACTGTTACAATACCACATACACAAACTAGTTCAAGGTAAGCACAATTACCTTGTCTTGCTAGTTTTCTTTTCTTCCTTTTTCCTTCTCTTCCTTTCCTCTTCCTTTGTTCTCGGTCCCAATGAGACTCAAACACACACAAGTGCTACAGCACATACACATACACAATACCATTTAGCTTCATTTTATACTAACCTTAGAATTTAAGTTTTATGGTTTAGAAAAGAGTGTTACCTTTCAATGAGTAGATGAAGTTCTTGACTAGCAAGAGAACAATATTCCTAGCCCAAGAGGAAGCCAAAATCGGCTGAAGCAAACAAGGAACCAAGAGTTCAAAACTGAGAATTCTTAAAATGCAAACAAGGGCTAGAAACCATGGATTTTCGAACTTCTTTTTACCTCAAGATGTTAAGGAGGTGAAGGTGCTTCTAATGGTGGCTTCAAATCTCCAAATGGTGAACACCCATAAAAATTAAAGTGGAGGTTTCGGATTTTTGAAAGGAGGGAAGTGTTCTCCTTTGCAAGGGGATTACAATGGTACTAATTTTGTAATTTTTGGAGCAAGATTAGTGGGTTAACAACACTACTACAAAAAACACTTTTTACAACTGTTAAAAATGCATAAGACGACTGTTAATAACAGTTGTATCAGATCCAGTTGTCTATTGTACTCTTTATCTTAGACAACTGTTAATTAACAGTTGTAGTGACATGGGAATAGAGAACTGGCATTAACAGTTGTTAGTGGTCGCATTATAAACTCATCTGTGTAGCTTATGACAACTAAGTATCACCGTTGTCTTTTGTCTTATTTTATTCTTCTAATTTCTTTACCTTTTAACAACTTTTTTTAACAGATGTCTTTGATCATATTTTTATATTGCCAAAGTTATTTTAATTCCTTCAAATAATGAATGTACTAATTTAATATTTTTTACAATGCTTAATTGCTCAACCACAGACAGTCATATACATAACACGGTTTTACCACAGCTTCCACAAGACCATAACACTCAAATTTGCAACAAGGTTTTACAATGTATAAATTACAAGCGTCCAAGATAAAAAATATGTACAATATCTAGGTTTTTACTTCTCTGTTACACCTAATGTATTTTACTAATAGCATTCAGTCCATGTCGTGCAACGTCTTCTTCAGTAACAGCTCCAACGAATCCAAATAACATAGAACGGCTGCCTTTAGATAAGAAGATCAACAATCACATCAGTCCAACGGCTGCCTTTAGACAAGAAGATCAACAATCACCATCAGTCCAATTTAGGCAGAATATTAAGAATGAGCAGTGAGTCATATAATCTTTATATGATGAAATAGAAACATGATCTATCAAACTGATGTATTTTTGATTTGGCATAGTAAAAGTAAAGTGTTATATGCAATTATACATGAATAATACCGATTTTTAGTTTATAAAACAATAACATAACAACTCCAGCATACCTTCTTCCATTGATTAACTAGAGAAACCTGGAACAGAGAAACACACTTGAAGAAATTGTATAATGCTACAATGATATCATGTCTGATGCAGCATTGACCATGAAGTTACCTTGCGAAGGTAGATGAAAGAGGCCCCTTTGATTGGCCAATTCATTCAACAAAAAAAGATCATTATATGGGAATATGAATATATCCTCTAAGTCTTAGATACTATAATTCTCAAGTAAATAGCACAAACAACCACACATATTCAGAATCTATATAGCTTACGTTAGCTCCAGCGGACTGTTATCTAAGTACCATCATTTCTTATGTAAGATTTGACACATGCCAACATGATAGCAGCTTCAGGGAAGTAGCGATAGATATGGCCTCCAATGTTGTTTGCCACATTACTGAGCTCACAATCATCATTTCTATCATTTGTGTGGAAGTAACCAACCAAGCTCAAACCTTGACGGCTATAATGCTCTTCTATATGATTATAAAACAGATGAGAATCAAAGAACCGCAACAGACAAGAGGTATAACATTTACAGTGCTTACTTTTACATGACCTATATTTAATTGAAGAAATATTATAGCTAGTCATCAAACTGAGGAGAATATACACAGTAACATACGCTCTAATATTATAGCAGTCATAAACTCTAATGCTCTTTTGCACCACCAGACTCAGAATCAAGGAACCGCACCAGCAAATGGTAGAATTTTTTCAATCTATACTATGGAAAAAATATACTCCATAAAGATGCAATAATTGAGCAGACCTGGATGAAGTGAGACGATGGGTTCTCCCTAACAGTTGCAGGAGCACTGCTAACATTCCCTAGCTCGACTAGGTGGGGTTGCAGCCATGTCAATCGCCTCAGTTCAACTTCCACATAAATATGATCAGCTGGGTCTTCTTTAAAAAACAGATAAAAATGAGTCCGGTGAATGATGGGCACGAAACAAAGATCCCATAGCTTCTTCATTCGCTTATAGCTCAGGGTTTGGCCCAGGTATTTGCTCATTTTCCTAACGTTCTGCCCAACTTCTTCATTTGCTTATAGCTCACGGACCTACAAACAAACCAAGTTTATTCAATGACAGGTTCCAATTCTAAAAAAAATAATGTCTTGGAAATATTTTTAACACCGAAACTTACCTGGCAAACAAGAAGTTTTTTTTATATTGAAGCTCGGCATAATGTTCTTCAACTCAGTAACATAAGATCTACTATTCCAGCCTTTCTCTTCTGCAACATTCTGATATATTTTCTACATTTTCCTCATATTAATTGAGCTCAACCTTTAATAACCAGCTGTAGTTACTAGTTAGGCAAGCTAAGTTCCATTATAACAGACATATTGTCCCCTTTATAGAGAATAACACTAGTAACCTGGAGTCTACTGTATGTAAAAACAAAGAAGCTGCAGGTTCTACGACACAATCTTCATGGTGAATCAGAGGGAAATGAAAGAACGAATGAAAAAAAACCCCAAGAGTTGCAACCATATTGAAAAAAAAACAAGACAAAAATCATTCGCAACTGTAAGCAAATATGAAATTCACTCCAAATAGAGTAAGATTTTATCCCAAGAATACCTAATTAAGAACAAGTACAAGGGTTGTAAAATATTAAAAACGAACAAAAATCAAGAGCGACGTCAAATTCAGTATTAACAAACATCTCCAAATCTTCTGCAAAAACAAAACACCCCAAACTCCTATGTGCATTGTTCACTCTAGGTAGCAAAAATAAGAACATTAGTCTCACCGATTTCATATGCAGCAGAAGAACAAGAACGAGACCTAGTTCGCAGCAGTCAGCATATTCACATATCTCAGCAAAAACCGCAAGCTTTTTTCCAAGAACACCCTGTAACACAAGTTAGGGTTATGCAATAAAGAGGAATCACCGATTAAGGCCCCATATTCCGTTCAAAGCAACGCCAGATACTGAGGTTATCATTCACTTCAACAAGAAAAGGAGAAATAGCCTTACCGATGAGCAACAACAGACTTGATTTTGCAGCAGTCATTCACACCAACCGCGTCCGATTTACTGCTAGGGCACCGCAAATGTAAGTTGTGAATGAGCGTACTTGAGAGTTGAGACCGGGGGAGGGATAGTGAAGTTAATTTTAGACGGGTGTTTTTATTTTGTTGTGTTTACATATTTCAGTCTAGACGGAATCGATCGCGGGTCTATCGCTTCTTTTCATTTTTTTTCAAATTCCTCCGCGCATCTATTTCAGTATGGTGGAGCTAATGCAACTGTATTTAATTAACAGTAGTCTTAACCAGCTTATAAACAGTAAACTATATCAATAACTACTCCATCCCGTAACAGTTGTCTTTGCTTAGTAGTAGTAGACCAAATTTGTACTACCTCCGTCCCACTTTTATCTTCCTGTTTACTTTTTGACACGCTTTTCCACTTCAATATTAAACATATAAGATAAAATAATTTTATAAAATAAATTTTTATAACATATAGTTTTTTATATGAGGATTCCATTGTAAAAATTAGATTTGTAAAATTATATCATCTTATATGTTAAATATTGAAGTCAAACGACATGTTCAAATAGTAAACCAGACAGTCAATAAGGGACGGAGGGAGTAGTAGTGAAGAGGAGAGAAGGGAGGAGTTGTGTGTTCTTCCCATTCTCCATGGCTGTCGCAGTGCAAGAGGAAGAAGAGAGAATAGAGAGAATAGAGGGAAAGAGAAACGTGGGGGAAGGAGGGAGTGAGGAGAGAGAATAAAATTTTGCTCTTTTATTTATTCTCTTGTCCTTTTGTTACTAAAGACAAATAAAGAGAGGGGGAGACTCATAAAAATCGGCCCCCACATGCCCATCTCACAGATTTTTAACTTTTATTTGCAAAAGTGGACACACTAAGTTTCTTTATTTGCACTCTTACCCCACAACTTACCGGTTGTTACAGTTTTCACTAACCGGTACCCATTTTCCGGAATTTTCTCGTTTAATTAATTTTATTGGTTCTAAAGCTTCACTAATATTTGTTAGTGATTATTTAGTTGACCAAAATTGTTACGAGTCTATTTGACCCGCTTAAAGTCACGTTTTCCCGGTTTCCTCGAAAAACGTGCTTTAAGGTTCGTTTATGCTTTTAACCCATTTTAAAGGTCCGTTTCCTTCGGGATTTGTTCCCTTATATTTATTTTAGTGTAATTAAGCCTTTAAAAATATACTTAGCCTAATTAATCACTGTTTTTAAATACGGGGTATTTCAACTGTGTATGCTATTGTATTACTGTTTGGCTTGTTTATTGCCTTCAATTGTGTGTGTTGTATTGTGTATGAATGTGTTGTGTATGTAAAGCATGTATGTATGTCTAAAATGAACCGCATGTATAGTCGACCAAAAATAGTCGGCGTGCCCTTGTTAGCACGCAGTATATGCGAAGTTTATATGCAGCTTTTTGCTGAGCCCCTTGGGGCACTATTTTTAATTTTACAGGTGCTCGTGAGGGGTGAAGATGGTAATGAGATCAAGATGATTTCTTTTTGTGAACTTAGTGGATTATGAAAGGTCTACCAAGTTGTACATGGCTATAGGCCTTTTTGTTTAGCCGGTGTACCATGGGGTACACCCTTTTGGATATTGAAAGAATTATGAATTGGTATAGATGAGTAGTTTGTTAAACTCATTATTTTTGGTAAACTAGATAAAGGTTGTAATTGAATATACTTGGATACTCGGTAATCATCATTGTAAGTATATGGTATTTTGTATTTGCTAAGTAATGTTTAGTAGCTCGGTATTCTTTAGACATCAGACCGTTACTGTATGTAGTGTGAGCCTTGCTAGCCGTATGGGCGGTTAGCAGCGTTGTATCACCCGCCGTAGTAGTAGTATTTCCGCTGCGAGTAGTAGGATGAACGGGACAATTAGACGGTAAGTAAAGGATTAACGGTAGGGGTGTTACAAATGGACAATGCAATTCAAGACTCGATCATTGACAAAGCTCAAACTTGGGAGAAAAAAATAGCAAATGTTATGAACCTGATGTGGGCTATATATGATGCCAGAAATCAAATTCGACACAACCCTGAACTCCCTATTATAGAGTGTATCTTTTTGAATATGGCATTCATAGAAGCCTACCAGATGGGCATGCAGAAACAACAGACAGAAAATCAAGAGGAGCAAAATATTCTGGTTACAAACCTGGAGACTATATTCTCTACTTGTTGTAATAGAAAGTTTGGAAAAACATGATCTATAGTAGAGTTTTCATGCTTCAATCTGGTGTTTTACAATTGGTCATTAACAGGAATACTAGAAGTGAAGCTTCTAGTCAACTAGCATAGGTGGACACGATCAAGTATGGGTTATATCTTGTAGCATACAAGAGAATCAAAAGTGTTTTGGTGATCATGAATAGCCAAAGAGTAATGAAGATGATGAAGAACTTCCTCTCCAAGAATTAGGAGGACTCCACCTCTTCCCCTTCTTATAAGTCTATTTTTAGTAAGGATGTAGACATCATACTCCATTATTGTAATGACTTGTACTCTAATTTCTCAGCTTTTCTAGCATCTAGATGCAGCGACATACATTTTGATTGGAAAGTTTGGGACATGCACAATGCCTCTGTGTCCATTATTCAAGCGGCTAGACTTGAAGGTGAGGTGCTAATGACCAAAAAAATGTAATTTGTAATATATATAGGACCTTGTCCTCTGTTTAGCTTATAAAAGAAGTAGCAAGTTAAAAAAAAAGTCCCGATGACAGAGTGACCACTAATGAATGTGATTTGAGGTTTTCTAGTGCAGATTAGTGAGAGTATTGAAGAAGTGGTTTGAATGTTACAAAACCCCCTATCATCGACTTCAAATTTGACAACCCGCGTGGAAATCGGGAATATATGGGTATTTTCACATTGCCTATTATGAGTAGACCTATCGAGATAGAGGGGTTGAACACATATATTTTGACCGTCCAAGGATTAAGATGGCATATGTCACATGTCAAATTATTAGTGGTTCAATTCAATTAGGAAGAAAAGTAGACTTGTGCGTGTTTCACATATCCCAGTTAGAAGTTTTTTTATATGTGTCACATTCTGATTGGGTGATTACATATTATTAAGTATATTAAATTTTAACGTGTTATTACTTATAAAATAAAAGTGTAAAAATTTTAAAAAAAGTTGTATCATTGTTTATCATAATTCTTGCTCTTCAAAACAAGATGCATCATGAATATATTTTGATAAACTTGAATATTTATGTTTTTAGGATGAGTATATATTACATATATTAAACATGAATCTCATTCATTAACAAAAGTAATCTTTTTTAATAATAGTTTAAAAATAATTATTAAGGTATTTTTAGGGTTGTAGTGCAGGGTTTAGACCCTAAACCTTAAACCAACGCTCAAAAATTGTTGAGTTAGTGACGACAATATAAAGTATAGAACGACTTCCAAAAAAATTACCCTACACCACCCAACCTAAAAACCACCCTAGAAAAGCTAAAAAACGTCAAAGGCATTTTTAGGATTTATAGTGCAGGGTTTAGGGTACCCTAAACCACAAACCCAAAAACTTATCGAGTCAGTGACAAAAATGTAACAACTTCCAAAACGATTACCCTACATCACCTAACCTAAAAACCACCTAGGAATTCTAAAAAAAAGTCGAAGGCATTTTAGGGTTTGTAGTGCATGATTTAGGGTAAACCCTAAACCACAAACCCTAAAAAACTGTCAAGTTAGTTACAACATTATAAAATATATAACAACTTCAAAAAAGATTACCCTACACCACACACCCTAAAAACCATCCTAAGAGAGCTAAAACGTCGAAGAAATATTTAGGGATTGTAGTGCAGGGTTTAGGTTCACTTTTTAAAAACACAAATGATTCACATTGTTTAATGTGAAAGATTCATGTTTTCTTAAACATAAGATTCACTTTTTTCAAACAAATGATTCACTTTCAATAAATGAAAGGTTCATAGTGAATGTTAAAACATATGTATATAAAAAATATAAAATTTTAAATTTATCAAAATATATTCATGTTGGATCTTATATTGAAGAACTCGATTTATGATGAACAAAGGTATAACTTGTATGTTATTTAGGCTTATATTTAATAAACCACAACACTTCAAAATTTTACAAAAGAACAAAGATAGGAAAAGACAAAAAAAAAGGTGTCATCAAGGTAGGTGGCACTAGCGCAAGCTTCTAAAACGCCCTATTTTAAAGCCCATATATGGGATTTATCGGCTGCCAAAACACCCAGTCAACTCAAAAACGCTGGTCAAGGATCAAACCAAGAGCCTGATAAAGCTTATAAAGCCCATTCCTCTGGAAACCAAATAGGCCCTTAGCAAACTACAATTCAAAATCTACTATTTTTTCGTAAGTACGATATTATTAATAGATAAACATAGTGTTAACAAGCTTGGACTAATCACATGAGATCTTGGCATGAACCAAGCACCTAAACGCATAGTGCATTGTAAGATGTACTACCTGCCTAAAAGAACCCGAGCTTACTCCAACTCACTATTCCAAGACCCAAAACAAGTAGCCATAAAGGTTCATGAAAAAGGTTGCAAAGAGACAAATTGGCCAATGATAGGCCAACCACAAAAGATTAGATAATGTTATAGACTAAGAAATCGAATAACAAACAAAAACGGAGATGAGGCAACAAAGAAAGGAACAAAGAAACTAAAGTAGCTACGGAAGGCCCCTGTATATCTTTGTAGCCACAAATCTATCGGATACTTTTCCTCGGCAACTCTTATTCAAGCTAGGAGTTGCCTTACCCGTTGTTGAATCATTCTTCACTTGAGCCTCTCTCTGGTGTTCGAGATCAATGAACAAGGAAGGGTCTTGACGAGATTTGGAGATTTTCCCTTTTTTAATAATCGGACCATTTTTATTATGCAGCTAGACCTCCCTGGATGAACTCTCATCCAAAACCCTACCTATATTTCTTTTCTTCCCCCCAGCCATGTCCAAGGAGTCTCTACATATAATCACAACGGGAATTCAACCAAACCAGCAGCATCCTCCAGAATGATAGTCATTGGTTTAGGAGACTTGGGGCAGATGAATGTGTTGATGCAACAGTAATACTTTCCTATTTGAGATGACCATCATCCTCCTTATTCCTTATAGTACCGCCTCCTAAATCAATATCCTCATCTGAGCCTTCATTCCTCAATCCATGGGAGACCATTGAGGTATTTGGAATAGTATCTTGCTCATGTGACCCTTCATTGGTTTCGCCCTCTTTTCCTTTTCCTTTGTATGAGGATGCAGTTTTCGACGAGCCAGTTTTTTTGCTTGGATCGCCTAGAAATTTGTAAATCTTGCTATCCTTCCCATCCGTCATCCTACGTCCAATACGCAAACTTGATGCCATAAGCCATGACCCAAGGGGGGCAAGTTCCTTCATTTGAATCTTTGTGATACGGGCACTCTTCAGTTGTGTGGGTGAAATGGCCGCACTAAAAGCAGATAGGTGACATCTTCTCATACATCAATCGAAGTCTTGAAGCGACACCCTCCAGTGTAAATGCGACACAGTGAAGAAGCGGCTCGTGGATATCATGCATGACTTTGATTTTCAGGAACTCCCCTTCACATCGACCATCGTCCTCATCATAATCAAGGAAGCCTTCTAATTTACCTTCGAGTCGCTGGGCAAACGTTTTATGGCGAAAGATAGGGGAACGTCGTGAACACGGATCCAAATCGGTTTAGTATTAAAAACATAATCTTTCAAAGCCTTCCTTGCCTCTACTGGTTGTAAGACCAGGAGAAAGCTATCGAGGATCCATAGTCCCCGATTTAGAATCTCATCGACTATCCCCTCCTTCCCAATATCAAACATAAACTGGTCTTACCCACCGTACGAACTTTAATTTGCCCATGCAATGACCAATCTTTATCTAATGTGCCTTCCAGAGCTCTCGCATCTGTAGTTCGGGATGAGAAAAGCTTACCTAAGATGCATCAGTCGAAGTGGTAGTTGTCGTTATTGTCCAGCAAGTCATCCAGATTCATGGACAGGTCTTCCTCATTCGTCAGTGACAAATTGACACATCGAGATGCAATTTCATCCGCCTGGTCCTCCATTCGTGAGAAGCCATAAATGGGTAGGCTAAGAGATTGATGCAAATGCAAGAGTTTGGGGGAGATGAGGAGGCGAAAGATGAATAGGTGAGAAGAAGGGATTTTGGTGCAAATAGAAGAGTAACTAGCCACAAAAAAATGTAATAATGAGTATTTGTGTTCCCAACGTAAACATTGGGTGCATCGCAAGGCTTGAGGCTCAAGGAGCCAAAGGAGCAGAGGAATCGCAAGGCACTCTCTCTATAAGAGAGATTCTTAGAGGTGCTAGCTACTTTATTAGCCAGTATAATTTAGGTTCAACTATAATGTGTAATGATGGACCATACTTCCAATTCAATAATTATTGTAACTCCCCAAGCATTAATGGTGGTCATCATGACCGGTTCTAACTGGAACCGCTGAGACCAAACTAGAACCGATCAGAACCAGAACTGGTCGAAACCAATTAGTAATCAGTTTGGAACCGAAATCACAAGCTACCGAAGCGAATCCGAATACACCTTTGACGATTCGATAAACCGAAATCAAAATCGCTTTGGAATCGCCCGGAACCGAAACCGCCAGAACTGCATGTGAAGAAGTTACTGTTGGAGTGGAACCGAAACCGGTGAAACAGCCTGAAACTGGTAATGACCGCTGGTCAAATGCCAAAATGATGCCGTTTTAACTCGCATGGGGCAAAAAGATCAAGAGCCGGATCACCCCGACACCGATCCTGACCGGTTCCGAATCCGATTCTTCAGAACCGGTGGAACCATGCCCGGCACTATCAAGCATGCTTCGCATAATCGAATAACTTTGACCAAAATCTGCACATATAATATATAGTATATATATTTTATGTGTATAATCATACTGTATAATCTCCTTAAATCTTGCATCGTGACCTTACAGAAAAGCAGCGCCTAGGCCAGTCACTTAATCACCAAAATATGCCCCGTGCATACTGAAACGTAGAACTTGAAGACAAAAAAGCCACCATTGTAATTGAAGAATAGTATTATCGCTACTGCCACCAAACCTCAAACACAACCATAAGTTCATAACCTTGACAGTATGCACGGGGCATATTTTGGTGATTAAGTGACTGGCCTAGGCGCTGCTTTTCTGTAAGGTCACGATGCAAGATTTAAGGAGATTATACAGTATGATATACACATAAAATATATACTATATATTATATGTGCAGATTTTGGTCAAAGTTATTCGATTATGCGAAGCATGCTTGATAGTGCCGGGCATGGTTCCACCGGTTCTGAAGAATCGGATTCGGAACCGGTCAGGAGGGATGGCAATGGGTCGGGTTTGGGTCGGGTGGACCATCACCCGCACCCGTCACCCGACTTCACCCTCTCCACCCGTACCCGACCCGTCACCCGTTATGTATCACCCATCACCCGTTTCACCCGTCACCCGCGGGTGAAGCGGGTGAACCCATTTACCCGTTGTTTTTCTTTTTCCTTGTTCGCCATTTAGGTTTAAAAATTACTGTGGGTGGAGAGAAAATAGAGACGCAGAGCATGTATGTTCTATGTTCGCCGGTTAGGGTTGTGAAATTTACTTCAGAGAAAAGAATGAAATATTGCACATAGCATGTACGTTCCATGTTCGCCAATTATGGTTGCAAATTACCATGAGTGAAGGGAGAAAAAATAGAGGCACATCGCATGTATGCTCAATGTTCGCCTGTTAGGATTGCAAAATTACCTTCAGTGAAGAGAATGAAAAATTTCACAGAGCATGTAAGTTATTGTTTTACAGTTAGGGTTTCAAAGTTACCGAGAGTGAAAAAAAATTAGAAGCATAAAGCATCTTTGTTCCATGTTGGCCAGTTAGGGTTGCAATTACCTTAAGTGAAGAGAATTAAAAATTGCGCAGAGCAAGTATGTTAGGGTTGTTAAATTACCGAGAGTGGTGAGAATAAAGAATGACGCAGTCACCCAGAGCATGAATGTTTCTTGTTCACAAGTTAGGGTTACAAAAATTGTGAGTAAAGGAGAATGAAAATAAGTAACAATTTAACATAATATATATATATAATCTATGCGGGTGAGCGGGTGAGCGGGTCGGGTGATGGGTGAAAAATGTTCACCCGTCACCCGACCCGCACCCGTACCCGTTCCACCCATCACCCGTTTTTCACCCGTTTTATGCGGGTTTTTCACCCGGTTTAGCGGGTCGGGTGACCGGGTGAAATGGGTACCCGCGGACCCATTGACATCCCTAGACCACTCACTTTAGACAGCATAGACGCATATCCTATCTGGCTTATGTTCTGTTAAATACTTTCCAAGAGACCACAGTTCAATAAGAATTTACATAACAGAAGTAATATCATATCATGTTAACATATTTTCCTTTTTGTTTGAAAATCTTAGGGCGGCCGAGGATCAGAAATCTGTGCTATATAGCACAATTTAAACAGACTGTAACATTAGTCAGGTACATTAATGAATGAATTATAAATGGATCAACTTTCACAGAAATATGTCGAGCTAAAGGCACTGATACTTGAATACATGCAGTGCAAGGAGCTCCGAAAATCATGTAGGAGAACAAAGCATACACATACTGCAAAAGTAATACACAGCCGCTGAATCATCTATTCTATTTCCCATCATCCACCTTCTATGATCAGACATCTAGAAACAAAACAATTACAAAGAATTTAAACGAAAATATGACAGAGTAAATCGGGTCATACACCTATGTCAGATCATGGGAGTTACCCATTGACTGCCTAAGAATTAACTCTGCTTTTCTCTTCTTCTCATCCCTCTCTTCTTTGATCCCAATAGAAGGTGCTCTTCTTTGAACACCCATACTCCCAAGGTTCACGTCTAAATCTTCCCTCAAGATCTTTCTACCACTCTTTAACCTAAAATTAACAATGGGCTTCTTTCGTGAAGCAATCTCTCCGTCAATATCCATGGAAACTTTCTCCCCACTTTCCACAGCACTGATAGCGGGAGCAAACATCTCTAGAAACAGGCCATGCTTGCCATCACCCTCTTTGTTGACTAATTTGGTAGGCACAGCAACATGAGCGCCTTCTTTATCGCTAGGATGTAAGGCTGGTGCAAGGAATGGATTACACTCCATCCCTAAGTCCTCTGCACAATCTATGTGATTAGCTGAACCAGAGGGGCCAGCTGACGAACCAGACAGAAGTCTCTGTTGCAATCTAGCAAGAGATTTCTCTGCCTTCCTCTGTTGTTTAACTTGTTCTAGTCTATCCACTTGAGGATCTGTTTCTCGTTCGTTCCACATTGGCGAGTTCAGGTATGTGTGCGGATCTGGAAACTTTGGCAACCAAGAAGGAATATGATTTCCAATCGGTTTCTCATCGGTTTCAAGAAAACTACTCAACCCTACACAGGATTTGCGGACTGGGAACTGTGGAATCGGCTGGGCAAATAGGATCTCCTCAGCCGTGCCCACAAAGTCAATTACTTCCTTGAGAACACCAGACTTGGTAGCACAGTAATCAGTCCCAGAATCGCCCAAATAACCTTTGGTTATGCCCAAATCTTCAAAGGCTTTAACCATATCGAATACATTAGAATCTGATCTACCGGCTAAGTTAGAATAATAAACAGCTGACCTGCCTAAGTCACTTATGAAACGAACTGCAAAATCAGATAGTGTTTCCAAAGCCGAATCTTTGACGCCTTCAAACCCAACACCCTCGCATATTTGTGCAGCTGCGACCCTTGAAACAGCTCGGCCATAACTGTCGGGATTGGCTCCATTTGACACCGTGGGATGACCCTCTCTTCTCGTACCCTCCTCAGCTCCATCGCTCATTATTCAAACCGCTAAAATCATCACGTACAGCAATTCCTTCAAATTATTGCGTAATTTCCGGCAATAAACCGATCCGAGCTGTAGGCATTGGTGATAGGCGAGCAGCTGAGCTCATCACAAGCTCGGAGAACTTTAATAGTTCACAATTCTGCACGAAAGAGAGGAACAAAAATAAAACCCTAAATCGAACATTTACGAATCCTGAAGCCTATACTAGAGAGATCGAACGCGTTCATCAAAAGGATGAGGTTAGGGTTTTGAACGCTCACCAACCAATTGAGCGAGGAGTTCAACAAATTTGGCCTCGGGCGCGAGGGTGCTGAGAAATCAGCAAGCGAAACAAAGGGTATTTGACAAAAGATCAAATAGGATGTCAAGGAATGGGATTTCAGAGTTGTCAGCAAGTGAAATCGAAGGCTAGAGACGCAAACGAGGGAATGGCGCTATCCTGGCGGAGATTTAAGGAATTTGACTGATGATAAACCCTCCGAATTGAAGTGGTAATAAAACGAACAGACAA
This sequence comes from Limonium bicolor, assembly GCA_023374045.1. Taxonomy (NCBI): domain Eukaryota; kingdom Viridiplantae; phylum Streptophyta; class Magnoliopsida; order Caryophyllales; family Plumbaginaceae; genus Limonium; species Limonium bicolor. Next base: position 314,735,154 of record CM041779.1, read on the forward strand.
CGGTAAAAGAGATTCAGATACAGGGGAGGAGCGAGACAAAGGGTGGATTCGCATCGACAGACAGAGAGAGTAGCTTTATTTATAGACCAGAAGGAAGGGGGTTTGGCCAAGAGGATGACTCCTACGAATAAAGTTCGGAGAAGCTAGCTACATAACTTTCATGCCATACGTCACACTTAGGGGCGTTCACTTCAGGTAAACAGTAAAGGGAAACGGAATGATTCCCTTTGTAATCGTTTGTTTTGTATTTTTTAAATTCTGTTTCCCCCACTTTCAGTTTTAAAAACCCCCATATCCCTCTACAGCGATTCCTTTGGCAGCGGGCATCGAGCGCGCGGAAGGGAGAAAATAGTAGAGGGGAGGCGAAGAGGGAAAGCGGAGGAGAAGGAGGAGGGAAAAGAGGAAGAGAGAGAGAGGAAGAGAGGGGAGAAAGAGGAAAAGAGAGCAGGGAGAAGGGAAAGAGAGAGAGGGAGGGAGACGAGAGAGAGAGAAAGAGGAAAGAGAGGAGAGAGAAGGAGAGAAAGACCAAGAGAGAGGGCAGGGAGAAGAGAAAAAAAGGAAAGATAGATAGAGGAAAGAATATATATAATATGTAATTAATATTAAATAATTATTATATATTATTTATAATTTATATACAAGTTAATATAATATCATTTATAATTTAAGTAAATATTAATACATAATACTATATAATTTATATAATTATAAATATGCATTATATTTAATTTATGTAAATATATTATTTATAGTTTAAATATAATTTATATAATTATGAATATATTTTATATAAATTATACTATTTTAAAGAAATATTAACATATACTATTTATACATTTTTTTTATTATATACATTATTTAAATACATACTATGTAAGATTTAATTCAATATATATATATATCAAAATTAAACAACAAGAAAGGGAATCATTAGAAATTGTATTCCGTTTCTGAACCAGAACCAAACAAACTTCTTGATTGGGGGGAATTCCTTTCCTTTCCTTTCCATTCCCTTTCTTGATTCCATTTCATTTCCTTATCTCGAAGTGAACGCCCCCTAATTTGGTTGCAAGTAGGCATAAATAATGGAAAATGATATTAAACTTTAAAGTTTTTTTTGCAACTTTAAAGTTTTATAACTTCTAAAATGTATTAGAATTTCCACATTCCAGCTAGACTCGTTTCTATTTGTATCGGTTCTAATAAAATGGATTTTTCAAAAAAACAAAAATATTTATTATAATTTGTGTTCTTCAAAACAAAAAAATAAAATTTTTTTTTATTAACTTAAAGTCTTATATTTTTTGGATGAGTATGTAATGTATATTTTGAAAAGTAAATCTCATTTATCAACAAAATAAATCTTCTTACATGATAAGACGTCCTTCGATTGCGAGCTTTTGAAATTGAAGCCCATAAATGTGCAGCTTTATGAGTTGAGATTGTGGGCTATACGTTGGGATTAATGTGTGGGCTAAATTTATGAGTTATATGCCCACGATTAGTACAAGTCTCCAATTACGAGTGTAATGACCATTTGCCCCTTTTTTACCTTTACCCAAGCCACACACCTATCTTTCTCTTTCGTCTTCAATTCTTCGCATTTTCAGGAAACAAATATCCAAAATGCATTCACACCATGCATGGTTATTTTCTGAGTTTTACGACATAATCCAGACCACATTTTACCGCTCGAATCGATACCAGATCCACAATGTATGCGTGCATATCATACAAATCTGTAATTACCTCTATATCAGTTGCAAAAACGGTAAATAACAGATGGAAAGAAAAGTAAAGAAGTAGAGATTTTACCCGAACGCGGGTTGAAGGAGATCAGAGAACTGTATTTAAGGACAACCCTCGAATCCCACAAGCGGATTTGGTTGTTGAATGTAAATGACGCGCGGTAATTCTTGAGGAGATAATCATCTGGTCCCTTAATTACTTGATAAGTTTGTCATCTACCCCCTTAAATTCAACGACGGGATGGTAAATTGCCCATAATCAATGTTGAGTGCAGTGAAAAAATTGAATGCAAATGTGATCGATGAGAGAGGTGGGTGGTGCGTTGGAAAAGGATGGTTGACAATCTTCTGAAGTGCGGGGAAAATGAGTAAAATACTAGTTATTTTTTTTCATTCATAACAGCTCAAACCCGTGAACGCAAGGTTATGCCGCGGTATGATAAAGGTGGATTTTTAGATTAATATGTCCATTTCAGGATGAGCTGATCCAGTCTTACATCCGCCTTTATCCCAGAGATTCGCTGAAAGCCCATGAAACACAAGTATCGAACAGCCCCTAAAATGAACTTTATTAAATTTGAGGTAGAACCCTAGAACGGGTAATACCGTTGAAGAAGCTAATGTGGTTTAGAATAAACACCACCTAAGAAAAAAACCATATCCTCGTACATAATGGCAGATCGTGAGGAGGTAAGGGGCACTTCCCCTCCCCCCACAACCTAAATTCATTTAACACCTTAATATAAGGTAACTTACTATTTTATTTGAATTATTATAGTATAAACATTTTTTGTCAATTTTATACCTAGTTTTTACTACTCAAACATAAATTATTACATTTTATTTGAAAGGAGAGTACCTTTTTAAATGTGATATCATAATTGGGAAATTTTTTGTAAAAGTACCCTTTTTGAAAAAAAATTACTTGCGGTTACTTTTTTTTACAAAAAAATACGTGAAAGTGTCAAACACGGGCAAAGAAGCAGCCTTGGGGCAGTGCTGCTTCTGGAAATTGAGCAGAAACCCACATGGCCTGAGGTAGTTTCCCTTTAATTTGTCCAAAAATTGTAGCAAAGCAGGGCGGCTTTCAACTTTGGCAAGTAGAAACCGCACCAAAGCATGGCAGTTTCTTTCCCAGCTTTATCCGTAATATGTTTTTTAAATGTTCGATTAGTTTGGGCGATGCATAAACGGTCTTCAAAATAGATTAAGGCTCTGTTTGGTATGACTGTTTTGCAGCTGTTTTAGTCTGGTTATTTTGCAACTGTTTTATATGTGGCATTATATTATTGGAGTAGAACATGGACCCACGTGGGACCCACCCATTTATGCCACAAATATACCAAAGGCGAACATAGCCTAAATTTTGTAAGATGATAGTCAAACAATTATACTTCTGACTTATGCCATTGGCCTAGCGTTTCGAACTCATATGAGACCCGCACGACTTCATTAAAATGGTACTAGAGTTAGCATTTTCTCGGTTTTCTTATTTTTGAATAGCTTGTCCAATGCTTAAATGGTCTCCAGATTCAATGAAATTTTGTAAGATGACAGTCAAACACTTTTACTTCGAGCCTATGTCAATGGCTCGGAAATTCAAACTCATATGGGTCCCACACAACTTCATGAAAATGGCACCAGAGTTAGCGTTTTCTTGTTTTTGTTACAATTTTTGATAAGCTTGTCCGATGCTTAAATGGTCTTTGAAATCAATAAAATTCTGTAAGACGATAGTCAAACACTTATACTTCGGTCCTATGTCATTTTCCTAGAAGTTCAAACTTATATGGGACCCAGACGACTTCATTAAAATGACACCAGAGTTAGCGTTTTCTCATATTTTTTTTCAATTTTCGTTAAGCTTGTCTGACGCTTAAATGGCCTCCGAAATCAATGAAATTTTTTAAAACTACCTCAAACACTTATACTTCAATCCTATGTCATTGGTCCAGTAGTTCTGAAATACCCCTAACATTTAAATGATTAAATAATGGTAAATAAGTATTATCTAGGGGATTATTAAACCCTGAGAAAGCATATAAACACTTAGGCGTTAAAAACACACCTAAACTCCTTAAGGTCAAAAATGAGCGTAAAGCTGGACCTTAAGCTAACCAAGGTTATATAAGCTATAAACCTCATATGAAGTTAATCAAGGATCATTATATGACCCTTAGAACACAGGACCTCATCTAAAACTGAGTAAAAATACAAAATGCTCGGGAGTCCCTTTAAGGGCTCAAAAGTCCCGGAAATACTTTATAGGATGGTGTAAAGCATTACACTTCATTCCAAATGCACCATAACACTTTATTAAACATTTAAGATGAAGTCCTCACGGTAAAATTTTAGTTAAACGCAAAGCGCTCGGAGATTCCCGATGGGGGCCCATAAACCCCCGGGAATGCCCCGGAGAAGTGCCGAGGTGGCACGAACTCTTATATAATTCATTCTAAGAGTTCCTAACATCATTATTCATCATTCTAAAGAGAGCACTAGAGCTACTTTCTCAAAATTCAATAGAATCCTCGGGGAATTTCTTAACGCTCCTATTTGGCCCTAGGAGTGTCCCGGTAGCCCGGAAATTGTGTCATGAGTTGATATAACCCCATATAACTCAATGTAACACATTAATATATCATTATTGTCTATAAACAATGTTTATAAACACTTGGAACTGGTAGCGACTACTTATATTCCAAAATATCCTTAAAGAACCAAAACGCACCTTCAGGTGTCATAAAAACGCGTTCTACGCTATTACCTTGAAGTTTTTGAAGAGCCACGAGTTGATAATCCTAAATGGGGATAAGTTGAATGCCTAAATCAATTAAATCCAGTGCTAAACACATAGCACAAACAGGGACGGTTTTTGGATCAAAAAGTAGTATAAAATCAGCATTTTACCTTAGAAACTTTCATCTTTTACCTTGGTATAAATGTACCAATTAAATGTTGTGACTTATAACATGTTACAATATGGCCTTAATACAATATAGTGTGACAGGAATCAAATCAAAAATCAATTCCAATTGGTCACCAAAGGGGCCGCCATTTAGGGTGTTTTTGGACTAGTTTTAGTTTGAAAAATGTGTCTTATAGAATGGTGATTCACCTTGCACATGTCATGTGATATTATGTCAAATAATTTCAGTCAAATGAGACCCCCATTACCGATTTCCTACAAGAAAATGAGAAGGAATCAATCTTTGAAAAGTAATGAATTAAATACACCTAGATCTACTTTATACTAGTATAATACATGCCAACAAATCAATCCATCTTCTAGCACATGAGGCTGCCGATTTTATGCAAGGAAAGGAGGTATTGATTGCTGAATGTTAGTCCAATAAAATAGCTGCCTAACTATGTATATTCTCATGCCTAATACAACAAAAATCAATTGTCTAGTAGCAGCACATGGGTGCCGAAAGCAACAAGAAAAGAAGGTTTTAATTGCCTTATAATTAGTCAAATAAAACACCTACCTACCTAGGCATGTTCTCATGTCTTCAATTGGCAAAAATCAATTGCCTACCTACATATAACATTACCGAAAATCTGCAAGGAATAAGACAAGTTAGTATTGATGTAACACCCCAACTAATTCGGCTCCTAATTATCCTATAAATGTCGCACATAATAAATAAGTCACAGTGGTAAATAACAGACTGTCACTCTAATGGTGTCACAGTTATCACTCGCCCATACGGGTGATAACGAGTTACCTGATAATTAACATGTGAAACGTATTCCCGCAGTGACCACAAGAGATAGATAGTAGTACTTAAACAATTAAAAACAAATCCAACAATAACCGATTATTACAGACCATACTCGTGAGCGTCTAACCAAATACGCCTCGGTTTACACAGCCCGAGTCCAAATAACATCAGTATCAAACCGTACCAAGTCTTAACCAACAGTAATATTACAACCGTCGCGCCCCGCGTCGACCATCAGCTAATCTCCTGAAATAAAAATGGTTTGTGGTATGGAATCAGCCCCTGCTGAGTATGTTATCACATGCCCCGTCATGCCCCCTCAAACCCCTCAATTATTTGGTCGAGAGCATGAGATTCGTTACATGCAATACCGTTTTAATATTAAACTGTAAAACAATTAACAGTAATCCATACAATAACACAACCATCAACACATATAATATACCACAAGTATAACCAATGAACAACAAAGCGAAACAACGAGAATAACAAACAAGTATTAATTCTCGTCCATGGTATAAACCAATATTGTTCGCCACTGTACAAGTCTCAACTGTATTAATTGTTCAGTTATACCTAGTGACAATGTCTCGTTAAAACGACATGTCTCTAATTACCCATATATTATGGCGGGTCACCCACGGCAGTAGCCACTCCACGGTAGAGTCTCCGACCAACGAGCCATTCTAGCTCACGGGAAATTTTCTTGATACTTACGGACCCGTACGCGGACATCCTGGTATCGTTTTTGTGATCACAGCGCGCACCAAGAGCCACATCCTCTTGGCTTTATTATCTTTCATTTATTACTTATACCATCGCATCGCATTACCATTTTTTTCCTAACACAGCAGACTAAGGTTATTAGTCCAATCCAGAGTGTGTAAACTCGGGATCCAGTGTTAGATACGAGAGCGGCGTTTAGAAAGGCCAATGCTCCGTATAAAAGTCTCGGATAATATGTATATCTTATTATCCTAGTGCTACAACGTTTTTTTGACGATCCTTATATTTCATATAAGATAGCACCATAGCCGCTAGTTCGTTTTATATATAGGTTCATATATACGAACCAATTCTGCTAACTCAACAACAGTAAATAATATGCAGCTATAAATATACAATTCATGCATATTAATTAACACATTCAGACAAACAATCTTATCACAGATCACACAGAAGTCTGAACTGAGGAAGCCCTCAGAGACAATCAGAGACACATAACAACATACCGTTCACCCTGATTGTATTACGGTGGAGTATGAATCAGCAAGATCCTATGCTCCGTGTGTCGTCTCTAACAGTCTAAACAATACATAATGCTACTGATTAGCATCCCGTATAACAACATTCTACGGTACCCCGTACCGTCACTAATAACTCCCGGTTAATCCCCCATTATCAACTGTCAATGTTTGTCGGGTTTTCGGCTTAACTCGAGATTGGAAAAGTGTTATATTACATGCGTAGTCTTGTCTCGTATATTAATATACTTATTGTTGAACTTTGTTATCGCATGTAACTTAATGTTGTTATCATATAGTTTGTTTCCTTATTGCATGTATGATTCTTTGTCATGCACTATACATCTCACCTTAGTATTTATTTTTCTAAGGTTTGTCTTTTTTTTTCCAAGTTCAATGTGGTATAATTCATATGTAAACAATACTTTCAATTATATGAATCCTTATTATCACATGTACACTCCTAACATTAGAATTCCATATCCAATGTTTGTAATTCTTTTCCCTTTTCTTATATCATTTTAATTATGAAAATACATGGTTATTAACCATATTATATTTTCACACCATAACATATATTTATTTATATACATGTAATGGAACTATTTATTATATGGTAAGTCTTATAATATATATTCATTCTTTTTAATGAATACCTCTTATATTATAAATGTTATAACTCTTATAACATTAAAACCATATTATAAATTCATTTAAAAATGTTAATTTTCCGAACAGCACCTATGTTCTTAAATATTTACAAAATCCACCACATAATTAATATAATGTTACATTATAGTTATATAACTTATTATGACATTTATCATTAAAACAATTATAACATATAGTTGTAAATTGTTTTAAAATACCAAACAGCCCCTTATATTTTCGGCTTTCAATATAAACCACTAAACTTCTATAAATCACAAATCAACCTCAATTATATTTCATTGTTACACTTATAATACATACTTTATATTATAACCTTAAACCTTAAAATTATAACCTATAGTTTTTAAAGGCTATAATTTTCGAACAGCCCCTAGGACTGTTTTAATTAAATTCCCACCACCAAACTTTGTATATTTACCAAATCTTCCCAATTTATAATACATAGTTTTCTAATGCCATTAAAACTATATATTATACATATGTCTTTATAAAATCTTATATATAACTCCAAAAATTACCAAACTATACCAAAAGGTTATAAATATTATTCCTAACCTTATACTTTTTATAAATCTCGGTTTTACCCATTGTTACCCATTTGTAACAATGTTATAAAATATCATATATTATACTATATAATTCATATAAACTCCAAATTTAACCAAATAAACTTCTAAAAATTCCTAATAACTTAAGGACTGTACTAAATCCCATTTAGTACCCCAAAGTTTCGGAAATTACATTATAGCCCCATCTCTTATAAATCTTTTACAATTTAATACTTATCTTAATATAAGGTTGTATTTTAATTTCTAAATTCTCCAAACTTGGTCAAAGTCTCCTATATAGTCAACTTTGACTTCTAATACCAATTTGGAACCAAACTTTTGGTAATTACCAATAATACCCCATAGTTTTCTATTTTTACAATTTTGACCCAAAACTTTATAAAATGTTATAATTTTTAATAAATTCATTTAAAAACCCTAAATTCCTCTAAATTAAGCCCACGGCTTTATATTTTACCAATTTACGTTTGGCCCCAAACTTAATTATATAAGCATAAATCTAACTAAATAAGCTTATAAACTTAAATTAAAATGGCCTAATGACATGGCCTTATTACAACCTTGAACTTGCAAAATAAATTACACTTTAAATGTCTCAAATATAGCTATATCACGGCCTCACTAATTTAATTTTTTTCCACATAATGTCATAATTTGACCATTATGTTAATTAAATCTCTTAAATGACTAGCTTAATTTATCTTAGTCATTTTTTCCATTTTTAGGTAATATAACCCATATTTAACTCCCTCTCGGCATAATTTATATATGCTTAAAATTATAAAATCATAAGTTTTAAGGTGTTTATACCTTGATTTCTCCTTGTATGAACTCGGCCACTTGAAGGAAAATTCACCACATCATTTAGACATGTTTAATACACCAAAAAGATATGGTTATACTCCAAGCTTGAGCTTAACCATAAGGAATTTAATGTAAGATTTAAGGCAAAAATCACCTTAAAAATGCAAGGGAACTTCAAGAGGGATTCGGCCTGAATTAACACACCACAAGGTGTTAAATTCACCATATAGACATAGGAAATAGCTAGACAACAACAAGCTGCCTTGGTATTAGGTTTTACCTTGGAAAAATGCCTTAAAGAAGGGTATTTCCTTTGATCTCGGCCACCCTTGCTCAAATGGCTAACCAACTGATTGAACATGTAAATATGAAGATTATGAGTGTATAAACTCATAAAATCAAAGGAAGAAAATCGGATGAAGAGTAGAGAAGCTTAAGGTATGTTTTTACCTTAAAATGCAAATTTGGGAAACCTTGGTCCCTAACTTGCTTCAGCCGAGTTGGTTGTTGTCTAACCTAAAAACTGAGAATAAGCCATAGGAATGATAGCACGAGATCTAAGTGTAGATGGTGAAGAGATGAAGAAAAAGAGCCAAAATAAGCCTTAAACCATTACCTTAGAGCTTAGAGATGGAGTTGTCTTCCTAACTCAAGACATCGGTTGGAGAGTTTGGAAGAGCTGCTTCATCGGCTGGAATGAAGCTAGGAGAAGAGAATGATTGGAGATGAGCAATTGATTGAAAAGACAACTTTTGATTAGTTTATTGTTTGTAATGACTAATGACTCATCAAGGGATAAGAGCAAGGCATCGGTTAATGGAGGGGAAAGGTGTGGTCACACGGTTTTGGAGTGATTGAGCAATCATGGAGCAAAGAGTGTATTGTTTAATCAAAAGGTAAAGTAGTCTCCTTAATTTAAGGGCTGTGTTGGAGACTTGTCCCTTGTATGTGCAAGTGGCTAATTCAAGCCTCCTTGCTTGTGGCTGCCGATTCCATGTGGTCCAAGGGGTCAACTTTGACCTCTTGACCATTCTTAGTCAATGTTGACTCAACGGGCCCCCTTTTAGGGTTTTATTAATATTTTAATATTAAATTTGTAAAAATTTGTAAATTTTGGAATTAAATTCCTAATATGATATAATGTGATATATTATCATATTTAAAGGTAATTATAACCTTTAAGCCCATTAAAACCAATTTAGAAGGCAATTTCACAAAAAGTGCTTTAAGGTGTTTTAGTGCACATTTTGTGTTGCAAGGTGCTTCTGAGCTTAGTTTTCTTTGAGAATAGTTTTGTTTGTTCCTTACTTCATTATAATACTTAGGAATCCACTTTGGATCCTATTTGAGGTCATACAATCTTTATGGTGTCTTAAAGCACATTTTTGGCTTTACCGATCTTAAGGCATGTTTTGCCTTGTTGAGATCTTTTAGATTGTTCCCCAATAATATTTAGATGTTTATTAACCATCTTAGATCATTAATAGATCATTTAATTAAGTTTTAAAGGTTAGGGGTATTTCAGTCTACCCCCCTTAAAAAGGCTTCGTCCCGAAGTCCTTAATCCTCTACAGTTCACCTAAGGAATCAAGTTCCACTAAGTAACCAAACAGTCCATCTAGGGAGTAACTCCCACTAGGTTCAACCTAGTCTATACATACAGCATATATCAAATAGCCAAACTCATGGTATAAACTCATTCATCACACTAAACAAGGTGCACATCCAATCATCAACAAAAGTACTCAGCGGTACTATATATATTCAAACAGGTGCACTAAGGCACATACATAAATGTATTAAACATACAATCATCCAAACAAACATGTATGACGCAGCATACCAACAAACACACCACCAAAACAAGACCTAATGCATAACATATGCGCAAGCCAAGTGGTGTCTACCCCCCTTAAAAAGGGTTTGACCACGAACCCGTACAAGTATCACAGCTACTACTCGAAGAGTGCGGGATACTTCGCTCTCATGGAGTCCTCTAACTCCCATGTAGCCTCCTCCACCTCATGGTTCGACCAGAGAACCTTGACCATGCTAACGGTCTTGTTCCTAGTCTGTCTCGTCTTCGTATCGAGAATGCGGAGTGGTACTTCCTCATAACGTAGAGCGGGGTCCAACTCTAAAGTCTCTGGCTGTAACACGTGCGATGGGTGGGGCACATACTTCTTCAACTGTGAAACGTGAAAGACGTCGTGCACCCTCCCGAGCTCTGCTGGCAAATCCAGTCTGTAGGCTAACGGGCCCACTCGCTCCCTAATCGCATAAGGTCCAACATACTTTGGGCTCAACTTGCCCTTCTGCCCAAACCGGAATATCCCCTTCATGGGTGACACTCTAAGGAATACCATATCGTGGTAGTGAACTCAATGTCCCTCCTCTTGGTGTCTGCATATGATTTCTGCCGGTCCTGAGCTGCTCATGTTCTTACGAATCTGTAGGACATCCTCCTTAATCTGCTCTAGGTACTCAGGTCCTAGAAGTATTCTCGCTGGCCTCATCCCAGCATAGAGGAGTCCTACATGGTCTACCATATAGTGCCTGAAACGGTGGCATCTGTATCGAGGAGTGGTAGCTGTTGTTGTAGGCGAACTCTATCAGATGTAGTCGCTCTAACCAACTCCCCTGAAAATCTAAGGCACATGCTCTCAGCATGTCCTCCAGTGTCTGGATGGTCCTCTCACTCTGACCGTCGGTCTGTGGATGGAATGCCGTACTAAGCTTCAACTTTGTACCCAAGGCTTCCTGAACCTGACCCCAGAATCTGACAAAAATCGAGGGTCCCTATCAGAAACAATGTCTTTGGCACCATGGTGCCGGATCACCTCCTTCTGGAACAAGTCCGCTAACTTCGGGACCTTCCAGGTATCCTTCATAGCACAAACTTTGCCACCTTCGTCAGACGGTCCACAATGACCCAAATCGTGTTCAGTCCTCCCTTAGTCGGTGGGAGACCGACAACGAAATCCATCGAGATGTCCTCGAACTTCCAGCAAGGAATAGGCATAGACTGCACTAAACCCGGGTCTCCTATGCTCAAACTTAACCTTCTGACAGGTCAAGCATCTAGTCACGTAGTCAGCTACATCCTTCTTCATCCCGCTCCACCAGAAATGGACCTTTAAGTCCTTGTACATCTTCGAAGAACCGGGGTGGACGGATAAGGACGAGCAATGAGCCTCCTGGAGTATCTTCTCCTTCAAATCTGGAGAAGACTCTGGAATACATAACGGCCATTCAGTCGAATCATGCCATCATACACAGTTCGAAGTCATACTTCTGACTCTCAAACAACCCTCTACATTTTCTTCTGCTGATACTCTCCATGTACTGGTCACTCTCCTGTGCAGCTCGTATCTCATCAATCATACTGCTGCTCGCTAATAGTGTAAATGAATGAGCTCTGCGGCTCAGGGCGTCGGCTACTACATTCGCCTTGCCCTCTTGTATTTCAGGTCTATGTCGTAGTCCTTCAAGAACTCGACCCATCTTCTCTGTCGCATGTTCAGCTCCTTCTGAGAGAAGATGCTGTAAACTCTTATGATCAGAGTAGATAGTGACTGTCACACCGTAAAGATAATGTCGCCAGATCTTCAAAGCGAAGACTACTGCGCCTAACTCAAGGTCGTGTGGGGTAATTCACCTCATGCTTCTTCAGCTGTCGGGATGCGTAGGCAACTACCTTCCCGTGCTGCATAAGCACACAGCCTAGACCGGTTCCAGAGGCATCACAATATACCTCGAACCCATCGGTGCCCTCAGGGATAGTAAGAACGGGTGCCGATGTCAGGAGATCCTTCAGCGTCTGAAAGGACTGCTCACACTCTGCAGACCATAAGAACTGGGACTCCTTCTTCATTAGACTAGTCATTGGTTTGGCCACCTTGGAGAAGTCCTTCACGAACCTTCGATAGTAACCGGCCAAACCCAGAAAGCTGCGGACATCTGTAACTGTCTTTGGCCTTGGCCAACTCTTTACTGCCTCAATCTTAGCAGGGTCTACAGATATCCCGTCTGCTGATATGATGTGTCCTAGAAATGACACGCTGTCTAACCAGAACTCACACTTCGAGAGCTTGGCATACAACTGGTTCTTTCTCATAACATTCAAAACCTGTCTCAAATGTAACTCATGATCTTCCCTGGTCTTTGAATAGATCAGGATATCGTCGATGAAGACCACAACTGAACTATCAAGCTGTTCTCTAAAGAGACGGTTCAAATCCATGAAATGCTGGGCATTCGTCAACCCAATGGCATAACGGTGAACTCGTAGTCCATACCGTGTCCTGAAAGCTGTCTTCTCAATGTCACCCTCTGCAATCCTAATCTGGTGGTAGCCAGATCTGAGATCTATCTTTGAGAACACACTGGCCCCCCTCAACTGGTCAAATAAGTCATCAATCCGTGGCAACGGATACTTGTTCTTGACCGTGACCGCATTAAGCTCGCGGTAGTCGATGCAGAGTCGCATACTGCCGTCCTTCTTCTTGACGAATAATACTGGAGCACCCCAAGGAGAAACACTAGGTCGAATGAATCCCTTGTCAAGGAGGTCCTCCAGGTGTAACTTCAGCTCCCTCATCTCGGTCGGTGCCATACGGTAGGGTGCCTTAGCAATAGGGCCCGTACCTGGCAATAAGTCGACGGCGAACTCAACCTCACGCACAGGCGGCATGCCTGGCAACTCATCAGGAAACACATCGGGAAAGTCTGCCACGACTGGAATGTCTACATCCATCTCGTCGCACTGTCTCGTGTCCTGTACATAACAGAGGAAGGCTTGTCGGCCCTTCCTAACGTCCTTCATCAGGGACAATGCTGACACGATCTTGACAGTCGGCTCTCTCCTCACACTGCGGTATGACACTGTCTTGCCGCTCGGCCCCTTCAGTAATAGTCGATGCTCTGCACAATGAAGGCGGCCCTTATGCTTCTGTAGCCAATCCATACCCACTATAATGTCGAAGCCCAAGTTCTTAAACTCAATCAAATCGATGGGAAAAGTCTCATTCATAATACTGATCTCCGACCCTAAGTACTGCCTGGTGCAACCTACTTTCTCCTTCGATGGAAGGGTGACTGAAAAGTCAGAAAGCTGTTCGGGGGCCCCCCAGCTTCATAGCAAATGCCGAGGAAATAAAAGAATGTGAAGCCCCTGAGTCGAACAATACGGAAGCACTAACACCATCAACAGGAAAGGTACCTGAGATCATCTCTCGTATTAGCATCGAGTCCCAATAAATCACTAATTTACTATTGGTTGTAATTGTCATACCTGTGATGACATTACCGGACTCCTTGGCTTGCGCCATATCTAAGATGCAGATGGTACCCTCCTTTCCATTTGTAGCCTGAAGTTATGAATTAACGGTATCAACAAACTGAACACATATACTTGAAGGTACAAACTCTTATTTCATTCATCCAACTGTATTTACAAGGTTACACACTTAGCCTACTATTACATCAGTACTGTCTGAAAGTCAAATTTAAACGGCCAGGTCGGATGTGGGTATCATTCACTAGGCTGGTGGGGCGGTATTGAGCTTAATGCTCTTAATACCATGGTATACAAGCCTCGCCTCCACCAAATACCAACACATCCCCAGACTTGAGGATGATCTTGCTTGCTAGATCCATCCTCTTCTGGTCTCCATAGATGAACTCAGCATCATCGCCGATGGAGAATGACACAACCGGTATTCCTCTGGTGATGGACTCGGTCGTCTCATCACGGTCCTGGTGCATCCCAAGTTTCCTCCCTGCTCGTAGTAGTTGATGATGCAAACATGTCATGTCGGGTAATGGAAAAGTCTCACAGTCTTGAGCAATATCCATTGCGTTTCTCACCAAGGTTAGGAAACTCTCAGGTATCCTAGGTATAGATACGCCACCTACCATCCTCACCTCTCGATAAACCCTAGCTTGTGGATCCCAATCTTTCCCTAAGCACATCATGTGTAGTTTCATTCTAGAACCACTATTAAATACAGGGGTATAAAATCCTCCTATGCCCTTACCCAAAGCTCTACACTCATTCACTATGGCGATTTGCTCATCTAGGGTTAGGAACTCTCTGAGAAGTATCATGCCCGGTCTGACCACATGACACAACTCACTAGGGTACTCCCGTCTTTCTTCCACGGGTCTAGGTGATCTCTGTCTTGTAAGTGTGGGATAGCAGATGTCGAAGTCTCCTAAGAGGTAACAGGTTTCCTAGATAAGTTGTTTATCTAAAGCGGTAATTAAAACACATTCATGCTAAGGTAAAGCGTTTAACACTTAGTCATGCTCTCATACAATGGTTAAGGTTTCAAATGCTAACCTTCACCGCGCTGGGTACTAGTGCCAGCGCCTGAAGCTCCCGCTGCATTCAGCACACGGTTGCCCGGCGGGTTCCTCTGGTTCTGGTTCTGCTGCTGCGGCTGCTGCTGCTGCCCCCCTCTGGGCTTGGGGCGCCGGCCCCCTCTGGCCACCTCGAGCTCCACCTCCTCCAGTAGGTGCTCTGAGTCCCCTTCGGCGGGCGGTACGCTCGGCTCTCTGGATTAGCAAAGCACTCGAACGACCTGTGGCCCTTCTTTCCACAATGGTGGCAGTCCACCGCTTGCCCGGTGCAGTCAACACCCGGGTGGTCTTTACCACAGCGCTTGCAGTGAAAGTGGCGCTGGGGTGCAGAACCTATTATCATATCACACTCAGATTAATACAAGGATGGTAATGGATAGTATAATACACAACTCATTCACAAGGTTAGATCGCTTACCCTTAGGGGGTGCAGATCTAAGAGGCTGGACATCGTAGGTAGGCCCGGTCAGCATCGGGACCTTCTCTTTGCCCTTCTGGCTGGCCTGCTCCTTCTTCTTCTCCTTCCAGGAGAACTTTTTCTTCCTGTGATCGTCAAAGTGTCAGGAACAGCAGGTATAAAGCAGGCAGCAAGTAAGTAATTTAAATGGATTAAATAACTTAAAGGTGGTCTTACTTCCAACTCTTGCTGCTTCCGCTTCCAGCCGCAACCTCCGTCTCCTTCTCGGGGGCCTTACGCTTCTGCCCCTGGCTGTCCTCCCGGCTGTTCACCAACAGCTCGGTCCGAGAAGCAGCCTCGTAGCATTCCTATAATGCATCAATGAGTTCCCCGAACTTGTAATAAATCAAACTGAGTTACAAGGTATAATCTGTCAACTAATTTTACCTGATCGTAGGGTATAGGCAGCACCCATGGCGGCCTTGATAGCATATCGCAACCCGCCTCTAAATTTCTCAACTTTCACCGTATCAGAATAAACAACTCCTGGGACAAAGTCCAAGAGCCCAATAAAAGTGGAGTAGTACTGATCTACTGTCATACTACCCTGCTTCAGGGCCTCAAACTCTTCCCGCTTCCTCTGCTTCAAATGAGCAGGATAATATTTCTCCCAACAGTTCCACAAAACCTGTCCATCCAAAACCCTCATAGCAATGTATTGTGCCTTCACGGACCTCCACCAAGTGCTGGCGGCGTCCCTCAAATGAAAGGCCGCTATGCCGACCCGGTGCTCAGCAGGCACGTGAATGGCGTCGAAGGCCTTCTCATGCTCAATGATGTATCTCTCCAGGGCGGTGGGGTCAGCTACCCCGTCATATGTAGGTACTCGCGTGTCAGCAACTCTTAGCCAATTTGGCTCTCTAGTGCGGGTACGGGTGGGACTACAGGTGGTGCTCCTATCTAGACACCTCCCATCAAGGCTAGCTGAGCAAAGACGGCCGCTACCATCTCAGCAACGCCCACGGCTGGGGCCTCAGGAGGACCTCCTCCAGGCCCGCCGCCTCTTCCACAACCTCCTCTGCCTCTGCCAGCTGAACGTCTTCCGGAAGACATCTGGAGAATTCAGAATCAAAGTCAGCTCTTGGTATAAATACTGTACTGTTCCCAACCATAAGTTCACATGGCCCTGAAAGGCATAAAACACATTGTCCCCGACAATCTCCTAACTCATATCATTTACAACTATCTACTTGGTACTGGTGTGTAAATAACCTAAGCTCACGGTACTTAAACTACTATCTCTTGTAATCAGAGCGGTACTCCGCTCTGATACCACTTTTGTAACACCCACTAATTCGGCTCCTAATTATCCTATAAATGTCGCACATAATAAATAATCGCAGCGGTAAATAACAGACTGTCGCTCTAATGGTGTCACTGTTATCACTCGCCCATACGGGTGATAACGAATTACCTGATAATCAACTGCGAAACGTATTCCCGCAGTGACCACAAGAGATAGATAGTAGTACTTAAACAATTTAAAACAAACCAACAATAACCGATTATTACAGACCGTACTCGTGAGCATCTAACCAAATACACCTCGGTTTACACAACCCGAGTCCAAAACATCAGTATCAACCGTACCAAGTCTTAACCAACAGTAATATCACAACCGTCGCGCCCCGCGTCGACCCACCAGCTAATCTCCTGAAATAAAAATGGTTTGTGGTATGGAATCAGCCCCTGCTGAGTATGTTATCACATGCCCCGTCATGCCCCCTCAAACCCCTCAATTAATTGGTCGAGAGCATGAGATTCGTTACATGCAATACCGTTTTAATATTTAAACTGTAAAACAATTAACAGTAATATCCATACAATAACACAACCATCAACACATATATAACCACAAGTATAACCAATGAACAACAAAGCGAAACAACGAGAATAATAAACAAGTATTAATTCTCGTCCATGGTGTAGAAACCAATATTGTTCGCCACTGTACAAGTCTCAACTGTATTAATTGTTCAGTTATACCTAGTGACAATGTCTCGTTAAAACGACATGTCTCTAATTACCCATATATTATGGCGGGTCACCCACGGCAGTAGCCACTCCAGCGGTAGAGTCTCCGACCAACGAGCCATTCTAGCTCACGGGAAATTTTCTTGATACTTACGGACCCGTACGCGGACATCCTGGTATCGTTTTTGTGATCACAGCGCGCACCAAGAGCCACATCCTCTTGGCTTTATTATCTTTCATTAATTAATTATACCATCGCATCGCATTACCATTTTTTTTCTAACACAGCAGACTAAGATCATTAGTCCAATCCGGAGTCTGTAAACTCGGGATCCAGTGTTAGATACGAGAGCGGCGTTTAGAAAGGCCAATGCTCCGTATAAAAGTCTCGGATAATATGTATATCTTATTATCCTAGTGCTACAACGTTTTTCTGACGATCCTTATATTTCATATAAGATAGCACCATAGCCGCTAGTTCGTTTTATATATAGGTCCATATATACGAACCAATACTATTAACTCAACAACAGTAAATAAGCAGCTATAAATATACAATTCATGCATATTAATTAACACATTCAGACAAACAATCTTATCACAGATCACACAGAAGTCTGAACTGAGGAAGCCCTCAGAGACAATCAGAGACACATAACAACATACCGTTCACCCTGATTGTATTACGGTGGAGTATGAATCAGCAAGATCCTATGCTCCGTGTGTCGTCTCTTACAGTCTAAACAATACATAATGCTACTGATTAGCATCCCGTATACACACAATCTACGGTACCCCGTACCGTCACTAATACTCCCGGTTAATCCCCCGTTATTAACTGTCAATGTTTGTCGGGTTTTCGGCTTAACTCGAGATTGGAAAAGTGTTATATTACATGCGTAGTCTTGTCTCGTATATTACTTATTGTTGAACTTTGTTATCGCATGTAACTTAATGTATATTTGTATATCATATAGTTTGTTTCTTATTGCATGTATGATTCTTTGTCATGTACTATACATCTCACCTTAGTATTTATTTTTCTAAGGTTTGTTTTTTTTTTCCAAGTTCAATGTGGTATAATTCATATGTAAACAATACTTTCAATTATATAATCCTTATTATCACATGTACTCTTAACATTAGAATTCCATATCCAATGTTTGTAATTCTTTTCCCTTTTCTTATCATTTAATTATGAAAATACATGGTTATTGAACCATATTATATTTTCCCACCATAACATATATTTATTTATATACATGTATTATGGAACTATTTATTATGGTAAGTCTTATAATATATTCATTCTTTTTAATGAATACCTCTTATATTATAAATGTTATAACTCTTATAACATTAAAACCATATTATAAATTTCATTTAAAAATGTTAATATTTCCGAACAGCACCTATGTTCTTAAATATTTACAAAATCCACCACATAATTAATATAATGTTACATTATAGTTATATAACATATATATGACATTTATGTCATTAAAACAATTATAACATATAGTTGTAAATTGTTTTAAAATACCAAACAGCCCCTTATATTTTCGGCTTTCATATAAACCACTAAACTTCTATAAATCACAAATCAACCTCAATTATATTTCATTGTTACACTTATATACATACTTATATTATAATCCTTAAACCTTAAATAATTATAACCTATAGTTTTTAAAGGCTATAATTTTCGAACAGCCCCTAGGACTGTTTTAATTAAATTCCCACCACCAAACTTTGTATATTTACCAAATCTTCCCAATTTATAATACATAGTTTTCTAATGCCATTAAAACTATATATTATACATATGTCTTTATAAAACTTATATACTCCAAAAATTACCAAACTATACCAAAAGGTTATAAATATTATTCCTAACCTTATACTTTCTATAAATCTCGGTTTTTACCCATTGTTACCCATTTGTAACAATGTTATAAAATATCATATATTATACTATATAATTCATATAAACTCCAAATTTAACCAAATAAACTTCTAAAAATTCCTAATAACTTAAGGACTGTACTAAATCCCATTTAGTACCCCAAAGTTTCGGAAATTACATTATAGCCCCATCTCTTATAAATCTTTTACAATTTAATACTATCTTAATATAAGGTAGTATTTTAATTTCTAAATTCTCCAAACTTGGTCAAAGTCTCCTATATAGTCAACTTTGACTTCTAATACCAAATTGGACCAAACTTTCGGTAATTACCAAATACCCCATAGTTTTCTATTTTTACAATTTTGACACAAACTTTATAAAATGTTATAATTTTTATTAAATTCATTTAAAAACCCTAAATTCCTCTAAATTAAGCCCACGGCTTTATATTTTACCAATAATTACGGTTTGGCCCCAAACTTAATTATATCATAAATCTAACTAAATAAGCTTATAAACTTAAATTAAAATGGCCTAATGACATGGCCTTATTACAACCTTGAACTTGCAAAATAAATTACACTTTAAATGTCTCAAAATATAGCATAAACTCACGGCCTCACTTTAATTTAATTATTTTTCCACATAATGTCATAATTTGACCATTATGTTAATTAAATCTCTTAAATGACTAGCTTAATTTATCTTAGTCATTTTTTTCCATTTTTAGGTTAATATAACCCATATATTAACTCCCTCTCGGCATAATTTATATATGCTTAGAAATTATAAAATCATAAGTTTTAAGGTGTTTATACCTTGATTTCTCCTTGTATGACTCGGCCACTTGAAGGAAAATTCACCACATCATTTAGACATGTTTAATACACCAAAAAGATATGGTTATACTCCAAGCTTGAGCTTAACCATAAGGAATAATTAATGTAAGATTTAAGGCAAAAATCACCTTAAAAATGCAAGGGAACTTTAAGAGGGATTCGGCCTGAATTAAGCACACCACAAGGTGTTAAATTCACCATATAGACATAGGAAATAGCTAGACAACAACAAGTTGCCTTGGTATTAGGTTTTACCTTGGAAAAATGCCTTAAAGAAGGGTATTTCCTTTGGATCTCGGCCACCCTTGCTCCAAATGGCTAACCAACTGATTGAGCATGTAAATATGAAGATTATGAGTGTATAAACTCACAAAAATCAAAGGAAGAAAATCGGATGAAGAGTAGAGAAGCTTAAGGTATGTTTTTACCTTAAAATGCAAGTTTGGAAAATCTTGGTCTCTTAACTTGTTTCAGCCGAGTTTAGTTGTTGTCCAAGGTCTAAAATACTGAGAATAAGCCATAGGAGTTGATAAGTCACAAGATCCAAGTGTAGATGGTGAAGAGATGAAGAAAAAAGAGCCAAAATAAGACTTAAACCATTACCTTAGAAGCTTAGGAGATGGAGTTGTCTTCCTAACTCAAGAGCATCGGTTGGGAGAGTTTGGAAGAGCTGCTTCATCGCTGGAATGAAGCTAGGAGAAAGAGAATGATTGGAGATGAGCATAATTGATTGCAAAAGACAACTTTTGATTAGTTTATTGATTTGTAATGACTAATGACTCATCAAGGGATAAGAAGAGACAACGGCCATCGGTTAATGGAGGGGAAAGGTGTGGTCACACGGTTTTGGAGCTGATTGAAGCAATCATGGAGCAAAAGAGTGTATTGTTTAATCAAAAGGTAAAGTAGTCTCCTTAATTTAAGGGCTTGTGTTGGAGACTTGTCCCTTGTATGTGCAAGTGGCTAATTCAAGCCTCTCTTGCTTGTGGCTGCCGATTCCATGTGGTCCAAGGGGTCAACTTTGACCTCTTGACCATTCTTAGTCAATGTTGACTCAAGCGGGCCCCCTTTTAGGGTTTTATTAATATTTAATATTAAATTTGTAAAAATTTGTAAATTTTTGGAATTAAATTCCTAATATGATATAATGTGATATATTATCATATTTAAAGGTAATTATAACCTTTAAGCCCATTAAAGCCAATTTAGAAGGCAATTTCCCAAAAATGTGCTTTAAGGTGTTTTAGTGCACATTTTGTGTTGCAAGGTGCTTCTGAGCTTAGTTCTCTTTGATAATAGTTTTGTTGTGTTCCTTACTTCATTATAATACTTAGGAATCCACTTTGGATCCTATCTGAGGTCATACAATCTTTATGGTGTCTTAAAGCACATTTTTGGCTTTACCGATCTTAAGGCATGTTTTGCCTTGTTGAGATCTTTTAGATTGTTGCCCAGTAATATTTAGATGTTTATTAATCATCTTATATCATTAGTAGATCATTTAATTAAGTTTTAAAGGTTAGGGGTATTTCAATTGATATTCAACTTAGAAAAATGCTAAAGTATTACCTTGCCTACCTTGCCTTTGTCTTCTTGTTTCAATTATCAACAAGCCATTCTTTTCTTCCTTATCAATCAGCCGAAATTCTAGTCAATTATAGACATTTTATGGAGCCAAACAATCAAACTATAAACAAAGAAAAACAAGACAAATGTGACATTAATTTATTAAAAGAGAAATCCTTCCAATTTCCATTCTTTAAGCCATACGTAGGTTTCATTCTTCCTTGCCCTTTCATTCAGCCGATTGGTAAGGCTCTCTTTCTCTCTCTTTTCTTCTTCATTTGCTAGTTTATTCCTTAGAGCTTCAAAGCTTCATTAATGGTGTTTTAAGCTCTAACACCATTTCTATGTAAATTTCCTAGTTAAATCTACTAAGTCTTGAAGCATGAATCATCCTAGCAAACCTACAAGAATTCACCAAGCTTAAGTGTTCCAAGGAGTCACCTTGATTCAACAACAACACAAGGAACAACAAGATCAAGTTAAGGTATATTTTCATGTTGAAAGTCCTAGTAAATTCCTTAAGGCACTTCCGAAAATTTAGAACTTCTAAACCTATGTTCTCTTCATTATTTCATGAAGGAAATCTGAATCTCCAACCATTCCAAGGTGTACCGAAAGTTCCTTGGAAAATACCTAAGGTAAACTCTTGTAAAACTACTCCAAATCTTACTTATAAATCCTTGTTAGAAGTCTAACACATGGATCTCCTAAATCTACATATGGAGGCTGAATACTCTTCATCAAAATAGCATTTGAAGAGCTTGGAGTTCAAGGAGAAATCAAGTACAAGAATTATCTTGATTTAAGGAGTAAGTTTCTATAATTAGGGTTTATTAAGTTTAAGTTTGATTTAAGCTTCAAACTTTGGTATAAAAATTATGTACAAGCCTTAGTAATATTAAGGCCGAAATACTATGGGTTATAATGTCAAGAAAATAATTTATAACATATAAGGTAATATTATTACCTTAAGGTATAAATTTGTGTCACAAAATTTAATTAAGATACATATATAGTTAAACCGAATTGTCTAGGAGTTAAATGTTCTATTTTGAGTTTCTAATCATTCTAAGTCATTAGCAAAATTTTTAGAAGTGTTACATGGCTTATATACATTTATATGTATTTATTATAAGGTATAAATCAAGTTTTAAAACTATATGGTAAAGGTATATTAAAACCGAGAATGAAATGTTTCATTTGGTAAGTTTTGAAGTGTATTAGTATATTAGCTTATATTATAAATTTTGGGAACATTAAAAATAGCTACAAGTATTTAAATGGCTAGATTATGAAGTTATGTGGTTAAAATGTAAATTTTGAAAAGTTTAGTGTACAAATGATAATTGACGAGAGCTTAAGGGTTTATTTGGTATAGTTATGATATAATATAAGGTAGGAATTAGTATTATGAATTTTGGTGAATTTAAACAAGTGTTTAAGTGTTAAAATAACATTTTATAAAGTTTTTGTACTATTTTGTAATTATTGGAAAGTTTAGAAGTATAACCGAATTACAAGTGATTTTCTAGGTAAATTAAGTATTTATTATGAAATTAAGTCTTGGTCAAAGTATTGACCAAAAACTTTGGGTTAAAATGATTTATGACATAAAATATTAAGTTTATAAAAGTTTTGGGGTGAATATGTAATTTATGAAAGAATATATGTAAAACCGAATTAGACATGGGGCGGAAATGTAATTCATAAAGGTATATGGGTCATTTCGGTATTTTAAGAAATTAAATATTAAAACTATAGTTTATAAGTTAATATGTAACTTATATAAAGTTTTGGGGTTAAATTGTAAATAAAGGAAAGGTATATGTTAAAACCGAGAATTATGTGGTCATTTGATAATTAATAAAAGTTGGTTTATTTAATTTGCAATTACCGAAAGTTAATGTGGTCATTTAATAATTTACAAAAGTTAATGTGTACATTATGTAATTACCAAATTTATAAGGTGGGTTTTGTAATTTAATACAGAAAGGATATAAAACTATGTGTTATGGTATATTATGGAATATAATATAAAGTTTATAAAAAAATTGTGGTTATAATAAAAATAACCAAATGATATTGATATATGGACTAAGTAAAAATAATTATGGGCATATGATTAATGAGATAAAGATAAATCATAAAATGGGAATTCATTATCACATGTGGATATTATATAAAATAACGATCTGTTAAACTACCTCAAACCACTGTAAAAATAACAGGGGAAAATAAAGAACATACGGGGTTAGTATACGATGAGTATTAGTTATGTAGCGACAGTACTGTAATACTTAGTGAATAATCATATTAACATTACCCGGTATTGCATGTATATATAACAGCGTACGGGAAGGAATTAATGAACGTGAATTTGTCAAGCTAGCAGTTACACGGTGAACGGTATGTTAATTGTGTGGTCTGAATGTCCTAAGGATTTTCCTAAGGTCCAGACGTTGTGTGTTTAATTGTTAAGAGCGATATCTGTGATTTCTGTATCTGATATTGTATACTGTATTGCTCAACACAACTGCGTTCTATTTTACGCGAACGTCTTATGACTGGAAGTTTATACATCTAAACTGGAACAAGACTAACTGACCTTTAGGTATTACTGAACCTAACTGATGGTCAACTGTTATAGTCTTAACTCAAGGATTGGATATTGTATCACTGACTAAAGGGCTAACTTATAAAGAGAGGAATCCAGACTGTTTCGACTTTCTGGTTGCGCATCGTGATCACTACGAGGGCTATATCAGAGTCACTCAAGGGAATCCATTGTCCACATTCGACGATGGCAGAGGGCACTGCTATTGGTGCACAGGTTCGACCGGATCGGTCAAAATAATTATCCAGGGCCATAAGGTCAGCTGGTAACGGTTCCTTTGGAACCCAGGGGGACTACTATCCATTGATAAGATATTAAGGGTAGTCTTAACATGATGCTGAGGTGGAATTTATTTGGAAAAGTTTAAGTGGTTGGTTTAAAAGGATAAGGGTCTTATGACCTACTAACAAGTACAGTTAATTAATATGCGTACCTTGTTTGGTTACTGTTATGGATTATTGGTGTTTGATTATTTGGTTGCTGTTTATTATTGTGATGATATTGACAGGTGAACTATTGTGTGTTTATTTAACATTACAGTTATTACTATTGTTGTAAAATGGTTTATCATGAAATGAATCTAATATCAAGATGGCTAAACGACTTAAAGACTAGATGACTTAGGACTACATTTAGCATACCAGCATTTCGATTGCTGAGCCCTTCAATGGGCAAAACATTTCAGGTTATTGATTGAAGACACAAGCCGGAGTGCGGGGAACAGGGTAGCTGACGTGTTTTCATTAAACACTTTTAGTTTCATTTATGTATTGTATTAAGGAGTTTATTGTATTCGGTTAGTTGCTCATTTTGTTTGGATTTGGTTTGTAATATTAAGAGTTCTCAGTATCTGTTCATCACAGCGGTAAGGAGTTGAAGTTGATGGATGGAGTAAGGATGCCTTGTTACTCACATGGGTGAGTAACGACGTGTAACACCAATGTTAGATAGTTTTATTTTCCGCTGCGAATGTTATTTATTATGCTACGACTTGCACTATTATTACAGGTTTAGGATTAGGGGTGTTACAAGTTCAAACTCATATGAGACCCACACGACTTCATTAAAATGGCACTAGATTTAGCGTTTTCTCATTTTTTTTTTCAATTTTCGATAAGCTTGTCTGTGAGCCTCGATTTTTAAACCCTATCCTAGGTTGATTCGAGTTGATTAGGATCTGATCGGGTTTTAGGTCCACTTATAACCTAAGTTTAATAACTAAGATATATAACCATAATTATTAAAACCTAAGCTAGCTCACTGGAACCTATTATGAGTCGCCACCTAATTTTAACCTAGATCAAATTAGGAAAGGAGAGTTCGGAGTCGGGGGCTTGATATTTGACTTAATTAGGGTTCAAATTACTTTCATTACCCCTCAAAGTCGTTTTCCTCTACTTAGTTTATTTACGGCTCATTACAAAGTCATTTTAACCTAAGTGCGCGAGCTTCTGTTTTTTTATGTTTTTAGCATTTTTTTGACAAAAATAAATGTGGAAATTAAAAAAACCTAAACTAGGGTTTTGGAGGCAGAATTAGGTCAAATTTTGTTTCCGTCCGTGGCTACGGACCTAATGTCCGAACCCACGGACCCTAGTTAACCTATGTGAACATAAAAGTCGAATTAAACAGAAAACACAATTTTGGAAAAAGTCCGGGGCCACGGACAGGATGTCCGTGGGCCCGGACATGTACCGTTAAAACCCTAGAAATTTGAAAAATAAAATCCCGCCGCCGTCCGTGGGTGTCCGTGGCCACGGACAACCCGTCCGTGGTCCCGGACCACCCACGGACGGTGGGTTTTTGGTGGTTCCCGACGGTGTTTTCGGCTAAACGATTATGGGTGTGTAGCCTGAAAGATTTCCAATATGTTAGTAATCAAAGATTCTCAATTTGGAGTCGAATTAAATATGAAACTTAATGCACAAGTTAGTGAACAGAAGCAAAGAAAAACGACAATTCAGAAACAGAAAGGAATTGTTTCGAGCCCAAAATTTAATATAAGGTAGATTAACCATGGGGAATTAGAAAATCTAGGTTCCAACCTGTTTTACCTTCGGATTCGAGGTGTTTCTTCACGCCGGGTGTCCTCTGGTGCTTCGCCGGAGTCGATTCCGGTTTGGTTTCGAAACCAGCTTCTGACTACTGGTTATTGGTGATGTACTTCACGTTTTGGTACTGTTTTGGTGAAGTTTTGAAGATGGATGATGTTGTGGGAGTTGGAAAAAGTGTTTTGGTGCTGATTTTGTGAGATTTCGATGGAATTTCGGGGCTCAGATGTGTAAAAACGTGGGGAGGTTGTGACGGCTGAGTTTCTTGAAGTGTTAGGGTTCTTGGAGTTCTCATTTGATCAAGGGATAAGGTTCCTTATATAGGCTTCCTTAAAGATAGAAAAATCCGGTAAAAACCGAGATTTACCAACGTTTTAGCTCAAGGGCTTCCAAAAGGAATTTGACTATGAAATTTTAAACATGGGTAAAGGATGGTATTTCTAATTTTTCTAAAGTGGAATCAAAGTTTTTGGATACTAGAATACTTTTAAATTCAATTTCTTGTCAGATTCAATCAGAAATTGCTAGAAAATTATTGGAAATTTGAAAAATCAAAATTCCAACTCCATTATGCCCAAACTGTCATCCTCTATCATGGGTTAAAATTTCAAAGCATTTTGAATTGATTTGACCCTTCTTTGGAGGAGAGAGAAAGCTCATAGGGGGCTTAGGAGCCTTGAAAAATTACGAGAATGCCCCTGAAGATGACTAAGCTGTCCCTAGTACTCTGAAATGTACCGATCAAACTGGGAACCCTGGCTACTAGCCTATTAGTAGAGACTCCCTTCCGGGGGGTTAAAATTTTGGGTATAACAGATTGCCCCCCGTCAACTAGACTTTGTAATGGAAATGAAAAGGCTAGTTGATGCTTGAGTGATACCCCAAAATTTTGGATCTTAAAAGACCCTGCATGCAGTTGAAAACCGACAAATTGTGTCGAGCTATTCTAAGGCGCTGACTACCTATGAGTAAAGTGGAAGGATGTCGAGCGATTCTAAGGCGCCGACCACCTAAAGGGAAAAATGAAGTAATGTCGGACTATTCTAAGGCGCCGACTACCTATAAGGATGATATGATGTCAAGCTATTCTAAGGCGTTGACCACCTATAATGAATGAGATGATGTCAAGCTATTCTAAGGCATTGACTACCTATAATGAATGAAATGATGTCAAGCTATTCTAAGGCGTTGACTACCTAAAGTGAAATAAAGTATGCCGAACATTCTAAGGTGTCAGGAACCTGTAATCAAATGTAGATGTCATGCAGAAGAAGATGATATAATATGCTGATGATGCTCGGATGCTTCTGGGGACCGAAACCCGTTCCAATGCTCCTGGTTGGTATACTATAGGGACTTATTGCCTCTGCCCGCCAACTGGGGTACTGGGATAACTTCTAGATCACCAAGGGGACTTATTGCCACTGCCCACTAGTTGCTTCTCCTTTAAAGTCGACATGAAAATGGGGACTTATTGCCTCTGCCCCGTCAACTTGGATCACGCACTGTCTCGTACTTGTCTCGCACTGAAGATGATACTAGGTCTCGTACTAGTCTCGCACTGGTCTCGCACTGAATGAAGAAGCTAGGTCTCGCACTGATGAAGAAAATGATGGGTATCACACTGATGATGAAACTGCTGGGTCTCACACTGAATGAAGATGCTGGGTCTCGCACTGAATGAAGATGAGGTCTCGCACTAAATGAAGATGAGGTCTCGCACTGAAGTGGGGTTGGATTTTCACATATGAGATGGTCCAATGATAATGATCCCGTACAAATGATTATGATAAGAGCTAATTGTGAAAGTGCCAAACGTGGCAATTATGAGGTGTGAAATTGTCCAAAGCAATAAATTGCTGGAAAACATGCCAAACATGGCTATGAAAAAGTTTTTTTCAAAACAAGAAATTGCTGAAAATGGGCCAAACGTGGCAATGCTTGAGAATTAAAAATTGTTCAAAGCAAGAAATTGTTGAAAACATGCCAAATGTGGCAATGCTTGGGAAAAAACTCTACTACAAAAGGAAAGTGAAATAATCATTTCATGACTAAGAATTTCCGATTTGCATTTTGTTTCTTAGAAGATGAATATGCCACTAGTGGAGTGTGGTGTTTTTTGTGGTGCTAAAGGCTTTTGCTGGTGTTCAGGATATATGATAAACCTGGGATTGGGTTGTGATTTTGGATGGTGGTCAGGGTTATGACGGGCCTGATGTTTTTGTGGAGGTAAGGCTAATGACGGGCCTGAGAGTGTGTGTGTGGAGGTTAGGGTTTATGTGTGCCTGAGGTGTTTGATGTGGAGGTAAGAGCTTATGTGTGCCTGTGGTGGGATGGTGGTGCTCAAGCTTTGGGTTTTAATTGGTGTTGTCATGGCAATTGTTGGAACCAACAATTGCCCCCAGTATTTTTCCTTAGGACAATCTGAGCTTGAGTTCATGGCTTTCGGTTGGAACGATCGATTGCCCCCAGTATTTTCTTTGATCAAACGTGCGAACGAGTCTCGTCCTCACAGGGTCAAGGCTTATATTTTGATGTGGTGCTTTCTAACCTACACTTGACGTGTTTGTTGTTTGCACTCATTTCTCGCTTACGGTCACAACTTCTAGACCATTGTATTTGATATTTGATGGATTTACGCATTCGATCTGTTACTTTCACATGATTAGATACACAATTATCAAGTAGGAAGTCTTTAAAGCTTATAACGTGGCCATGGGGTGTGTTGAAAGACAATGGGGCCATGGAGGGATATTTGAGGTATGTGGAGTTAAAAGGGGTGACCAAAGCTGCACCTTGCGTCTTCTCTTGGATTCATCTTCCTTGTCTTGAAGTTATCTAGCTGCTTCGTGTTGACGTTGTTTTCGAGCTTCTGGACTTGGACTTTTGAAGTTGTCCTTTACACCATTTCTCTTCTTTTTGTCATTTGGATTTCTTCGAGGCACTTCGGGTTTGCCTTTTTGTTTTATCCTTTCTTGACTTCGCCTTCGGGATTCTTGTGTCTCTCGGTTTTGGGCTTTGAGAGCTGTTTCAATGTGAGCTCTTTGGATCCTGTGTCACTTTGGGACCATTTGTGGATCGCTTCGTCATGCTGATAGCGACATTGCTTCTTTGGACTGATGAAAATGTTACCTGAGAGTTGGGCTCCTCGCTTCCTTTGGCCACCGGGTCGGTTATTCATCACGGGCTGGCTTGTTTTGTGGAGCTTTGTAATATCAAAAATGGATATAAGAAAGGCTCAGCAGGGGTGCCTAGGGTTTAATTTCAGGGTTCACAAGCTTTTTGGCTGTGTGGTGTTATATCTAGGTGCTTCATCATTCCTGATGGTTGTGTATCCGTTCTTTGTTACTTTTCACAGGTCTAAGCGTAAATGTACAAATTATCTCCTTCGGCCGGAGTTATGCCATTTACCTTACTTTTGAATGTGGTCTCACCGAAGTCGTGTAAAAATGACACGCTCGTTCACTCATGGTTTTACCACTCAAGACACTCTCGCGAGATTTTCACTCAGAGACTTGTTCATACATTTAAATGAAAGATTAAAGATGACGAACCTAAACTCAGATTGCCCCCAGTATTGATTTGGGGTTTATGTCAACAATTTTAGCAAGTGTGTACTTGGAACCGTTTTGTGAGTTGCTTGAATGTTCCGTGGTAAGATATGGTGTTGGAACGGACATGTTCATCCTTTTAGAAACAAAAGACAAGTCGTTCTATTCCGTTGTCAGAAAATGACTATTTCATGATCCTTTTTTTTTGACAAAACGTGAGTGTTCATCATTTTTTTTGTTTTTTGTTTTTTTTAAATGCACATAAATTATGAAAATGAAACTATGCTCTTATCCATGAATGAAAATATAACTTTGGAAATTACAAACTCGTAAAAACTACCAAAAATGATTAAGGATATCAACTACTACTGAAATTGAAAGACAACTAATCAAGAAAAGAAACTTAATGGAAGAATAAGATATCAATCTTTAATTACGCTAAATTGTCTGGTGCCAACGCATTGAAGACTTGAGCTCTTGACTGTCGGGACGCCATTGAGATGACCGTGATCGTCTTCCTTGTGAACCTGGAGTGGGCTTCGTAAAACATTTGAACTAGGAATGCCTATGAGTTATGTATGAGGTGCTTGGGCCTGAATCTTTCCCCAAACTGAGAGTGAGGTGGATGGGCTAGAGTGATTCCTAGACTAGAATGGATATGTGGGCCTGAGTACCTTTAATCTGGAAGTGAAGCAAACGGGATAAAGGGAGCCACATGGGCTGTGAATAGGCCACTGGGCCGAGAGAGAAACTTTGAAGTCTAAGATTTATTTGATGTTCCTGTTGGGCCTTAAGGCTAGAAACTAGAATGAATAGGTACGCAAAATATCTTGGATTCGAATGGGCCCAAAACCTAAACAAACGGAACTGACTGGGCCTAAAGACATGAGACCTAGACGTAGGATTTTGGGTCAAAGCCTGAATAAAAAGTTTACCTAGACTGGAATGGGCCCTGGGCCGAAATGTTTTGAGAATTTCGCACCTGAGCCGGAATGTGTTTGGGCTTAGAAATAAGGCGCATGGGCCGAAATGATTTCTAATGCACATTCTAGATGTGAATTGAAATTTAGGCCGACATTTAAGCGAATGATTCTGATTGGGCCTGAAAGATGATTCCTAGATCTTGGATTTGGGCCAAAGCCTGAGTGAAAAGTCTTCCAATACTAGAATGGGCCTTTGTGCCGAAAATGTTTTCAAAGAAAAGGCTTGATTGATTTTTTGAGTCTTATGGAATACTTCAATTTTGAGTGGATTTCATTTTCATGGGCCTAGAAATAAATGGATAATTTAAATTGGGCCGAAAGAGAAATCACCTAGATCTAAGGTTTTGGGCCAAAGCCCAAACAAATGACTCACACATTAAACCAAGCAGGGCCCTTGGGCCGCAACCAACAAAGCTGTCAATTCGGGTTGGGCTGAGTTGATGTAGGAAAGTTCCTATCAATTTCTAAGCTTGGTAGTGGGCCGATCATACAAGCAAACAAGGCACACACAAGTTCAACATGTCCTTACTTGACGCTTATCCAATTCGGGTATGGATCGATCCAGAGAGGTGCTTGGGGCATGGGCCCAGGCCACCACAAAGGAACAGGGCATGCACGCTATTCTTTTTGGGCTTCCTCACTTTTCTCACATCACCATGAGGTGTGCGTCTACGGTCGGGTCTTTGAATGACCAAACAAGGCTAGGTAAGAACACTGTCAGGAAAACGCTTGGGGCTAAAGCCCAGGTATTAAGGGGATGTGGTTAGACGACATCCTCCTCTTTTCCCCCGCTTATTCACATCACCTAAAAGGATTGAGTCCCTGACAGGGGACCCTAAAGTGGGTCCCGGGGTAGAACTGGTTTGCGTGGACCCTCGCTCTCGTATGATGCAAAGGTGTAGAAAACTAAAGTGCGCATTAAAGTAAACAAACAGAGTAATAAAGCCATAAATAAACATTTTCGAGTTAAGCCTTCTTTATTATAATTAAACAAGTTAAAATTAAGAATTTTGTCCCCAGCAGAGTCGCCATTCTGTGAGCCTCAATTTTTAAACCCTATCCTAGGTTGATTCGAGTTGATTAGGATCTGATCGGGTTTTAGGTCCACTTATAACCTAAGTTTAATAACTAAGTCATATAACCATAATTATTAAAACCTAAGATAACTCACTGGAACCTATTATGAGTCGCCACCTAATTTTAACCTAGATCAAATTAGGAAAGGAGAGTTCGGGTTCGGGGGCTTGATATTCGACTTAATTAGGGTTCAAATTACTTTCATTACCCCTCAAAGTCATTTTTCCTCTACTTAGTTTATTTATGGCTCATTACGAAGTCGTTTTAACCTAAGTGCGTGAGCTTCTATTTTTTTATGTTTTTTAGCATTTTTTGACAAAAAATAAAAGTGGAAATTAAAAAAAACCTAAACTAGGGTTTCGGAGTCAGAATTAGGTCAAATTTTGTTTCCGTCCATGGCTACGGACCTAATGTCCGAACCCACGGATCCTAGTTAACCTATGTGAACATAAAAGTCGAATTAAACAAAAACACAATTTTGGAAAAAGTCCGGGGCCACGGACAGGATGTCCGTGGGCCCGGACATGTACCGTTAAAACCTTAGAAATTTTAAACATAAAATCCCGCCACCGTCCGTGGGTGTCCGTGGCCACGGACAACCCGTCTGTGGTCCCGGACCATAGGTCCGAGGTCACAGACCACCCACGGACGGTGGGTTTTTGATGGTTCCTGACGGTGTTTTCGGCTAAAGCATTATGGGTGTGTAGCCTGAAAGATTTCCAATATGTTAGTAATCAAAGATTCTCAATTTGGAGTCGAATTAAATACGAAACTTAATGCACAAGTTAGTGAACAGAAGCAAAGAAAAACGACAATTCAGAAACAGAAAGGAATTGTTTCGAGCCCAAAATTTAATATAAGGTTAGATTAACCATGGGGAATTAGAAAATCTAGGTTCCAACCTGTTTTACCTTCGGATTCGAGGTGTTTCTTCACGTCGGGTGGCTTCTGGTGCTTCGCCGGAGTCGATTCCGGTTTGGTTTCGAAACCAGCTTTTGACTACTGGTTATTGGTGCTGTACTTCACGTTTTAGTACTTTTTTGGTGAAGTTTTGAAGATGGATGATGTTGTGGGAGTTAGGAAAAGTGTTATGGTGTTGATTTTGTGAGATTTCGATGGAATTTCGGGGCTCGGATGTGTAAAAACGTGAGGAGGTTGTGACAGTTGAGTTTCTTGAAGTGTTAGGGTTCTTGGAGTTCTCATTTGATCAAGGGATAAGGTTCCTTATATAGGCTTCCTTAAAGATAGAAAAATCCGGTAAAAACCAAGATTTACCGACGTTTTAGCTCAAGGGCTTCCAAAAGGAATTTGACTATGAAATTTTAAACATGGGTAAAGGATGGTATTTCTGATTTTTCTAAAGTGGAATCGAAGTTTTTGGATATTGGAATATTTTTAAGTTCAATTTTTGTCAGATTCAATCAGAAATTGCTACAAAATTATTGGAAATTTGAAAAATCAAAATTCTAACGCCATTATGCCCAAAATGTCATCCTCTATCATGGGTTAAAATTTTAAAGCATTTTTAATTGATTTGACCATTTTTTGGAGGAGAGAGAAAGCTCATAGGGGGCTTAGGAGCCTTGAAAAATTACGAGAATGCCCTTGAAGATGACTAAGCTGTCCCTAGTACTCTGAAATGTGCCGATCGAACTGGGAACCCTGGCTACTAGCCTATTAGTAGAGACTCCCTTCCGGGGGGGTTAAAATTTTGGGTATAACACTTGTCCAATGCTTAAATGGTGCAATCAATGAAATTTTGTAAGGTGATAGTCAAACACTTGCACTTCGGTCCTATATCATTGCTCCAAAAGTTCAAACACATATAAGACCCACACGACTCCATTAAAATGGCACCAGAGTTAGCGTTCTCTTTTTTTTTTTTCAATTTTCGATTAGCTTATCCGATGCTTAAATGATCTCTGAATCAATATAATTTTGTAAGATGATAGTCAAACACTTATGCTTCGGTCCTAAGTCATTGATACAAACTTTTTATTGAGTTGTATAAATTTACAAAATAAAAGAACATATTTATACTAATTTGAAAGTAACACTTCATTCATCTAAAGACATGACATACATTCTTTTTGTGTGCTTGCTAAAAGCACAATGTCTATGCAAGAGCAATGTGCATTGTTAAACACTTAAATAAAAAAATATAATTAGTAGTATCCCATGTTTGGACAATTTTTCCTATTATGAGCTGTTTGTAAACAATGGTGACAACGTCTACGTTTAGGCATAGGTTCATTGTTATCATCCATTTCGGTGTGAATCCGAGAATACTTTAGTCTGCCCCTTATAGTTCGTATTGCATCTAGTTGTGGTACCACCTTAAGTCATGTATATGTTGGCCAGTTGTGTTCATTACCTAGTGGGGTAAAAGGATCGCCACCGTAAGCATCAATAATTGTGTTCAACTTATACACATAATGCACGTAATTTTCCTACAACAAGTATGTTTTGCAACACATAGCCATCACGTGAAAGCATGGGTATTTGAATTCTTGCCACTCACCGTATTCACAACTCATCTTAACGAAGTCAACTTTGTATTTCCCCCTGTTTCATCTCATAGTCACCGAGCCAAAATCTTCAACCTCATACACTTGGTTTATGGCATTAAAGTGACTGACATTGTGACTATTTGATAATCTTTGATTTTCCTTGATTCTGGTTGTTGCATAGTCTATGTACAATGTTGTACCTGCCAGTCATTGCCCATTGTATGTGTCAAGGTTGTTTGAAATAGGTTACCAGCTTGTGCAGCATGCTATTGACAATAGCGGTAATTGGTAGCAATCGTACGCTTTTGAGTACTCCATTTATGCACTTAACCAAGTTTGTGGTCATGTGCCTCCATCTCCTGACGTCATCGTATGCCCGCGACCCCTTCTCAAATGATAGGTCAATGAAGAAACATTCAATGTCGGGGTGCTGGGATAAGAGGTGATTATACCTTCTCTACACGTGATGCCTTGGGAACTTGTAAGCTGAATAAAAAAGAACAACTCAATGTAAAAAATGAAATAGTTACGTATATTACTGAAGCATAGTATTTAATAAATTAGGGTATCTGAGTTGATGAGATACTTCTTTATCTTTTGTTGTGAGATCTTGTGTTAAAGTTTTGATGCAATATGTCGTATATAGTAGAGGTGGTAACCCATTTGGGGTTTCCAGTATTCATCTTATTCCATAATGCTTATGATAGCTGGCGCATGATCTGTTAATATTGACACATCCATTCTTTAACCTATCACATGTAACCGCACCTTGTTGAGGAAGTACTACCAAGAAGCCAAATCTCTAGACTCGACTATTGCGAGCATAATACATATAACTTTGTTGTTCCCATCTTGTGCTGCCACTATCAATAGCTTGCCTTTAAATTTACCATATAAATGTGTTTCATCTATCTGCATCAGAGGTTTAAAGTGCTTGAACGCTGATATGCAAGGTCCAAAAGCTCAGAAGCACCGATGGAAGTACTTCACTTGTGTTGTTTGGGTGTCGTCCTCATAACCTGGAACTGTTTTTAGATTAACAACAGAACCCGGTATAAGATTTTTGGCCATGAATAACCTTGGTAGCTGAGTGTACGGATCGACCCAATCTCCATACATCATCTATATGGCTCCACACCTTGCCAACCAAGCTTTCCTATAGGAAATGATCCTATTGTACTGGCCACTGATGTGTTCTATGACATCTTGAACACTCATGTCTGGGTTAGGGATGGCAACGGGTCGGGTTCGGGTCGGGTGATGCTCCACCCGACCCGACCCGTCACCCGTTTTCCCCCCACACCCCCCACCCAACCCCCCCCCTTCTTCACCCCCCCGCACATCCCGTTTTTTTTTTATTTTCAGCAAGATTTTTTTGTTTTTAACCTCATATAGCTTATTTAAAAGAAAATACACTCATATTTGTGCAACAATATATACCAAATCAACTAATGTCAATAACATACTCAAACATGGAGTATTAACCAAAATATTTCCAATTATCTAAACAAATATGAGATAAGTATATTTTTTTATTTAATATAAATACATACGGTGACGGGTCGGGTGAACGGATCGAGTGAGCGGGTGAAAAATGTTCACCCGACCCTCACCGCCACTGTTTCATCACCCGTTTTTCTCCCGTTTTCACCCGTTTTTGTGGGTCGGGTGGTCTGGTGAAACGGGTACCCGTCACCCATTGTCATCCCTAGCCTGGGTTACTGTTGATATGAGGAAGAAGGGCTTCGGCAATGAAATGATAATTCATTTGTCGATGATCTTGTCCATCCTCTTCAGGAGTGCAAGACTGAGGCCTTAATCTCGTTATTTTCCATTCACTCCCACCGGTTAACAACAGCTTCTTAAGTAAAATGAACATTCATAGCCATTGACACATTGGACAACATAATCTTTGCTCAAGTTCTTGAAAATACTGAAATCATGATTATTTCGAATGTGAAACTCCTTGACAGCATTTACCAGACTTTCTTTGTCATCAAACTCATGTAGCAGGTCAAAATCTTGTCCAGGCTGCCAGTTTGGAACACCGTGTCTTTCAACATCAATCTTCATTTTGTTGATGGCATTCCACTCCATATGAATATGAAAAGAAGCATCTAGAGTTTGTTGACTTCCTCCTTCGTCGGCATCTGGTCCATGAAGAAACTCTTCAGGGATGAGCTCAACTTCATCGTTTGATGAAAGATTTTCACCTTCTTCAGGCTCGTACAGGTAGGGATGGCAACAGATCGGGTACGGATCGGCTGACGCTCCACCCAACCCGTCACCCATTTTTCACCTGCACCACACGACCCAACCCGACCCGTCACTCGCAACTTCATTACTCGTCACCCATTTCACCAGTCACCCGCGGGTGAAACGGGTAAACCTATCACCCATTTTTTCCAGTGAATATTTTTAGTTTTTAACACTCATATAAGTTTAGTTTTTCAAAACTAATAAACTCATATTTGTTCAATAATACATACCGCATCAATTGATGTCAACACCATACTCAAAACATAGAGTATCAACCAAAATATTTTAAAACTATCTCAACAAATATGAAATAAGTATATTTTTATTTAATTTAATACATATGAGTGACGGGTTGGGTGGACAGGTCAGGTGAGCGGGTGAAAAATGTTCACCCGACCTGTCACTCGCACCCGTTTCACTTGTCACCCTTTTCACCCGTTTTAGCGGGTCGGGTGGTCAAGTGAAATGGGTACCCATCACTCATTGTCATCCCTATGTACAAGCCATCATTTTCATCGTCATCACCATCCATTTCCAAATTAATCACCATGCCCTGGGAGATGTCCCAACTACACTTATACTTAGCAAGCATTGATTGAACAACTTCATTGGTGGTCAATTGAAGTAGTGAAAACACTAACGGATTTCTGGTAAACAACTTTTGATATGTCATCCTTGTCACGGAGTATCCGTAATCCAATTGATGAATAACCTCTGTGACAAATTGCTTCAACATTTCGATGGTGAAATCATCAGTGACCCAAAGATGAAAGGTTTTGGTGTGCTGATTGCCACCGAAGTAGAGACTTCCATATGGATTGTAAGAAATCTCGGTATTAACAAAGATTAGACAAGGAAATGTCATGTATCCGATAAATGGATCAAAGAAGTGAGCGAATGATGTAGGTTTAAGGATTTGAAAAAAGGAAGGGAAACGAAGTTTGTAGTAAGGTAAATTAAGGGGAGCAATAGGTATAGATGAAGTGCATCATTTTTTGAGATACAATCATGCCTATATATTCCAAAAAATTGAGTACCCCTCTATGATTGTCTTTGAAAAGCAACTCTAATTATATTTTGATGATTTGACAACACAATGCAAAAAATAAAGATGCCCACTACAAAACACAATGGTACTCATAACACTCTGCAGCGACAATAAATAGTCATTGTGCCTCTATGATTGTCCTTGAAAAAAGCAAGATTGATAATACTTTGAGGATTTGACAACATAATGCAAAAAAAAAGTAAAGATGCCCACTACAAGACACGACAATACTAAGAAAACTCTGCAAAGACAATAAATAGTCATTGCCCCTCTAAGATTGTCCTTGAAAAAGTAAGACTCTGATAATATTTCAGTGATTTGACAGCAAAATAGTAGAGATGCCCACTATAAGACACATTTATACTCAGAACCCTCTGTAGACAAAAAATACTCAATTCCCTTTGTGTTTGTTCTTGAATGAGCTTCGTTTTGACTCTCGTTTGTGGGGTTGTGATTCCTTAAGTGGTTATAAGCTATTTTGACATGTTTTTGCATGAGTTTACATGTATTTCTGTTCTGAAATCATTTGTTTTGTTTCTGATCTCTGGTTTGCTCTAAAAATGAGTTCCAACCTTTATCTTCTGTTTGGCTTCCGTGTTTTGCTAGTCTTGGTATACGACTTTCTTTATGCAAATGACTTATGTATCATTTGTAAAGCTATTATTGTGCCTTGGTGTTTGTATCTTACAACACCCTTTTTCACAAAGTTTAAGCTTCTATTTTGAGGACCTAGTGAATTATCCTTCTAAGCCGCGGTTGACTGGGTTGGGTTAACCCATAGCATGCTGCACAGGACATCTTCTATTTTTTGTTCCTCAGGTTATTCTGGGAGGATTAGCGACTGACGGGTCCAAAAGTGGTCTCTACTGCTTCTATTTTGGGATCTTATGATCCATAGAGCTTTAGCTTTTTCCCTTCTGTATGTGAGTGCTATGAACTAAGGTTTAGCTTCTGTTTTATAAAGTGATTTGTTGTGAACCACTCTGTCTAAACATCACTCTGTTTTGAGAACGCTCCATTTGTGAACATTATGTGATTGTGGTTTTTGACTTTGCTTAGTTCTGGTTCTGATTTCTATAGAGCTTTTGACTTCCAAAATGTCTTACGTTGTTGCTATCTGCTTTGACTTCTACTTAGATCCGTTCATATTTGAACTCCTGTTTGTTTTGGAAAGTTTTCTGCTTTGGTTTCTGATTCCGTTTTCCTAAGCTTATGTATATGTACATATATGTTCTGTAGACCGTTTTAAGCATTCTCAGCTACTGAAATTTATCATCTGCTACGCTATGGTTGCTCATCCCTATTCTCGTCTGATTTGCAGGTGTTTGCATTTGGCAGAAGACTTCTGCTTTTGTCTTTAGTTTTGAGTTTGGGTTTCGTACTTGAATAGTTAGCCTTGTGGCCATTGTGTATGTTGTGGCCCATTTGTATTTTGCAGGTTCTGCTTGTAAGTGAATGATTTAGCTTTGTAACTTTAATTTGTGTAATATAAGAGTTTTTGTGTGTGTTTTGGTATCTGTAAGTGTAGCCTTGCATATCTTAGGTAATAAGTGTGCGGGGTGTGCCGGTCTCAGAACCAGAGTGGTTTTGGGATTGTTATATTTAGTGGTATCAGAATCAGGTTTGGCTTTTGCTGGGTTTGTCTGGTGTTTGCATGTCTACGCTTCCATGTCATCTGTCTGTTATCTGTTGTGTGCTATCTGATATTGGGCGTGTCTGCTATTTGATGTCGGTTTTATGTGTCTACTCTGTGGTTGTCTGCTATTAGAGTGACACAGCAGAAGCGTAGTGTCTATATGTCTATTGTGTTTTGATCAAGTATTTGGGAGTGTGTTTGGTCCTTTGAGGAAGGAGGTTTTCGTAGAGTCTGAGTGTTGTTAATAGTGTTATTAGGCTAAGTGGTCAGCAAACTTTCTTGTGTTTGTGTGTCAGTGTTTCAGTAGTAAGCTCTGAGTGATAGCTCATAGTGAGGATTGAGCTTTTGTGGATGTGAGGGTCCTCTTCGTGTGTGTTAGTGTTTGTAGGATTCTAGCATTTCAGGTGCAGCAGTGTGAGTACTGGGTTTCGCCGAATTTTGAGGATGAAATTCTTTTTAAGAGGGATATACTATTGTTTTCCCTAGTTTTTTTTATTTTGTTTCTAATTCATGAAAGGAGTTACAGGTCATTCCTACATATTTTTAGGGATTTTAAGTCATGTCTGGTTGTTATTATATTAGTTTTGGGGAAGAAGGGGTAAGAATGTCTTTTTCTTTTGTTATCAGTAAATAAGGTAGGGAAATAGTCTTTCTTATTCACGTCATTTCTTTTCCCTCTTCTCTGATTTCCCTTTCCTCCTTCTAACTTCCGTTATGTGTTCTCGCTTTGCTCTCCTTCCTCAACTCCCTACCTTCTCCATTTGATTCCAATGATAGATTGTTCGTTGGTTGGTTCATGAGGATTTTGATCCTCTAGTTGGTCATCCTTCAGGTTTGTAGCTTGTGGATTTGTTGGTATTCGTTTTTTGTTCGTTTCCTTCTTCATTTCCGATTTAGTTTTTGACTTCAGATCGATTCATTCTATGTTTTTCGAGATCAAATGGGGATTTGAGGAGTGCACTATGTGGAGTCCGTAGAGTTGTGCGATGCTTCGGATGTGAGGTAGGTGGTAGATGGATTTGGTTGGGTGTGTTCACCCATGGGGGTTTCTGGTTTTCATTTCTGTTTCTGAATGTGTTGTTCAATTCTTTGATTTTATGGTGAATCTGACTTATATCTGAGTTACGTTTTTTTCTCTGATAAAACTCTTTGGGAGTATGTTTCGATCAATTACTTTGTTATGAGATGTTTATGTAAATCTATGGTGATTTGTGGTTCTGGTTTCTCTTTGTTTCATCACTGGATTTTGTAATTTTTGAGTCGTCCAAACTTGCGTCCGACCTTGTACGTCCATACGTGGATTCGGACGCCTCTATATTTTGACAGTTTTAGCTTTGTCCGGATGGAGTACGGAAACGGTGCCTAGGTTTGCACTTTCACTTGCGTCTAGACTTGTAAGCTCCGACAGAAGTTCGAACACCTCGTAAGTATATTTCTCAGACTTTGTCCGGACTTGGATGTCCAGATAGATGTCCGGATGTTCTATGGATTTCAAACACGACATGTGTCCGGACTTGTAGGTCCGACACATGTCCGGACATGTCTGTTTTGATGTTCGGCCTGCGTCCGGACTTGTAGGTCTGGACACATATCCAAATACTCTTATGTTTTCACCTAATATGCTTGTTTGAGCTTTGTTTTGACTTCCATTTGTGGGGTTATGATCCTCTAAGTGTGTATAAGCTATTTTGACATGTTCAAGCGTGAATTTACATGTATTTCTATTCTGAAAGCATTCATTCTATTTTTGATCT
Organism: Limonium bicolor; assembly: GCA_023374045.1. Classification (NCBI taxonomy): domain Eukaryota; kingdom Viridiplantae; phylum Streptophyta; class Magnoliopsida; order Caryophyllales; family Plumbaginaceae; genus Limonium; species Limonium bicolor. The sequence continues at coordinate 314,776,510 of CM041779.1, forward strand.
TTGATTTGCTCTAAAAGTGAGTTTCAGCCTTGGTCTTCTGTTTGGCTTTTGTTTTTGCTAGTCTTGGTATACGAATTTCGTTTTGGCAATGACTGTTGTTTCATTTGTAAAGCTATTATTGTGCTTTGGTATTTGTAACATACAACACCCTTTGTTTGAAAGTTTGAGCTTTGGTTTTGGGGACCTAGTGAATTAGCCTTCTGAGCCATGGTTGACTGGGTCGGGTTAACCCGTTGCATGCTGCACCGAACGTTCTTCTGTTTTCTGCTCCTCTGGTTCTCCTGGGATGATTAGCGACCGACGGGTCCAATAGCGGTTTCTACTAGTTCTATTAGGGCATCTTATGATCCATAGGCTTTAGCTTTTTCCCTTATGTATGTGAGTGCTATTAACTAGGGTCCCGCTTCTGTTTTGTAAAGTGATCTGTTGTGAACCACTCTGTATGAACTTTGCTCTGTTTTGTGAATGCTTTGTTTGTGATTATTATATGATAGTGGTTTCTGAGTTCGCCCTGTTCTACTTCTGATTTCTTTAGAGCTTCTGACTTCCAAATGTCTTCTGCTATTGACTATCTGCTTTGACTTCTACTTAGCTCCGTTCTGCTTTGGACTCCTGTTTGTTTTGGAAAGTCTTTTGCTTTGGTTTCCGATTTTGTTTTGATAAGCTTTTGTATATGTATATATATGTTCTCTAACTCGTTTTGAGCATGCTCAGCTGATGAAGTTTACCACCTGCTGAGTTGTGGTTGCAGATCCCTATTTTCGTCTTATTTGTAGATTTTAGCATTTGGCAGGACACTTCTACTTTTGTCTTTAGTTTTGAGTCTAGATTTTGTAGTTGAATACTTAGCCTTGTGGCCCTTCTGTATTTTGTGACCCATTTGTATTTTGTAGCTTCCGCTTGTAAGTGAATGATTAAGCTTTGTAACTTTAATTTGTGTAATATAAGAGCTTTTTTTTCTATTTTGCATATTGTGAGTGTTGCCTTACGTATCTTAGGTAATAAGTGCACGGTGTGTGACGGTCTCAGTACTAGGGTGGTTTTGGGATCGTTACACATCGCCCCTCTATGATTGTCCTTGAAAAAGCAAGACTCTGATAATATTTCAGTGAATGAACAACACAATGCAAAAAAGTAAAGATGACCACTACAAGACACAATTATACTCAGAACCCTCTCCATAGACAATAAATACTCAATACCCCTTTATGATTGACCTTGAAAAAGAAACTCTGATAAGATTTCGGTGATTTGGCAACACAATGCAAAAAAAATTAAAGATGCCCACTACAAGACATAGTTATACTCATAACCCTCTATAGAGACAGTAAATACTCAGTACCCTTCTATGCTTATCCTTGAAAAAGTAATACTCTGATAATATTTCGGTGATTTGACAACACAATGTGAAATAAGTAAAGATGCCCACTACAAGACACAATGGTACTTAGAACACTCTACAGAGACATTAAATAGTCATTTAGCATGACTCGGATAATATTTTGGTGATTTGACAACAAAATACAAAAAAATAGAGGTGCCCACTACAAGACACAATGGTACTCAGAACACTCTACAGAGACAATAAATATTCGATACCCCTTTATGATTATCCTTGAAAAATCAAGACTCGGATAATATTTCAGTGATTTGACAAAAAATGCAAAAAAAGTAGAGGTGGCCACTACAAGACACAACGGTACTCAGAACACTCTGCATAGGCAGTAAATACTCAATACCCTCTATGATTGACCTTGAAAAGCAAAACTCTGATAAGATTTCGGTGATTTGGCAACACAATGCAAAAAAAAAGTAAAGATCCCCACTACAAGAAACAGTTATACTCAGAACCCTCTATAAAGACAGTAAATACTCAGTACCCTTCTATGATTGTCCTTGAAAAAGTAAGACTCTGATAATATTTCAGTGATTTGACAACACAATGCGAAAAAGTAGAGGTGCCCATTACAAGACACACCGGTACTCAGAATACTCTGTAAAGACAATAAATACTCAGTACCCTCTATGACTGACCTTGAAAAGAAAGACTCTAATAAGATTTCAGTGATTTGGCAACACAATGCAAAAAAAGTAAAGATGCCCACTACAAGACACAGTTATACTCAGAAACCTCTATAGAGACAGTAAATACTCAATACCCTTCTATGATTGTCCTTGACAAAGCAAGACTCTGATAATATTTCGATGATTTGTCATCATAATGAAAAAAAGTAAAGATGCCCACTACAAGACACAATGGTACTCAGAACACTCTGTATAGACAATAAATAGTCATTCCCCCTTGCGGTTGCACTATAAAAATGTCATAGTCTCTAACTATTACTCAAAACCATACAACCATACACAATAATTTATTAAAATGGGCATTAGTCTTCCATGTAGGTTATTTATTGATTACATGACCTTTTTTATAGACAAGGTTTTTCTTTTGAACCAACATCTTCGTCTTACGTTTTACGTTACGATATACCGGATAACCTTTCATTCGACGAGTTACATTTCCATGTCAAGTGTTACCTTGGTAATAGTCATGTTACTATTTTTGTTAACTGAATTGTGTATAAAGAAATGCTATTCAGGTGGCCAAAGCCTTATCGGAGGAAAATGGTCGTACAAAATGATGACGATGTGTAGATGATGGTGGAAAATTACACAAATCTAAAAAATGGAGATGATTCAACTACTAATAGAAACTGAAGTACTCCTGCCATTTTGTGACTTTGATGACTCCGGAAACAACTAACGGAAGAAATACGAATAAGTCTGTCGTGTGTTATCCTGTATTGTATTATGTTGTGGTGTTTACGTTTCTCGACATCATATTCGCCCTCTTTTCTAACATAATATTTATTGTGTACCGATGTTTTGTTTTTCAAGAAATAAAGTTGTAATGTAAACGTTGCGATTCATAATGTATGCTTCCCTTGTTTTGTCTAAGAGTCTCTAATTCTTTAAATGATAATAATGAGAAGAATCTCTACTTTACCTCCATCATGTTGTCATGTCCATAAATAAGCATCATGGTTCGGCTTTTTTTGAAGGATTTAAACAGATGCCCAATAAGTCCTTACTGTGTACGTTGGATGGTCCCACTTTACCTCCAGCAAACCTGACCTAACCAACTCTTGCCTATAAATATCCCATTCATCATCCTAATTTCTCATAACTTAACCATTTCAATACTTCTCTCTCCGTAGTAGGTGTTAATTCCTGGTGACCTTCTCCTTCATTTGACTTAAAGTCCAACAATATTTCTTCCGTGTTTGTTGTATCTGCATCACACACCATCCTTTGATGAGTGTGGTTGGTATTTTGAAGGTGAACAGCAGTTCCATGCTACTTCCATAATCTTTAGACAAATGTTGTTTCATCATCTAGAGCCGTATTGGAGCCAGATGTTCATCACAAACAATGAAGATGTGGTTATGATGATAGAGAACTACATCTATAACATGGAACCCGTGGGTAGGATTCAACTTCTGGTCGAATATGAACCATGGGCTGATAGTTAATCATTTTTGTTAATTGATGACTAACTTTAGTAAAAGTAGTGACAAATAAATTTATCTTTACAATTGTACTTTACTATATTATGTAGCTCCTATTATGTCAGGCTGTGCCTTAAGCAAGTACCAAAAAAAAAGTTCGTTAACGGTAACAATGTTGATGTTAGTGTTGTGTTTCTGATCCGTAATAATCTACCTAAAACGTACGTTATTTGAATGTTAAAAAACAATCTTACATTAAGGGTCGTGCAGCCATGGGTGTTTGACACTAATTATCATAGACTAGATAATCCTGGAAATCACGGTAAGCCAATGGAAATTGCATAAGCTAACATGTTATCCTATCAGAATCAAAAGTTATCTAATCACGGGGATCCAACGGACAATGTTCGATTTCATGATTTCACGTCAAGGGAAGTCATAACACATTGAACATAGTACAAAACTCAGTAGTCTTGTGTTGTCAATCTTTCAGCACTTTTCTATTGATGGTCATTCTTATCTACCCAGACTCATCATTCCATTAGTCATGTCAGACTTATCTTGTTATTGTTAACTTTCTTATATATAAATATATAAGCTTTTTGCTGACGGTTTTCAAAGTGTCATACATGGTTAACTAAACTTTCTTTAAGTCATCAATCTTTGATTTTGAATATTACCGCTCTCTCAGACCTGTATCTCGAATTCTCTCGTTTAATTGATCGTTGGATGAAGTTTCTTTTCAGTTTGCACGTCAACTATATAGATACATTCGGCCGTCACGGGGCATAATTCGAGCGAAGGACGAGGCATAGCCTCATTGAAATAAGTATGTCTTATCCTACTAATCTTTGTGATTTACAGTGACGACTAGTTCGTGCTCTATGGTCCCTTCTATGAAGAATAAACATAGCAACAATGGTGTACTTGGGGCTGGAGGGCGACTACTAGTGGAATTTTGTGCATGTAAGATGTGTATATGCATTAGTTCGACGAATGATGGAAAATTACATGGAGTACAATGACTTCATGGAATATATTTCATTACTAGTTGTTTATGATCTTACTGAGTTCGTTGATGATTATTTCCAACAACAAGAACCGACATACGAGATGCGATGAAATTTAATAGGTCGGCGAATAGAGAGACAAAAATCAGGAAATAATTAAGGTTTTGGTTATTGCATTATTCATGTTGTTAGATGTACTTCTCATTTCATTGTATTCTGCTACTGCTTGGACAGGTTGTGCCTTTAGCAAGCATAAAAACATGTGTACTACTTTATATCCCAAATTAGGCCACTTAAGTATCCCACAAATACTCATTGCAGTAAAAGCATACACTATTAATAAATCGTGATACTTAATTAATTATTACTCGTGTCATGGCAATATATCATCAAATGAAATCACCATTAATAAGCACAATAGATGAAAATGTCTGAAACAACAATACATATAAAGTAAATAAACAAAAAAAAACTAACACTATCAGGGTTCATTTCCTTCAGCTCTTCTACCTCTACCAACTCTGTTTCCCCGTTCGCCTCTTCCAGGCTGATCATATTTGCTTGGAGCGTAACGTTGGGGGGGGGGGATTCATCGAGTTTGGTCTCCTCAAAATCATGTCTCACGAGCTAACCTGCGGTGGAGGAGTAGTTCAGTTGGATTGCATAAGCGCATCCAACTCCCTCCACGCAATGTCATCCTCCTCATCATCATCAAACACATTCAGGTTGGCGAAGTTAGTATTCATCCGTGTTGAACTTTCAGCTTATGTGATTGCCACCTGTCTACGGCCAGATCTTGGTAACCCTTTACTTGTTGGTGTTACGGTAGGATGGGGAAAGTATGTGCCATGTCCTTAAGTTGTGTTTGGATCAGCATTAGGATATGAGTATGGGGATGAGTAAAGTGGTTGATTCCAATTGCCAGTCTACTGGCCGCACTTGACTTGCCCTCCCCATTGATTGGGCTGGCCGCTGATGGGGTTATCCCATAAACTAATCATAGTCTGGGGGTTAACCACCTTCTAATAAGAATAAGTACTCACGACATCCAAACCTTAGTCATCTTGTTGACTTGTTTAACCATCTCACTCTATTTATTGGCTCGGTTGCCCACCCCAATGTGTTTGTTGGTTCGTGTGACCATCCCACTATGAAGATCCCCAAAGACTAGCTTGAGTAGTGTACGGTAAACGATCCCACACACTTACTTCTTGCCCGTAATCTGGTTAGGTCTGGTTAGGCGGATAAGATGGTTGGGCAGGGTACGTCCAGCTCGACTGATGCACAACCTCAAGCATAGGATCAGGTAAAGATGCTTGTGGTGGTCAATGCACTTCACTCTGTGGCCTTTTTCATGTGGCCTTTCTGCCTGGATTATCATTGCACGAGAAGGGAGGCTGGTATACACTGACAGCAGGTGGTGCATGACGATCAACAGGAGCTTGCACGTAATGTCTGTAGCGCTAGTGGTAAGACATTCTTGTTTGTTGTGACAGATAACCAGCGTAGTCTCCCATAGTAGGGTCTTGCACATAATGTCCTAGCTGGCCTAAGCAATCAGCCTATCAAAATAGTTAAGATAATTATCGAATCAATTGATAGTGTTAAATCTGTATGAAATATGACGAAATTATAATACAAATTAAGTGTTTAACAATGTGGCCTGCCAACTTGCCTCACAAGTGTACCACTGTAAGATATGTCTTTTTGATACCACTGCATGTACTCTTGATCGTCAGCAGAACAGCGTAAGGATAATCTTCGAGCTTTATCCATTTATCCTCAATGTCATTCCAAAGCTTGATGTACCTTGCATTCACAACGGACCAGTTTACCTCAACTCGGCCTGTGTGCTTCTGGTTGTAGAGTTTATCACAATCTAGTGGCGATGCAGGTATCGACTGATCATGACCAAACTGTCTCATCACCTGATCCGGCTGATGTCCGTCCACGATGTTGTTCAATATAAGCGGAACAACTATTGCGACGGAGTCAAGTGGAGTATCACCATACGGTTGCCAGACCTACAAGTATATTGCAAAAAATAATTATACTTTTTGTTGATTGCTTAATTATGAAAAATAACTTACATCATCGTCAGTGGGTGGGACTAGAATTGAATCTAGTACAAAACGAACGTCATATAACTTCACAATGGGGATAGCCGGATTGTCCCAGCTACAAGTGTCATACATAAACTGAATATGAAAACTATCTCACAAGCAAAATTAAATGAAACAATAAGTATTATTGATGATTGTTCACACTTACATGTACCCAAGCATGGATAGATCATGAACGGCCAATCTAGGAGCTCGAAAGAATGAAGGAAATCTTGAATACGCCCATAATGTGATCAACTTTGTGGATGTGGTAATGTGTGTGGAATCGAACTGGGTAGTGTTGCACAAACCACGATACGTGTGTGCCAACACTGCCGACCCCCATCTATATTGAGCACATTCATCAAAATCTCTAAGAAACTCAAGATATCCACAGTCGATAGTACGACTATTGTAGCTTGGCAACAACACTCCATCAATTAGCCTCATGATCCATGCTCGCCTGTGTTGTTGGTGAACCCGAGTTAGCTGTCTATAGAACCTATTATGGTCCTAGGCCATAACCTCTAATTTTATGTGCAAGAAGGACATAAAAATCTTGTAATCTCTGATGTCATCATCTTCTGGTTTTTCCCCCAATTGCGCAAGACATAAGTCAGCCATGGGTTGGTTCATCCACGCAGCAACAGCCTTCCCATCCACTTTCAGACCAAATTGACGATGGACATCCTCAAGAGTAATAGTGGCCTCACTAAATGGCAACATAAATGTATGAGTCTCAGGTGTCCACCTTTCAACTAATGCGCTAACTATGGAATTATCAGCCTTAATTCTAAAATAACAGGTCCAAGAAACCTTGCATCTCTAATGTAATCATTAGGGATGAGCATTTGGATGATTTGGTTAACCGATATTCAAATTGTTTAAAAACTGGATTTCAGTTATTTCGGTTAAAAACCAAATTATCCAAATTAAGACCAAAACTGAATTAACCGTTATCCAAATTATCAAAAATCTGATTTTTTTTAATGAAAAACCGAACTAAAATCCAAATTTTAGCTAGTTTGGATTTCAACTAACCGAAATTTAGAGTTTGTTTTTGACTATTTATCACTAAAGACTGGAATTAGAAAAGAGAATATTCTTTTTTTTTATTTTTAGATAATTCGGTTAACCGAATTAGACAAAGTAAAAATTAAAATCCCTACCAAATTATAATTTAATAATTTGGTTAACCAAAACTTTTAAATTCAGTTAGAAAATTCAGTTAAAAATCCAAAAAAATTGATAAATTTGGTTTTTGAATAAATCCAAAATATCCAAACTGAATGCTCACCCCAAGTAATCATGTAGGGCAAGGTGAGGGGGTTCGACATTCACGTTTCAAGAGCGTAATTTTCTTTCTGTATACTTGTTCCTCATGATCTATAGATTACACGAATAAATGATTTAATCATATCAGGAATTTAACATAAAATAGAAAATGCAAGGTAGTAATGTTTGACATGCAATTTAATGACCAAATCAGTAAAAAAAGCGCCGCAGAGATATGAGTGGACTGATACGTGAAAAGATCAGCATCATTGAGTCCAACTTTTGCAGTTTGCCTCTGGATTTGATTTTCCATCTTCACAACTAATGAGATATGCACAATTCCAAAAATTTAATAGATCATTACAAATGTGAAAGTTTCAATGTAAATAAATCATTAAAAAATGATACAAGTTAAAAAAAAGCAATATATATATACGAATTTAAGAAGTAATTGAAAATCATAAAAATAATTTCAACATTTCCTCTTTTTTCAAGAAGTTGAACACAAATGTAGAAAATCTACGAATTAAAATTTATTGTATTATTTCAAATTTAGCATTTAAAAAACAAATAAATAAATGTCACAAAATTGATTTCAACATATAAAAACATTTGTACAAGCTTTTAGGTAGTTATACAAGTTAGAAGATATACAAATAATAAATTAATTGTAACAATTAATTACGAATTAATATGGATTAAACCCATTACTAAGTTTCACAAAATTAATTCAAACCTATGAAAACTTTTCTACATAGGTTTTAGGTAATTATACACTAATTAGGTGATTTAGAATTTATAAATTAATTATTACAATTTATTTTGAATTTAATACATAACTAAAAAATTTGTTGAACCTTAATAATAATTGTATAAATAAAATAAGGTTCAAAAAGGTTGTTATACCTCACATAAAATAATGGAGTTGAAGAATATAATTAAAGAAAGAAATTATGTAATAAAATTAGCGTAACGTGTAATGTTCTTTATTACATGAAATAATGAATTTAAGAATATGATTTATGGAAAAAATTAAAGAATAAAGTTGACGAACAATGTAATATGTGTCATCACATAAAATGATGAAATTAAAGAAATATAATTATGTAAGAAATAAAATGATAAAGTAATATATCATGTAATATAAAATATTACATGAAATAATGGCACTAATTAATATGAGGGAGGTTGGGAGTTTATTTAACTAGCTAATTTGTGAGCATTTAAATGAAGGCTGGAAAATCGGTTTGGGTTGTATTGACATACTAATATTTCAGCCTAGGCAAATTCGAAGCCATGGTCCGTCCACACCAGAGTTAGAAGTGGAACAGTGATTTGGTAGTCCAGACAGCTGTTGACTAGACTATTTTGCTGATTGGACTGCTTTTTTACTATATTAACTTTAACTAATTGTAACTTTTTTTAGTATATAAGTCCAAAATGAAAAAAATATATCATTGTTCAACTAAATTCAAGCTCTTCAAAACAAGACCAATCATGGATATGTTTTGACAACTTAAAAATGTGATTTTTATGGGTTCCGAAGTTTGTTATCTAATTCACCACTTATTAGTAAATGAATCATAATATCAATTTTAATGAATCATAATATCAAAATTAATGAATCAACATATAAGAATAATTTTTTACACAATAATACAACACAAAATAATATTTGGTATGTATGAAAAATACACGTTTTACCACATAAGCTTTAAAATACACCATACAACAATAATAATACACTACAAAACAATAATGATTTTTATCGGTTATGAAGTTTGTAATATAATTCACCACTTATTACTTAATGAATCATAATATCAATTTCAATGAATCATAATACAAAATTAATGAATCATATTGTATCATCGTATACATGTAAAAATAGTTTTTTTTTAATTTCTCAAAACATATCAATGACTGGTCTTGTTTTGAAGAGCTTGAAATTAGATGAACAATGGTACAATTTTTTTTACATTTTGGACTTATATTTTAAAAAGTACAACCAATTGAAGTTAATATAATAAAAAGTAGTCAGTCAGCAGCGGGCTGGACTGCCAACTCATTTTGCCCCACCAAATATTACGCGGGCATACCACATAATCTACACGTTGTTGAGCCTAATACTAATGAAATCCAAATGGGAAAAATTGAAGGTCAACTAAGGCCTTGACCGGCCAACCCTAACCAGCGACTAAGCATACTCGAAGCCTCCCTCCCTCCCTTTCTTCTTATTCTCTTCAATTACCAGACAACCCACTTCATTCTCTTCATTTTCTCCTATTTTGAAACCCTAAATTGACGGCAATGAACTACATGCTCAGCCGCCTCTCATCACTCTCATTCTCCTTTCTTTCTTTCCCTACCCTTACAAAACTAAATGGCATATTGAGTCATGCCCCTCTCTTCACTCTTCTTCTTCCTACTCATGCTCTCTTTCTCTAGTGATTCTCACCGGCACAAGTAACATACATCTTCTTCCTCTTTTCTTGTATTCACGCCAGATCTATTAGTAAGGGGAAGTTTCTTCAACGATTTCTTTCATTTTCGTCTGAGTTTTCCTGTATGGGAGATTTGTTGAAATTGAATTAGGGTTTTTTCTAACCCTTGTTGTACACAAATTAGGGTTTATTAGAGTTTCAAAATTAATGACAAGTTTGAGGATTTTGACTAGGTCAATTCTAAGGTTTCTAGGTAATTCAAAAAATTAGGGTTGGATGAGGATTATTTGAATGTTGAGGGTGAAATTGGTTAATTTTAGGGTTAAATTCAAAATTTAAAGTTTATAGTCAAAATTTGGATTTTGTTCAACTCGGAATAAAATTAGGGCTACAAATGTTAGAAATTGGAGAAAAGTTTGAAAAGTTAGGGTTTTGAAAATTTTAGAGAGAAATTCAAAATTTTGGAAAATTTGGGTTTTAATTTGAAAATAATGAAAAGTTTGAAATGTGAAATAAAATGTGGGGTGAAATCAGAAATAAAAGAAATTTGACTGAATTCATAAACTAAAAAGAAATTCAAATTTGAGTTGTTTGGAGATTTAGGGTAAATTTTATAATAAAGGTAAAATTGTGTAACACCCCAACCGCTAATCCGTCCATTATCCTCTAATCAATCCCGTACTTACCCTTCTCGCAGCGGAATACTTACTTACTCCCGGCGGGTGATACAACGCCGTTAACCCTCCAAGGTTAACAAGGCTACTACTACTTACCGTTTCGGTCTGATGATTAGAATGAAATACATACATACAGCTTACTTTACAATACCAAATACTTAGTTTACATTTGATTACCGAGTATACCGAATTATCTGAATTACATTCCAATACTACTTCCCAAAAATGAAGAGTTTATACAACTATTCCTTCTTTTCCAATCAAGAAAATATCCCAAGAGGTGTACCACATGGTACACCGGCTACCCAAAAGCTCTAGCCGTGTACAACTCGGTACACTATTCAATTCTACTACTACTCCAAAAAGAATTACATCTCGTCCTTACTCTACCTTCACGCCTCGCGGGTACCTGTGAAGTAAAAACATTCCCCCGAGGGGGTCAGCTTACGCTGAACATGATAACCGCATACCCCGCGTAGCGAGGGTACGCCAACTAATTGGTCGTATACATGCGGTTCGTTCATACATACATACATGCTTCATACAATACAATACATTCATTTTACCAAGCATACATACATACCAGGCATATGAGGAATACAATACAAGTCATTCATTCATACTTACCATACTCACCGCATCACGGAGATACAATTCTCCAATACATACAAGGTCTTGTTAGCCTTTACACACCCGGGTTAATCGGGTGTTCGATTCTTTCTACTCCGGTCAATGACTTACAATAGTCAAGACCAATGCAAATACAACACTTACTTTTTACATACTTTACTTCCAGTTAAGTCGGTATGACCTCCGGGCAGGGAGTACTATCTCCCACCACCGGGCTTTGGGATGGCACACTAATCCAGGATGCTACCCATACAAAGGGAATTAGTCCAAGGAAAAGATCATAGCCAGGATTCGGTTCCAACCTCTTGTGGTTCCTTATCCTCACGCGTGGCCGAAACTATATCGGGCTTCTACTCATTCCATTACTCATTACTCATGTCAGGAGTTAGATTGTTAGGAATTAGTAGAATTCCATACTTACTTTCCATACATACTTACAATACACATGTACTCATACTTGCACATACACTTCATTCTCATACATACATTTCATGAATTATACAAACTATTCGTTCGAGAAGAATACAACAAGAACAATATAGTTCAAACACATTTATGTGCAATATAAATCCGATTCATGCATTTATCTTGTTGGTGATCACATAAGCACACAATCGGGGTAACCAAGTTAGGATACAGGGCATGAGGAAATCATACCGTTCACCGTCGTTTACGTTCTACCGGGTCCTTTGATGATCAACTATTGAATTCCTATACATACATGGAGTATTAGGATCAATGATCTATTATTGATCTAACTTGCCCTACATTGGCACTTACAATGTATACTTATTACTTCATTACTTTCTTACTTGGTTATTAAACCATTCCTTTCTCACTACTCTTATTTTTACTTTCTTACCTTTACTATTTCATTTGTTATGTACTACTACAGTACATGCATATGTGTATATAGGCTATATATGTATATATATACATGTCCATATGATTGCTATACATATTATAAAAATACTCTTTTTTTTTTTTTTTTGAAGACTCGACCGGACTTGCAAGTCCGGTCGCAAGTCCGGTCCAAGTCAGTAGCTATCTGCACCGAAAATTCCTGGCCCGACCGGACTTGCATGTCCGGTCGCAAGTCCGGTCGATTCCAGTAGCTTACATATTACGAAATTTTCCTGGCCGACCGGACTTGCATGTCCGGTCGCAAGTCCGGTCCATTCCAGTAGGTTGCATTACGGAAATTTTTCTGGCCGACCGGACTTGCATGTCCGGTCGCAAGTCCGGTCCATTCCAGTAGGTTGCATTACGGAAATTTTTCTGGCCGACCGGACTTGCATGTCCGGTTGCAAGTCCTGGTCGATTCCAGTAAGTTACAGGCGGGAGAATTTTTCTGTCCGACCGGACTTGCAAGTCCGGTCGCAAGTCCGGTCGACTCCAGAAGCTTTCCCCGCCTTTGTAAACCTGGGCCCGACCGACCTTGCAAGTCCGGTCGCAGGTCCGGTCGGCCCCAGTACTGCAGTTTTAAAATTTGTTTTCAATTGCATTCTTTACCCATTGCTTCTCCAATCTTTGCCAATATTTCCCCACATGATTTAGCACTATTTAGACACTCTAAATCACCTTAGTCCACCCACCATACTTGTTACCCCATTCCTACACAATCTACACAAATTCTCCTCATCTCTATTCAACACTTACATTAATTTTCCTTTACCCTAATGCTACAGATTTTAGTTCTCCTCCTTATGCTACAGATTTTCCTCTCAACTCTTATACTCCAATACTCTCCCTCAACTAATGCTATTCCTAGCATCCAAAATACATTACTCACATCCTAGTTCCATTCTCTTAACTTACTTCTTTCAAAATCTGTTACAACTACTAGACCACCACCCATTTCTACACTCTTCAAAATCTGTTACAAATGTGCCTAAGTCCTCAAATTCCTAAATGAATTTTGGCATAGCCTCCCCTATATTTCTAACATTCTCCACACATTATTTCAGCTCACGAATACTCATTCTCTCAACCTGTTACACAATACATCATTCTCACAATTCCAACACTACCACAACAACATAAAATCCTGCACACATACACACTTACTACCCAATGTTTTCCCAAGCTTTTAAAACTCATTTAAAAACTTCAAACTGTTACAATATCATTCTTCATTATACTACAATATACTTGTTACTCGATACTCAATCCATTGCTCATTTTTACAATTCAAAAACTGTTACAATCTTTTCTCCAATGCGTTACTACATTACTACTACTCATAAAACTGTTACATTACTACATATAAAACTAGTTCAAGGTAAGAGGCTTTACCTTGTTCTTACTAGTTTTTCCTTTCTTTCTTGCTTTCTCCTTTCTTCTTTCCTTCTTCTTGGTTCTTCCTCACAAAATGCACAATACTACAACCACCACCATACCAATACACACTACCATTTAACATTCATTTTTGCACTAACCCTAGAATTTAATGTTTTAGGGTTTAGACAAGGGTATTACCTTCCAATGGATGAATGGAGTTCTTGACTAATGAAGGAACAAGATTCCTAGCCCACAAAAGTAGCCAAAACCGGCTGGAGCAAGGGAGAGCCAAGAGTTCAAAAATTGAAATTCTTAAAATGCCAATGGAAGCTAGAAACAATGAATTTTCGGAATTCTTTTTACCTCAAGATGAAGAGGAGGTGAAGGTGCCTCTAATGGTGGCTTCAAATCTCCAAATGGTGAATACCCTCAAAAACGAAAATAGAGCTTTTGAGTTTTTGAAAGGATGAGAATCTTCTCCTTTGCAAGGGGATTCTAGTGGTATAATTTTTGTTGAGTTTGGAGGAGGTTTGAGCACTCAAAGAGAGGAGAGAAGGAGGAAGTTTTGTGGGTTCTTCATTTTCTCCATGAAAATCGCAGGAACAAGAAGAGAATGCAGAGAAGGAAGAAGGAGGGGGGCCAATACGTGAGAGAGCAAGAGGGGGAGTAGGAGAGAGACTCCTTTTTGCCTTTTACTTATTTGTTTTGTCCACTAGTGAATTAGGAATAATAAAGAGAGGGGGAGGGCTATCAAAATCGGCCCACACCCATACACACACTAGATTATTGCTTTTTATTTTCTAAGTGGACACACTAAGTTTGTTTATTTGCGTTCTCACCCCACAACTTACCGGTTGTTACAGTTTTCACTGACCGGTACTCGTTTTCCGGAATTTTCTCATTTAATTAATTTTATTGGTTCTAGAGCTTCACTAATATTTATTAGTGACTATTTAGTTGACCAAAATTATTACGAGTCTATTTGACCCGCTTAAAGTCACGTTTTCCCGGTTTCCTCGGGAAACGCGCTTTAAGGTTCTTTTATGCTTCTAACCCATTTTAAAGGTCCGTTTTCTTCGGGATTTGTTCCCTCGTATTTATTTAAGTGTAATTAAGCCTTTAAAAATATAATTAGCCTAATTAATCACTGTTTTTAATTACGGGGTATTTCAAATTGGGGGTTAAAACTGAAAACAGGGTTTCTTAGTAAATTATTTGAAAGTTGAGGGCAAAATCAGAAATTTAGTCAAGTTTGGGGTCAAATTGAAAAATAGGGCTTCTTGGTAAATTACTTAAAAATCTGCTGGAAATTCGTAATTTGGAAAAGACAAATTTAGGATTAATTGCAAGATTAGATTAATTAGGGTTAATTATAAAACTTAATAGTTATTACAGTATTTTATTGTCATTTAAAATATGTTACATCTGATTCATTATGTGGGCTAACCTAATTGGGTTAGTGGGCCAAATTTTATAGGGCCAAGATCTACAGGGTTAAACCTAGGACCCAAATCCAATAAATTTTATTGGCCATGCGCCTTAGAAAACCTAGGCCCATTTGAATATATAAGCCTAAACCCGAATTGGTCATAATGGACCTGTCAGTAAACTGGACTGAAATACCCTGAAATTAAAAACAGTGATTAATTAGGCTAATGAAGATTTTAAAGGCTTAATTATGCCTAAATAAACATAATGGAACAAATCCTGAAGAAAATGGATCCTTAAAACGGATTAAAAACACAAACAAACCTTAGAGCGTGTTTTTCGAGGAAACCGGGAAAACGCGACTTTAAGCGGGTTAAATAGACTCGTAATACTTTTAGTCAATCAAATAGTCATTATTAAACATTAGTGAAGGTATAGAACCAATAAAATTAATTAAACGAGAAAATTCCGGAAAACGGGTTCCGGGAGTGAATAGTGCAAAAATTGAGAAGTTGTGGGGTGTAAATGTAATAAGGCAAAAATTTACCCTTCCCCTTGTAATATAGGAGCCGGCCCCTTATTATAATACTGGGCATGTTTTGTTTAATTCAGCCCCACACTCCTCTCTTAACTCATCCTAACTCACTAAAAGACAAATACATAAAGTAGCAAAAAGTTAAAAAAATCTCTCTCCTCCCTTACCAGCCTTCTCTCCCGTTTTTCTCTGCCCAGACACCCTTCTTCTTCCTCTCTTCCTGGCATGGTGATTTGAGAAAGCCCTTACAGCAGCTCACTTTCCTTCCATCTTTGAGAGCCCAAATCATCTTCAAATCCCATAAAAATTATACCGTTGAATTCCCCTCGCTTTGGAGATCGTTTTCCATCTTTCAAAAATCGAAAATCTCCAACTTCATTTCCATGGGTGTAATCGTTTTTGGAGCCTGAAGGTGACCATTTGAAGCTCCACCTTCTTCTTCTTGTTCTAAGGTAAGAAAGGGACCAAAGTTCTTCTTTTTCAGCTTTTCCCTTACAAAATGAAAAACTCACGTGAACACCACTGCTCCCTTGTTCATCTGGTTTTGGTATCCCACCTTGGGAGCTGAAGCATTGCCATTTCACTACCCAAAACTTCATTTTGAAGTTTAAGGTAAGATTTCCTAAGAGTTTTAAGTGTTTTCTCATAAGTTAGGGTTTAAAACCTAAGTTAGGAAATTTACTAGCTTGTGTGTGTGTGTGCATTGGAACGTGGCTGCAGATTGGCCTAGTTAAAATCAAGAAACAAGGAAACAAGAACAAAGAAGGAAGGAGGAACAAGAAAGGAAGAAGGAGAGAAAAGAAAAAGAGGAATCAAGAACTTAATGTAATGAGTTACCTCTGTACAGATTTTAATATTTGTGTATGAATAAGTACATTGCCTTAGCAATGGTTAGACTATTGTAACAGTCGGAAAGAAGTGAGTATATTAGTATTGATTGTATTGGTAATAAGAAGCTTTTGAAACAAGTAAATAAAATACTAAGTGTGTGGTAAGTGTTTAGGATTTAGGGTGAATAATGTATATATTGAGCAGGGATGTAAACTGTGCTGAGTGAGCAAATTAATGTGGTGGGAATACTAAGAAATGTAGGGAAACTCTGTCAAATTTTGGCTAGAAATTAAGGGACTTGAGTGCTTCTTGAGAGGAAAGAACATGGATATGTTCAGAGAAGGAAATGTGTGATTATCACCTTGGTTTGTATTAGGAGGAAGTGGTGTAGTTGAGTAGAACTAGAAATGGAGTAATGTAAGTTGTTTAACTAAGTTGTGCTAGATGAAGAACCATTTAGCTAAGTGGGAAGAAGAAAGGAAAATCTGTAGCAGCAGTTTAGGAAGAAAATCGGTAACAGAAGAAAACTAACAGAGAAAATATGTTAAGTTAACAGATTAGTATAAAGATTGGATTAGGTTAGTTTTAAGTGCCTAATCAACGTCAAAACATGCTAGGATATATGTAGAAAGATTGGGGAAGAAGTTGGAGTTGGAAGAGAATAAAAAACAAGTGGAATTTTCACTACAGCACCTGGTCCGGGGTTTACAACCCGGTACAGAAACCCACACCAGGCTCAAAACACGGCAGAATGTAATAACAGTGGGATGGTCCGGGTTTACAAACCGGTACACAAACCCGGACCACCCTAAAATCACACCCGAGAGTTACCAGAACTTGTGGTCCGGGTTTGTAAACTAGTACACATACCCGGACCACTCAAAAATCATACCCGAGAGTGACCAAAGGTATTGGTCCGGGTTTGTAAACCCGGACACAAACCTGGACCACCCCAAATTCTTCACAGAAACTATTTTAAAGCCATTTTAAGATAGGGACTTGGTGGGTAATGATAGTACAAGGTAATTAAGACTTGATTAATGACGTTTAAGAGTCATTAAGGGTATAAACAAGCTAAGAAAGTAATTGTAAGTAAGTGACTTAAGTAAATGAATTTGAATAACAATGAGTTAGTAAGTATAAACCGGGAAACTTTAGAAACGTAATAAGTAAGGTTAATTATAGATAATTAACCGCCCGACTCTATGTATGTGATAGGATTCAAATAGTCGAACACCGAAGGAGAGTCGGTGAGTCCAAGGACTACGGTAAACAGTATGAATTTCTCATGCCCTGTATGCTACCTTGGCTACTCTGATTTGTGTGTTTGTGTGCTATGTGATCACCTAAATAAGATAAAACGCACGAATCAGGTTTATTGCACTTTCTTGTGCTTGCATTATATTGTTTCTAGTTGGATGCTCATTTTAAACTCTTAGTTTGTATAATTGATGAAATGAATGAATGAGAATGAAGTGTGTGTTGCCTTGATGTGTATTGTACTGACCAAGTAATGTGGGGAGAAGGACTTCTAACTAATTCCTAACTAGCTAACATTTCTAACATTAAGAAATTGGTAAATTGGAATGAGAAGAAGTCCGATATAGTTTCGGCCACGCGTGAGGAGGAGGAGACACAAGAGGTTGGATCCAAATCCTGGCATTAATCTTTTCAATGGTCCAAACCCCTTAAACGGGTAGCAACCTGGATTAGTGAGCCACCCTAAAGCCCAGTGGTGGGACGGTGTAGTCCCTGCCCGGAGGTCACACCGACTTAACATGAGTATAATGTAAGTAAGTAAGTAAAAGTAAGTAAGTAAGTAAGTTGTATGAGTAAGACTGGTGTAAGTCGTATGGTACCGAGTAATAGAATAAAGAACATCCGATTAACCCGGATGGGTAACTAGCTAACAAAAATGAAGTATGAACTGTAAAGTGTATTGCTATGCTGTTTGGCTTGTGAATTGCCTTTCGGTTGTATGTACTGTATCCTTGTAAGTATGTGCCTTGTAGGAATGTATTGTTGTATGTAATAGCATGTATGCATGTATAAAACGAACTCCATGTATTCGACCAAGTAGTCGGCGTACCCTCGTTAGCACGCGGTGTATGCGAAGTTTATGCGCAGCTTTTGCTGAACCCCTTGGGGCACTGTTTTTAATTTTACAGGTGCTCGCGAAGGATGACGGTCGTTATGAGACCAAGATTGATTTCTTTTAGTGTAGTTAGTAGATTGTGGATGGTGTACCAAGTTGTACACGGTTAAATGCCTTTTTGAATAGCCGGTGTACCATGGGGTACACCCTTTTGGATATTGTAAGATTTACGAATTTGGTAGAAATGAGTAGGTTGGTAAACTCATGATTTTTGTAACTTCAAGAAGGGATGTAACTGATTATGCTTTTTGGATACTCGGTAATCAAATATTGTAAGTAAATGATATGTATGTATTGGGAAGTAATTATGGAAGCTCGGTATATTCTGATCATCGGACCGTTACTGTATGTAAAGTAAGCCTTACTACCCGTATGGGCGGTTAGCGGCATTGTATCACCCGCCGTAGTACTTGTATTTCCGCTGCGAGTAGTAAGATAACCGAGATGATTAGACAGTAATTAGAGGATTAGCGGTAGGGGTGTTACAATAAGTGGTATCAGAGCGTAGTGACGCTCTGATGTCTAGAATTACCGAGCATAGGGATTACCGAGTTAGGATTACAACCGTTTTACAAGGAGAAGTAGGAACTTAACTAGGAATGACCGTTGATAACAACGGATACCCTTAACTTCCTTACCGACGATACCATTGTTTAAATTCAAGACCACGTGATCACAAGGTCATAATGTCACAGTACCTAATGTAAAAATGTTAATTGTTCAGATGTCAGGACGAGGTCGAGGCCAACCCGAGGAGAGGCTACTGGTGAGCCGGGCACGCAGACGATAGCAGAGATCGTCGCTTCCACGGTAGCGCAGATGCTTCCACAAGTAATCACGGTTGTACAGTAGTCACAGCAAAACCAGCAGACTCAAGCGGGAACAACCCCACCCCCTCCACCTAGAGAAGTGAATTGGGTGAAAGCAGTCACAGATCTCCGACCTCCTTGCTTTAGAGGCGAGAGTGACCCTGCAAAACTTGAAGCTTATATCTCAGAGATGGAGACAACATTTGAGACTCTCGAGGCTCCTGCTGGAGTACGAGTGAGGATAGCGGCATACTACCTCAAGGATGCCGCTATGGATTGGTGGAAGCTAGTGAAGCATGAGTATGTCGACGACCCTACATTTGATTAGGAATCCTTCACCGCCATTCTCTGATCAAAGTACTACCCTGAACACGTCAAAACCAAGAAGCGTTTAGAGCTTGACGTCTTGAGGATGACTGAAAAGATGTCAGTGGACGAGTACTACCGCACCTTCACCTCCATCCTACGTCTACTACCCGACCTTGGGTACACCGGCCAGGTCTTGGTCGATCACTTTTATGGCGGTCTGAGCCATCGCCTTCGGTACGGCATGAGGTACACCCGATTTACCTCCCTTCAGGTAAACGTTGGTTCGAACCCTTATTGTCGTTATCAATATTTAAACCATTATCTTAATGAGCAAGAACACCACCTAATACCTGAAAACTTCAGGAGTGCTATCACGTTGCATCTCACGTGGAAATCACTTGTCAGCTGAGAGATGAGGAGCAGGCGCTTAAGCCAAAGCTAATAGTAAGAACACCAGCTCAGAGGAGCAGAACCAGGGCAAGAGCTGGAAGAAGAAGAAAGGGAAGTTCTTTCAGCAGTCACAGAAGAACACCCCCAGTGAGAGCAGTGCCCTTGCTGAGAAGGGCAAAGCAGCTGAGCCGCTTCAGCTTGCTTATTCTGCGCCGGTGGCTGCAAAGCCACTGAGATCACACCCGCCCAAGGGTAAAACTTCTAAATTTAAACTCGTACATGTATAAATACAATAATTAGTACTACCGCACCGAATGTGCTAACACTCAAAGCCTCAGGTTCTGGCTCTAGATACGGTAAGAACTACTCCGATGGCCTTAGCTATGTCTGTAGGAAGTGCAACCAAGATCACCCAGGAACAGATTGCCAAGGTAGAGAAATCCGGTGCTTCAACTGTCAGAAACCAGGGCACCGTGCTAATGTATGCCCGGAGAAATCGAAGTCCAAAGGCAACTTCCAGGGCTAGAAGCAGAGGGAAGGGAAGGAGGTTGCATCTGGCGATGCTCCAGCTCAGCAGGCCTAGCAGGGACAGGGGTCCCGAGGTCCTCAGAAGGGCACACCGCAGAGGCAGCCGGCCTTGCAATTATTGACCGTGACGGTACCGGTACTAAGTCCGGCCTAGGTACTAACTTATACCTTTAATCCTTGAAAAACATGTCTAAGTATCGAATTACTTGATTGAGTGAATTCATGAGTAAGTAGAATTGAAGTATGTATTTGAGCATGAAATGAACTAGTTGAAACTAGAACTCACGTTAGATGAAATTTACAACCATAGGGAGATTTAATATCTACTACCCAATACCTCCAAACCCAAACCAAGAAGAAGTCGGCATCACCACTCACCACTACACCAACGAGCAGTGTCAGGTTATCCTACCAGGTATGATTTTATTAAAAGGATACCTGACGCCGGAGGCACAAATTTCCATCATCCGACGATGCAACGAAATAGGAGCGGGTCCAGGAGGATTTTACACACCCGAATTCCCCGGTGGAGTGAAGATGAAGCTGAAGATGATGTGCTTGGGAAAGGATTGGAATCCTTATACCAAGACATACCGAGAGACACGAACACAAGACGGAGCGACGCCACCAACAATACCCGCCGAATTTCAGATGCTTGTCACACAAGTTGTAGACCTTGCACAACAATGTGCAGATGATCCAGTCCCCGCACTTGAAGCGGACCTTTGTATCGTCAACTTCTATGAAAAAGAAGGACAACTTGGGTTACACCAAGATAAATACGAGACAACGGAATCTCTTGAACAAGGAGTGCCCGTAGTGTCTTGGTCCATTGGTGATGATGCCGTATTATTGTATAGCGAGCAGAAGCGTGTGGACCTCGCAGAGAAAATGGTATTGAGATCAGGAGATGTCTTGATCATGGGTGGAAAATCAAGGCTGTTGTATCACGGGATCAAAAAGATCAAGTTAAATACGGCACCGCCGGCAATAATCAATGCCACACACATGAAACCAGGGCGCCTGAACCTTACCTTTAGGAAGTATTAAGCCTTGTAATGCCATGTAATGAATTAGTAACGTGTATTAGAGACACAATATGTATGATGGTTGGTTTATTCAAGAAAAGCAGTGTTGGTTATTAAATTCCACATGCGTTATACTACCAATTCTTATAAATCTTGTGAATCATTAGGTTGTGGACTCGGTATCGAAGGTAACCTGAGTATCCTCACCGAAGCACAAGCCGATAGGAGCGGCACTGTTCTAACGTGAACTTTCCTGGTAAATGGCATTGATGCCTCCGTGCTATTCGACTCCGGCGCCTCTCATACCTTCGTTTCGTCAACATTTGCGAAGAAGTTGGGGCTAGACGCGGATGAGCTACCAAACTTTCTGGTTACACTCCCGTCGAAGGAGCGAGTATGATGTACCAAGTATTACAAAGCTGCCACGATCCGAATCAAGGGCGAAGAGTTTCCCATCTCCTCCATCGAATTTAATGGGTTGGGATTCGACTTGATAGTCGAGATGAACTGGTTGGAGCGGCACAAGGGGCGAATCCTCTGCGCCTAGCATAGACTGCTGCTCAAGAGTCCGTCTGGGGTTACTGTTTCATACCGTTAGAGGCCGAGAGAGCCTTCGACTACAGTCATCTCCGCTATGGCTATGTACCGGGAGCTCAGAAAGGGGCACGATGTGTATCTATGTTATGTACAAGACCTGGAGAGAGATCTAGAATTCAATGCCGATGTGCTAGTTGTGTTAGAATTCCCAGATGTGTTCCCGAAAGAGCTACCTGGTATGCCACCTTAGAGAGCTGTTGAGTTTGAGATTGATCTTGTACCGGGTACTGGTCCCATTGCTAGGGCACCATACCGTATGGCACCAGCAGAAATGACTGAGCTTAAGGAACAGTTGCGCGATCTTCTCGACAAAGGGTTTATACGCCCGAGCGTATCACCCTGGGGAGCACCGGTCCTCTTCGTGAAGAAGAAGGACGGTAGCCTCCGACTCTGCATCAACTACCGTGAATTGAATGCGGTCACTGTAAAGAACAAATTTCCATTGCCACGCATCGACGACCTATTCGACCAGTTGAAAGGAGCCTCTCGGTCTTCTCTAAGATTGACCTCCGATCAAGGTATCATCAGATTGCTATCAGAGAGTAGGATATTGAGAAAACGGCATTCCGAACGAGATATGGCAACTACGAATTCACGGTGATGGCATTCGGTTTGTCAAACGCACCAGCTAAGTTCATGGATCTAATGAACCGTCTGTTCAGTGATCAGTTGGACACTTCTGTCATAGTCTTCAACGACGACATCCTCGTTTATTAAAAATCCAGAGATGAGCACGAGAACCACCTCAGAAAAGTACTTGAAACACTACGCAAGAACCAGCTGTATGCAAAGTTCTCCAAATGTGAGTTTTGGCTAGATCAGGTATCTTTCCTCGGCCATGTCATCTCGAGCGCGGGTATTTTAGTTGATCCATCGAAAATTGAAGCAGTACGATCATGGCCTAGACCTAAGACTGTTACCGACATCCGGAGCTTTCTTGGTCTAGCCGATTATTACCGGAGATTTGTAAAGGACTTTTCCAAAGTTGCAAAGCCCATGACAACATTGATGAAGAAAGATGCACCGTTTGTGTGGAAAGACGAGTATGAAGTATCCTTCCAGAGCCTAAAGGAATCATTGACCTCAGCGCCCATTCTTACTCTTCCAGAGGGCACAGAGGGATTTGAGGTGTATTGTGATGCATCAGGCAAGGGCATGGGATGCGTACTCATGCAGCATGGCAAGGTAGTAGCCTACGCCTCCCGCCAGCTAAAAAAGCATGAGGAGAATTACCCGACACATGATCTAGAGTTTGGAGCCATTGTCTTCACCTTGAAGATATGGCGACACTATCTCTACGGGGTAAGCATCACCATCTACTCCGACCACAAAAGTTTGTAGTATGTGTTCACACAGAAGGAACTGAATTTGAGACAAAGAAGGTGGATGGAGTTCTTATCAGATTACGACATCAACCTACAGTATAAAAAAGGGAAGACAAACATTGTAGCCGATGCCCTGAGCCGTCGAGCACACTCGCTCCATTCGCTACTCACTTCTTCTAGCTTGGTTGACGAGGTGCGAGACGCTCAGTTGAGCGACCCTTATATGACCGAGATCAGACAGAAAATCACAAATGGCACCTTCAAGAAAAGGAAGTATGACTTCAAACTGTATGAAGATGGTCTGATCCGGCTGAATGGCAGGTTATGCGTTCCCCGAAGCAATGCTGAGCTGAGGGATCGCATCCTGCGAGAGTCACACTGTTCTACACTATCCGTCCATCCGGGAGCCTCCAAGATGTACAAAGACATGAAGAGGTAGTTCTGGTGGTCTGGAATGAAATCTAATGTGACTAAGTATGTTCTGAGATGCCTTACATGCCAGAAAGTAAAATTTGAGCATAGAAGACCGAGCAGAATGGTACAATCGATGCCAATTCCGGAGTGGAAATTCCATGATATCTCCATGGATTTTGTTGTTGGACTCCCACCTACTAGGGGAGGACTCAACATGATCTGGGTAGTAGTTGATCGCCTCACCAAGGTTGCCCGATTCATACCGATGAAGGGCACGTGGAAAGTGGCGAAGCTCGTTGAGTTATTCGACAAGGAGATCATTCGACACCACGGAGTCCCGAAGACCATTGTATCTGACCACGATACCAGATTTCTTTCGAGATACTGGAGAGCTACACGGGAAGCGCTGGGTACTGAGTTGAAGCTTAGCACCACCTTCCATCCACAGACCGACAGTCAGACAGAAAGGACTATCCAGACACTTGAGGACATGCTTAGAGCATGTGCCTTAGACTTTCAGGGGAGTTGGATTGATAAGCTTCATCTTATCGAGTTTTCATATAATAACAGTTATCACGCTTCGATTAAGATGTCGCCATTCCAAGCTTTGTATGGTAGACCTTGCCGTACCCCGTTGTGTTGGGATGAGTCGAGTGAAGCGGTCATCATAGGACCAGAGTATCTTGAGCAAGTCCAAGCTGAAGTTCAACAAATCCGAGCAAATATGAAAGCAGCCCAAGATAGACAGAAATCCTATGCGGATGTGCGACGACGTGACCTTGAGTTCGCCGTGGGCGACCAAGTGTTCTTGCACGTTTCACCTATGAAGGGCGTATTCCGATTTGGCCAGAAGGGTAAGCTAAGTCCGAAGTTCGTAGGGCCGTACACGATCACTAAGAGAGTTGGATCTGTAGCCTACAAGTTAGCCTTACCTGAGGAGTTGGGACGTGTACACGATGTGTTTCACGTTTCACAACTCAAGAAGTACATCGCTGATCCTTCTCATGTTCTAGAGCCTGGGCAATTATCCATTGAGCCGACGATGAGATATGTTGAGACTCTCGTGAGAATCCTTGATACTAAGACCAGAGACACTCGCCATAAGTCAGTGCGAATGGTGAAGGTCTTGTGGTCCAACCATGATGTCGAAGAAGCGACGTGGGACGCCATGAAGGCGAAGTACCCACAGTTGTTTACAGACTAGATTGTCTAGTGCATAGAGGGTGCGGGGCGTACCCCTTTTAAAGGGGGTAGAGCCATTTTGTTTTTGTATTGCTTTGGGTTAGCATTGCATAGTATGTATGTATTGTGGTACATTTTGTGGGCACATGTAGTGCCAATTGTATTTTGGTATGTTTGCACGATGTGTAATGTATTTGTGTTGTATGGTATTGACTCAATTGGTATTGTGGAATGGTGTGTATGGTAACTGGGAATTGTTGTATCATGGAATGTGTGCATTGAATTGGTGTATTGTGCTTGAAATGTGTAGTGCTTGTAATGTAGAGGGAGTGAACACCTTGTAAGGTGGTAGTAAGGTACATTGTGGCAATTGGTTTGCCAAATGAGTAGAGATAGTAAACCGTAAACCTTGAGCAACTTTGAGGGCAAAGTTCCTTAAGGGCGGTAGATTGAAATACACTGAAATTAAAAATAGTGATTAATTAGGCTAATGAAGATTTTAAAGGCTTAATTATGCCTAAATAAACATGAGGGAACAAATCCCGAAGAAAATGGATCCTTAAAACGGATTAAAACACAAATGAACCTTAAAGCGCGTTTTTCGAGGAAACCGGGAAAACGCGACTTTAAGCGGGTTAAATAGACTCATACTAATTTTAGTCAATCAAATACTCATTATTAAACATTAGTGAAGGTATATAACCAATAAAATTAATTAAACGAGAAAATTCCAGAAAACAGATTCCGGGAGTGAATAGTGCAAAAATTGAGAAGTTGTGGGGTGTAAATGTAATAAGGCAAAATTTACCCTTCCCCTTGTAATATAGGAGCCGGCCCCTTATTTTAATACTGGGCACGTTTTGGTTTAATTCAGCCCCACACTCCTCTCTTAACTCATTCTAACTCACTTACCAGCCCTCTCTCACGCTTTTCTTTGCCCAGACACCCTTCTTCTTTCTCTCTTCCTGGCATGGCGATTTGAGAAAGCCCTTACATCATCTCACTTTCCTTCCATCTTTGAGAGCCCAAAGCATCTCCAAATCCTAGAAAAATTATACCGTTGAATTCCCCTCGCTTTGGAGATCGTTTTCCATCTTTCAAAAATCGAAAATCTCCAACTTCATTTCCATGGGTGTAATCGTTTTTGGAGCCTAAAGGTGACCATTTGAAGCTCCACCTTTTTCTTCTTGTTGTAAGGTAAGAAAGGGACCAAAGTTCTTCTTTTTCAGCTTTTCCATTGCAAAATGAAAAACTCACGTGAACACCACTGGTCCCTTGTTCAGCCGGTTTTGGTATTCCACCTTGGGAGCTGAAGCATTGCCATTTCACTATCCAAAACTTCATTTAGAAGTTTAAGGTAAGATTTCCTAAGAGTTTCAAGTGTTTTCTCATAAGTTAGGGTTTAAAACCTAAGTTAGGAAATTTAATAGCTTGTGTGTGTGTGTGTGCATTGGAACGTGGATGTAGCTTGGCCTAATTAAAATCAAGAAACAAGGAAACAAGAACAAAGAAGGAAGGAGGAACAAGAAAGGAAGAAGGAGAGAAAAGAAAAAAGAGGAATCAAGAACTTAAGGTAATGAGTTACCTCTGTACAGATTTTAATATTTGTGTATGAATAAGTACATTGCCTTAGCAATGGTTAGACTACTGTAACAGTAGGAAAGAAGTGAGTATATTAGTATTGATTGTATTGGTAATAAGAAGCTTTTGAAACAAGTAAATAAAATACTAAGTGTGAGTATTAAGTGTGTGGTAAGTGTTTAGGATTTGGTGTGAATAATGTATATATTGAGCAGGGATGTAAACTGTGTTGAATGAGCAAATTAATATGGTGGGAATACTGAGAAATGTAGGGAAACTCTGTCAAATTTTGGCGAGGAATTAAGGGACTTGAGTGCTGCTTGAGAGGAAAGAACATGGATATGTTCAGAGAAGGAAATGTGTGATTATCACCTTGGTTTGTATTAGGAGGAAGTGGTGTAGTTGAGTAGAACTAGAAATGGAGTAATGTAAGTTGTTTAACTAAGTTGTGCCAGATGAAGAACCATTTGGCTAAGTGGGAAGAAGAAAGGAAAATATGTAGCAGCAGTTTAGGAAGAAAATCTGTAACAGAAGAAAACTAACAAAGAAAATATGTTAAGTTAACAGATTAGTATAAAGATTGGATGAGGTTAGTTTTAAGTGCCTAATCAATGTCAAAATATTCTAGGATATATGTAGGAAGATTGGGGAAGAAGTTGGTAGAAGTTTGGAGTTGGAAGAGAATAAAAAACAAGTGGAATTTTCATTACAGCACCTGGTTCGGGTTTACAAACCGGTACAGAAACCCGGACCAGGCTCAAAACATGGCAGAATGTAATAACAGTGGGATGGTCCGGGTTTACAAACCGGTACACAAACCCGGACCACCCCAAAATCACACCCGAGAGTTACCAGAACTTGTGGTCCGGGTTTGTAAATTATTACACACACCCGGACCACTCAAAAATCATACCCGAGAGTGACCAAAGGTATTGGTCCGGGTTTGTAAACCCGGACCACCCCAAATCGTTCACAGAAACTATTTTAAAGCCATTTTAAGATTGGGACTTGGTGGGTAATGATAGTATAAGGTAATTAAGACTTGATTAATGATGTTTAAGAGTCATTAAAGGTATAAACAAGCTTAGAAAGTAATTGTAAGTAAGTGACTTAAGTAAATGAATTTGAATAATAATGAGTTAGTAAGTATAAACCGGGAAACTTTAGAAACGTAATAAGTAAGGTTAATTATAGATAATTAACCGCCCGACTCTATGTATGTGATAGGATTCAAATAGTCGAACACCGAAGGAGAGTCGGTGAGTCCAAGGACTACGGTGAACGGTATGAATTTCTCATGCCCTGTATGCTACCTTGGCTACTCTGATTTGTGTGTTTGTGTACTATGTGATCACCTAAATAAGATAAAACGCACGAATCGGGTTTATTGCACTTTATTGTGCTTGCATTATATGGTTTCTTGTTGGATGCTCATTTAAACTCTTAGTTTGTATAATTCATGAAATGAATGAATGAGAATGAAGTGTGTGTTGCCTTGATGTGTATTGTACTGACCAAGTAATGTGGGGAGAAGGACTTCTAACTAATTCCTAACTAGCTAACATTTCTAACATTAAGAAATTGGTAAATTGGAATGAGTAGAAGTCCGATATAGTTTCGGCCACGCGTGAGGAGAAGGAGACACAAGAGGTTGGATCCAAATCCTGGCCTTAATCTTTTCCATTGTCCAAACCCCTTAAATGGGTAGCAACCTGGATTAGTGAGCCACCCTAAAGCCCGATGGTGGGACGGTGTAGTCCCTGCCTGGAGGTCACACCGACTTAACATGAGTATAATGTAAGTAAGTAAGTAAGTAAGAAAGTAAGTAATAAGTACTGTATGAGTAAGACTGGTGTAAGTCGTATGGTACCGAGTAAAAGAATAAAGAACATCCGATTAACCAGGATGGGTAACTAGCTAACAAAGAATGAAGTATGTACTGTAAAGTGTATTGCTATGTTGTTTGGCTTGTGAATTGCCTTTCGGTTGTATGTACTGTATCCTTGTAAGTATGTGCCTTGTATGAATGTATTGTTGTATGTAATAGCATGTATGCATTTATAAAACGAACTCCATGTATTCGACCAAGTAGTCGATGTACCCTCGTTAGCACGCGGTGCATGCGAAGTTTATACGCAGCTTTTGCTAAACCCCTTGGGGCACTGTTTTTAATTTTACAGGTGCTCGCGAAGGATGACGGTCGTTATGAGACCAAGATTCATTTCTTTTAGTGTAGTTAGTAGATTGTGGATGGTGTACCAAGTTGTACACAGCTGAATGCCTTTTTGAATAGCCAGTGTACCATGGGGTACACCCTTTTGGATATTGTAAGAATTACAAATTTGGTAGAAATGAGTAGGTTGGTAAACTCATGATTTGTGTAACTTCAAGAAGGGATGTAATTGATTATGCTTTTTGGATACTCGGTAATCAAATATTGTAAGTAAATGATATGTATGTATTGGGAAGTTACGGAAGCTCAGTATATTCTGATCATCGGACCGTTACTAAATGTAAAGTAAGCCTTGCTAGCCATATGGGCGGTTAGCGGTATTGTATCACCCGCCGTAGTATTTGTATTTCCGCTGCGAGTAGTAAGATAACCGAGATGATTAGACAGTAATTAGAGGATTAGCGGTAGGGGTGTTACATGGACTTTTAGATAATTTGACCATTGACTGAAGCCTTAGACCATTTCGATCCAAATTGAACCCAATTATGGAGGCCCAATCTTTGGATGGTCCTAATGGACCCATTTACTGTAATTTGGAATGTGTTGACCGTTGACCTTGATCGAACTGGGTGCATTGACCACCTGGTCAAAGTTGACTAACTTAAATGAAAATTTGGATAAGGGCTAGGTCCATGAAGTAGGAAGGGCCTAAGGAAAAGGCCCCACAACAAAAAAATGAAAGACCAAATTAAATTAAGATTAAAGAGAAAGAATGGGTGGGAAAAAATATAAAAATATATAAATTTGAGCTAAATAAAACAAAGGGCTAAACTAAATGAATATTGGACAATGAGCAAGGTTAGCACATGGGAGGTCCACCTTAAAATGAATTAAAAAAACCAAACTAAAACTAGAATTGGAAAAGGAAATTGGGTTAGGAAATCAAATTTGGGGCAAAGTAAGGAGGCCAACTTAGAAGCCTTATATAAATTAAATACTAGTAGGACATAGTAGAAGAATTAAGGTTGTGGACTTTTATAACAAGTTGAAATGGGTCAAGGGAATGAACTAGATTAAATTCACTTAGGATATTAAATAAAGACAATTGCTAAGTTGGAATAAGTTACAAAAACCTAACTAAAGCTTTGAGTTAAACTTAAAAAAGGGAATTCAAGTTATTTAATGGAGAACACATTAAGGACCAAAATTATTTGGGCCTATTGGAATTGGTTGAGGATACGAATTATTAATGACATAATCATGTTACCTACCCAAGTAACCCAACTTGTAATTAAAATGCCATTGGGAGGAATTCATTAGCAATAAGCGGAAGTGAAAAATAAAAATATAACAAGAATTAAGGAAGTAGAAATAAAATCGGTTATCAAAACTAGACAAAAATATAATAAGTATGATAGTAAAAATACAAAGATAGAAAATAATATATTAGAATACAAAGAAATCCAATCTCTAAAAGAACTGTTCATAATTTTCTTTGTTACTTTAATTGTACATATTTATCAATTTAATGTATAATTAATATCTTACTGATAATTGTTTACATACATTTATATTTATATATAGTTATTAGTTTAATTTTATTTATCAAATAAAAACTATTGATCATTAACATTTTTTATAATTAAGGTTATCAGATACTTGCTCTAGAAAAAGTAAAATGTGTCCTTTTGATAGTATTAAAAAAATTGCCCCCCCCCCCCCCCCCACACACACACATAGTTGTCCGCCACTGCCCATACAACCTACCCAAGAAAAAGAAAACCTACCTCTTTTATATACCCTAGGACAGTTAAACCGTTGAAGGTTTATGTCACTAAAAACTCGATGAGATAAATTGAAATGTTATAAAAGTGTAAAATTAACAGTAAAAAGATACTCTAAACCCCAAACATACCTAGGACAACTAACCGTCGAAGAAGTTAACAACATCAAAGAATGCTAATGTGATTAAGTTATTAGCCACCACACAATTAAAAGATAACCCCTTCATCTCATGCAACCTAGGTTGGCTAACAACGCCGAAGAAGTTAACACGAAAAAACATTTGATACTTTTAATAATAATCATACGCATCTTATAACATGTGTACATACTAAAAAAAAAAAGAAAACTTTTAAGTTTATCGAAACATATTCATGTTGTATTTTATTTTGAAAAACTCAAATTATGATGAACATCGGTATAAAAGCTATACTATTTGAACTTATATTTAACAAACTATATAATTTTTAAAGTTTTGGAAAACAAAATTAGTGGCTTCCCCGCTCCAGCGCAGGGTATGAATGAGCCAATTCCTTAACCTTCCTACCAGGGTCAGTTGAAAGTTCGTACAATCTAGGTTATGGAGCAGGTTCCCCTGGATTTGGGACCCAATTTTTATTTTCTATCTTTAGATTTTGTCATAAGAAAATTATATAAGAACTCAAATTTATCTTGAATGAAACTTGTTAAAACTTTATGTTTGACATACATTTTCAAAGATTGTAAACATAACCATTTACAAATACGTAATTTAATTAATAAATTTTTGGGTTTTACATAATTTAATTTTATTATGGGACTCATTTTAGATTTTAACACAAATCATGAAAATCATGCAGACCGCCTTGCCTCGTAAGATACTAAAACCCATATCATCTAATTATAACCACGAGAGTCTGGCACAACAACAAATATGCCACCCCTTTATGCTGCATTTATGCGATCAAATGTGTCACGTGTAGGACAAGACCGAAAGAAACCTATGCATTATTCCGTTTCTGTTATCATATTGCTTGCTTCACTCCTCTTCAGTTACAATCCTTACTTTCACGTTCATGGTGACCTCCACAGTTACTTAGCTTTCCATAGCTTCAATTTCCCATGCCCTCTCCTATTCTGGTTTACTTGACTCTTGTCCAAAAATATATAGCTAGCGGTTTCAGCCCTTGACAACAGTTCAAAAGTGAGGCGATCAAGTTACACTGCTAATTTTGATGCTTTAAAATTCAACAATTTTAGACAGCAGATTGAGGCTGAAACTAATCGTGAAAAATCAACTTTCGTTCTATAAGAGAGAATATTAGTAAAAAAATAAGCTAACTTTTAGCTACTAAAGGTAGTTTTTTTTTATAATAAAAAACAGAGATTTTTAACTCCTAGTTCAGAACGGGGCACAGAATGAAGCACAGGGAACTAAAAGAAGGGTAACGGTCGCTGCAAATTGTAGAGCTAGACACCAAAGCATAATGAGAACAATATACTAAGTAGCACAACATCGAACATTTACATATCAAATAGATCATAGTCTTCAGTCACGCTGCAAATAACAGCAGTTCGAAGTATTGAAAATACGCTTCAACACAATAACACAACACAGAGACAACAAACACAGAACAGACCACAACAACAAACTTGAGATCCTTTGCAACAAGATGCAGCTCAAATTCAGTGCCCACAACCATATAAGGTCAACCCGGCATGAAAGCTTATTTAACACCAACATAACATATAATCAATGCCCAGGGAATCCTATAGTCCCAGGGCATATGCATTCATCATAAGAGAAGAGACGCAGTAGCATAACAAGTATGCATTATGAATCAATTTCCGGACCACTGGTGAACAAACACTCCATTACTCCTCAGGTCATTGAAAAGATCCATACAGCTCCCATCAAAGCCTGAACCCGACAAATTGGAACACTGCAGAAACAGCTCATCGACATAGCAGATGGCTCCACTTTCAAACAGCTCAAACAGAAACTTCAGCTCAGCTCTCCCAGCTTTCATCTTCAACACAACAAAGTCAGAAAACAACACCGTCTCTTTGAACCAAGCTAAGAAATCAAAATCCTCCTCCTCATCATCCACGTCATGTGTAGGGAATTTTGAGCTCTGAACATCAGTGTCAGGAGCCAGAGTGGATGAATCAGCATTGAATCCCAGGTGATAGATAAAGGTTATTCCAGGTTTCTGAACGTGTGAAGACAGGACCAAAGCGTTGTGATCCACAATGTAAACGCTGAAATCTCTTGAATCAACAGGATAAGATGGGAGGAACCAATTGCTTTGACTGAAATTTGCAACCTCCTTTTCGCCTGCGTCAATGTAAACCAACCGCGTCTTTGAAGACATGTCAATTAAGCTAGGCAAGTAAGTGAAATGTGGCCCATGATGGTCCACAAGTGGCTCCATTTTACTAATGTAGGGCTTGTTTTGCCTAAGTGAGGGACAGTCAGCTGGGAGGCTGTACTTTAGAAGTGAGTTGATGTGAATTTGGTTCTTCTTGAACACAACCATAGTATGGCCTTTCAAGCTAGCTACATGGACCACATTAGAGCTCTTGAGAAATGCTGAGATAGTGGTAGCAGCTTTCACCAAACTTCCAGTAGAAAGAGCAATATCAGTTTTTTTAATAAGCATAGCACCAATGCCACCGGGTTTGAGAACACGCTCAACCTCACTTACAAATAGGGCTGGTAGAGAGACCTTGTCCACATCTCTTGCAATGATAAAACCATATGAGTTGGGTTTGAACTCAAGCTTGTAGACCATGTTTTTCTGATTGAGGTTATAGAAAGGGTGCCTACGTACACCATAAACATGGGGAAAACCCAATTTACGCAATGTGGAGACAGCAGAAGCTGATTCCCTCCCCAAGTACAGAGCTTGCGATTCATAATTCAGCAAGTTGTTAACCGTGAGCTCTTTCACCAACTCAGTTGTTAGATTCATACTCTCCCTGCACCTGGAGTAAACAACGTGTGGGAAGACCAGAGGAGTGACGGGTTTCAGAACCCGACCAAAGTATGAACTAAGACCCAAATAGCTCTTATCGATCTTAGTACAGTCATCGATTGGTTCTGTACTGTACATATCAGATTGATCTACATCGCAGAGCATTTGCATCAACGGTAAAGTGGAAATCGCAACGGCGAATATAATCCCACGAATAATTACGCGCCTGGCCAGAAACCCATGTTGGGCTTGCCATTTCAAGGCCTTCATAAGCGCCATCGAATTACTCGCTCGACTCATGGCGCCCGCAGTCGAGTGATTCACGGGAAGGGGCGATCTGATCCGATCTGATCAAATCGAGCGAGGAGCCTGATCTGAACTAAGTGTTGACTGAAGTAGAACAGAGAGATCCAAGTTTGGGCAGATCTGTTGCAAAATTTAGCAACAACAGCAGCAGGAGAGAGGAAGAGGCCAAATTAACCTAAGGGAAGTGGAAATCTAGCGAGTACAAAACCTGGAAGAGGTGTGATTTCCACCCACGAGGAGACCCATTGATGTTTGAGACCCTAACCAGACCTTTCTCGGAATCCTTCTTGTCTGCATACTATCCGGCCAAATCGTAGCACCTATCATCTTCACACACCCATAAATCACCCACCCATGGGGGGATATTGAAATTTCTGAAGATTAACTTACATAGAGGGCAGGAGAAGAAGAGAATAAGGGGGATAATTTCAGTAGTGAGAGGTTATGGGTTGAAGAAGGAGATGGGAAGTGAAATGGAAGGGGGGCGATGGGTTGTGATAAAATGGCGGAATAGAAAGAGGGAATGAATCTGCCCAATGAGACAGTGAGTGGGGTTATAATGGGTAAGGAAAGGGGGAAGAAGGTTGGTCCGCCGATGATTGCTCCTTATCTGAGGAGAGGGTAATACTCAGCGCTGTTACTTATGTAACTTTCAAACAATTTCCGCACAGCATCCCCAAAAATCTGACCTCCCCCCAGCACCGACGTATTGCGAGAGGTGGGGGCAAATACTTTTACAACCGTTAATTTTTTATTTAAACGTTTTCAAATTTTTGCATTCATTGATTACACTGTGTTAGTATGAAGCTTATTCAATTTTATAGAATATTTATTTAAATTAATTGTGAAGATTGTTTGAATATGTATAAAAATATTGTAATAGGGTTAAAGCCAATCAATTAACTGAAGTATTCCCCTATTTATCGGAAATTATGTTTAAATACACACATGATGTTTAAATACACACACATTTGATCGCCGTCAAACATGATGATAGTACTTTTGTAAGTTTAATCACCCACTTAGAGACTCATATGTAAGAGAAACTTCTGATTTGTGTGGTAGAGAAATAGAATATACTCCTAAATAAGTAACTTTTAGAAAGTGCAGACCACTTTTAATGTGAAAGTGCTAATAAGATAATCCATCACATCGATCAAATTATTTTTAATAAGAAAACTTGGTCAACTGACTCCTTAAACTGATTCAATGAGTTGACAAGTAGGCATCAAGATGATGGGTGCAGAAAAAGAAATCCCAACCTGCCTTTCCATTTTTTAATACTACTAATTATCGTACGTTGAATAACCGATGAGTTCGTAAGATCGATGAAATTAAGCTAAACAAAATGAAAAGGGAACGGACAAGGCCACAAGCGGACATGTGGGTGCAATAATGATTGATACGGAACTAGTGACATATAGTACAATGAATTATTGGCCCAATGTGGTTCATCTATTTCTTTTGCTCTTCGGTACATTTACTCAATTTCATCCTCCCATTCCTCGTGATCCTCCTCGAATGATTTTACTGCCTTTCGTCAAGAGTTTTACATTAAGTATAATTTTTTGTGCTTTCGGTGTAAAGTTGGTAGCGGGTCTACCTAGTCTTCAATCTTACTTCACCTTCTCACCACTACTCATCACCGACTAGCCCCACCCCTACCTCACCACCATCATCGCCGTCCCGCCTCACCACTGTCTTCACCGCTCGATCGGCGACACCACTTCTCAGATTCGACTTCTCTGATCTAGGTTCCTTCGACTTGCTCCGTTTAGATCTGGTGCAGATGCATAGTTATATGCCGACTGTTGGTTGTCAGATTCAAGATCTAGCCCTTTCTGGTTTTTCCTTTTCCCTAATAAGGAAGAACTTCACAGGATCTTTATATTATTAAGATTTTTACATGTTTTAGTCTTTTTCTTTCTATGTCTTTGTGGAAGTTTATGATCTCCAACCCGTTGACGATAATGAAGAACAAGTGGTTGGTGCCTTTCCTCGCACCATTATGCCCTATTTGCACTCCTCACAAAACGATGCTTCCCCTAGCCTCTGGATAGGCAGTCGTCCTGGCGGATAGGATTGACCTCAGTTGCCCTCCTTTGGGTGTAACACCCCAACTCCTAAAACCGGGATTATCGCAAAAACCTTAAAATAGTAACAGTAATATCGTAGCGAAAAGTTCTACTAAGTTGGTGTTACCGCCGTTAGTCACCCACGTGACTAACTAGGCCTATTCCAATTTCAAGCTACGATCTGATGGAACCGAATATACAAAACTTAAATACTTACAATACTTAAACCAAAATACCGAGTATCAAGTATCTCGTACAGCTAACACAAGTTTACTACAACGGTTTGCTTATTTACAACTATGAGTGTGCATGCACAACTCATATAACAAAAGTACAACCCAAAGTACGTCTACCCGCCCCTACTCTTTTAGGATGGGTCGTCTTCTATCACTTACCTGATAAATATGGTAGCCCCGAAGGGCTCAGCACCTTTGCCGGTATGATAAACGTGCAGCCCACAAGCTACAGGGGCTACACACGACTAATTGGTCGTATACATGTAATTGATTATTACACATGTAATAATAATACGAAGTACAATAACATACAACATATTAATCACTGAATAACATAACTCCACAGATTGAATGTCGTAATGGAAGTTCATAGAGTAAGTGAGTTAGTTTCTTTTAGTTTGTAGACCCGAGAGGTGTTTAGTTCTCGAATATAATAGTAACTCATCTTATGTTAAACGTTCTTTAATTAGAACCGTTCATATTTCGTCTCATTGTTTACCTTGTCAGGTTTATGATTAACTGAATGTGCCGGACACCAGTCTTTGAATGTGTCGTGCATCTGTTGTCTGGCAGGACATCCGGTGCATTCATTTTGTTTGGTTAAGTTCGAGTCTTGTAATTCTATTATGTGATCATATTGGTACTTGGAAGATGTAATCCCGAACCTTGGGCAAATCATTGTAAATATTCCGTTTAGATAGATTCTTAGTTAGTTTCTTAATTTGATTTAATGTTCATTCCCCCCTTGTTTAGAATAGGAAATTTACCCGGATTAGGACTAATTTTCTACTAAGTCCCTAGGGTTCTATACTCTTGGTCGTAATCTACTTACACTATATTCCGACCAGGAGTTTTGCTACCCGTAGTAGAGTTGTAGGATTCTTTTAATTCTTTTAATTCTTTTTGTACATTCTTTACCTCTACAATTTTTTAGTTAGCAAAATTACGCCTTTACCGGGGACTTGGAATTAGTCCAAGTCCTAAAATTGGTGATTGCCCTATTCTTCATTCTTTATTCTTTGATTCTTTGATTTAATTCGTCCATTATTTTTACTTAGTTGAATGTGCCATGCACAATGCCGGGTATGATACACCTGGCACTTCGGAGGAAGGCCAATGCCGGACAGACTATAGCCAGCACTCTACCCGGCACGTTCAATTCTATTTTCCATTTTTTATTTTCGTAAAATGTTAGAGTCATATATGATTTGTCTTTTATTTTTATACCATTCGTTTTATTTCTCCCTTCTTTTATTCCTTATTCTTTGATTCATTTATTTTTCTTTCGAGTTGAACGTGCCGTGCACAATGCCGGGTACGATACATCCGGCACATTCGGAGGAAGTCCGATGTCGGATACGATACGTCCGGGATTCTGCCCGGCACATCTCAATTTTGTTTTTATTTTTTTTCTTCTTTTTAGTTTTCATAAAATTTTCATAATTATTTACATAACTTGTAATATTCTCTTTTTTTATTTGTTAAAAATATTATAACGTTTTGTTTTGCTCCTCCTGAAGTTATATAAGGTGAATGCTTCTCCGATCGAATAGTCTTTCTAAAGATTTATCCAACTTCGATCTCGAGATCGAGAGGACCTTGTTTCATTCCTTGAGGCAACGTAAGAACCAATGAAATGCACCCCCTTCACAATTATCAAATACAACAGGTGAAATGGCAGCCCCAACCGTCCGCAATATTAACAGGCCTTCCAATCAAGGCCAAAAGCCCGCCATCAACCTCCCTTTCCTCTCACAAAACGAGTACGATGAGTGGCAAAAACTTGAGCCACATCATCAGATTCGCTGTGTGAAAGAGTTGGGCATGTTTGATGGTTCAAATGTAGACGAGGCCTTTCTCCATGTAACGAAATTTCTGTAGCACACCAATAGCCTAACTGATGCAGACGCTGTCCTACAATATGCCAGACTTTCCCTCTTCCCCCATAGCCTCACAGGCATAGCCAACAAACGGTACCACATTTTAACCCCAAGTGCCATTACTACTTGGGATGACATGGCAACCAGATTATATGACAAGTTTCTGCCACCAAGTCACACCCTGGAGATGATCGCTGAAATTTATAACTTCAGGCAACCAGGATAGGAGAACATCTGTGAGACTTGGGACAGATCCAAAAGGTTGCTCTGGACATGTAAGGAACAACTTTCCCAGTTGTTCTACAAAGGATTGGTAAACCAATACAAAACTATGATACTATCCTTCCTTGGTGCTGATATTCTGAAAAAGCCAGGAGAGCAATTTCCGAGTGGGATCGAATCCCTCTGTGAAGAAATTCGTGATTGGGCCACAGGTGGATCAAGGGGCGTTACTCCAGGCTTATACCATGTGGGAGAGAGTGACAACAAATTGATACATTAATGAAGAGTCATGAGCAATTGTTGGAGAGCAATGCTCAAACGTCAACAAAGGTGAGTGCTCTGTAGAAGGTTGTGGATCAGATGGCAATGAATGCTCTTCCTCAGCAGGCGAACATGGTTATGCACGACCACACGCCCAGTGTAACGCCCCTATTTAAAGTAAATACAGTGGAATATAAATCTCTAATGGCGATTACAGATCATCAGGTTCCAAACACCCGGTACAAAACCTCACCAATTACTACTTACAAGTGTTACAGTCTGAACTCGAGAAAACAATGTAAACTTAACTTAAAATAAACAAAGCAACTCTCCATAATTCCTAATTCCCATCCCAATCACTCATACTCTTCGTGGCCACCCGTATGAACAATTTCGTACCTACAAGATGAAACCAAGCAGCCCACCCCGGGAGGGGTGAGTCAGTTCCCTGGAATGGAACTGGTACAATTCGCCAAAACAATAATTAAAACATAACTCTTAAAATAAAACAGTAACTGGAAATTTAACTCTTGAAATTAAAACAGAGAATGAAGGCACTTCAAAACAATCAATCATAGAGAAAGAAGAACAAGGCAAAGATAGAGATAGACAACTTTAAAACCAAAATGATCACTTCGGAAGTCACACCATATAGTTAGTAAGCATCCATTGTTGATGTTAGAACCAATTCTGGTTAAGAAGAGAAAGAACTAGGTAGTCACAAAGGACTAGGAGTGATATGAATATCCATAACCCGTGGTAGACAGTTTATGTCTCCACCATTTCAGAAAGTTGATTCCCATAGACAAACATACTCAAGAGTGGAATAAAACCAATTGGGAGAGATGGCCCCCACCGCCAGTCAGTTGTCACAAGGACGAGGTAAACAGACCTCCGCTGTCAGTTGTCACAAGGACGAGGTAAACAGACCTCCGCTGTCAGTTGTCCACATGGACGAGGTATAGCAGACCTCCGCTGCCACCGACCCGTTCTCGGTCATCGGTGAAAAGTGTGTGCACCACTTAATAGAAAGAATGCATTCCCAATAAGGCTGATCAAAACTCGACTCATGGATGAAACAGTACCCGGAGTCAAAAGGAAGAATTTACCAATATCCGATATTTTCCTATATTCCCAGTTACCCCACTAGATCATTAACTGCACAAGTGCAATACCAAGACACTCAGTCCTACAGAGTGCAGAGGCGTAACCCTAGGCAGTTAATATCTAATGAAACAACTAGAGAGGAGGAACCAATAACCATGTAAGTTGTTCATTCAAGCTCAGTTAGTCACATCAAGCTGAGTTAGTCACACAAGCAGATTCCTTTTGAAATCCATTTAAGATCAGTTGGCGTTTTCCCAAAATATTCCATAAAGTTCGTTAGCAAAAGTATCTGAGTATGAGAAATCGTACCTGAGTAATGCTGTAGTAGTTCTAGTAAACTCGTGCAAACATTCAATAACACTCTGAGGAACTATAAAGGTAGCCTATTATCAATAACTTATATCCTAAGTTAAACTTAAACAAATCCCTGACTCTTACCTCTAAATCTCAATTATCTTGTAAGCCCTTGCTTAAATGTTATGTGTAACCTTTGACTCATTTTAAAATGTTGTATAGCCCAAGGTTATAAGATCAAGGAATGTATCTTATTAACACTTGTTAATGGTTCCACTCTCATCCACTTTACTAATATTTAACCATAATTCTCACATTCAAGACTTTTGAGACCCTTATATCATAATTGCATTTTACATGTAAAACCCTACCGGTAATCTAGTCATTATCCTCTAATCTGTCTTAATTAACGATACTCAAACAGCGGAATTCCAATACAACCGGGGGTGATACAATGCCGTTAGTCACCCTCGTGACTAACAAGGCCAAACCAAATTCAATACAACCAACTAAATTACAATATCAGTCTGATGGGTTATTATACCAAGTACTCAACAACTACAAATACCTTCCATTTCTTAATCAATCCAAATACAATACAAATACAACCTCAAGCAAATCTATACCGAGTTTCTACAACCATCAAGTTACCAATACAATTCGGGCTTACGAATCAATCCTTACAAATATACAAGTTCTTAATCAACTACCCATGTTATACGACAACCCCGTCCTACTCTCGAACGGTAACGACTCCAATGTACCTGAAAATGAAAATGGTGCCCCTAGGGGCTCAGCAAATTGCTGCATATGAAATTCGTATACCCCGCGTGCTAACAGGGGTACGCCGACTACTTTGGTCGAGAACATGCGGTTCATTTTAATGCAATTAACATGCTCATATACGAAGTAATCAAACAAGGAATACAAGAATAACCAACACACAAGTTTGTTAGTCATAATATGTTTACTCCTAGGCCTTGAGGGTTGTACCTCACTATGTGTTGGTTTTTTATTCATTATCTACCCATTCCCTTGGGTTACTCTTACTCAAGTTCTCTTACTCTCAATCTTAATCAAGTTCTACAAGCTACCAACTCAACTCTCAACTCTCAAAATCTATTCTCAAACTCAATCTCAATTCTCAATTCAATACTCCAATTCTCAATCAATACTCAAATTCTCAAAGGCATCTTTTAAGTCATTGTCATGACCTCCGGGTAGAGTCATACACAAGACTCACCACCAGGCTTACAAATACAAACGGAGCTATACACTTAGCTCCTAAAATTCTCAATCAAGTACTCAATCAAATTCTTAAATGTCTGTTTCTCTACCGGACTACTCAAATTCCTAAAACTCCTCTCTCAGAGTTATTTCATAACCTCATGGATTAGTCTATAAGTATCTCTCTCGATAACATCTATTAGCTTAGGGAACTTCTCAATGCCAAGTATTCTCAGATTTAAGGTTTTATCCAACTTATCGAATACTCATGTTCGGGACATTGTCTATATTAGTCGGATCCTCTCATTGGGGTTCGACTATCTTTCTAAGGTGTTTGGCGACCCCTTACCATTCTTTACTCCTCTCAAGGTTCATGTCTTGAGCATTCATTAAATCCTCTAAGCAGAGGTTCCTTATATACTTCCACTATTAATTTTTTTGTGGATTAGATCAATTCGGTTCTTTAACCGTTATTGGGAGTTTACTAATCTCTTGCACTTCCTTACATTCTAGTGAGTTCATAGGTTTACGTTATCGTTTCTTGGTTCGATAGTTTTAGTGTGTGAAATACCCCGTAATTAAAAATAGTGATTAATTAGGCTAATAGGTGTTTTATAAGCTTAAGTAAGTCTAAATAATCACGAGGGAACAAATCCCGAAGAAAACGGACCCTTAAAATGGATTAAAAACGCTAACGAACCTTAAAGCACGTTTTTCGAGGAAACCGGGAAAACGTGACTTTAAGCGGGTCAAATAGACTCGTAACAATTTTAGTCAACTAAATAGTCATTAATAAATATTAGTGAAGGTCTAGAACCAATAAAAATCAATAAAACGAGAAAATAGTAAAAACTGTCAAAAACGGGAAGTTGTGGGGTAGAAACGTAAATAACTCAAACTAGTGTGTCCACTTTTAAAATAAAATGTAGAGTTTGTGTGTGTGGGCTGTGTCAGCCGATGGCTATCCCCCTCTCTCACACACTCTCTTAATTCTCTTTTCATTTGCAAAAGACAAAACAATAAAAAGCAATAAAGTAAACCCCACCCTCACTTTTACTCTCTCTCCTCTATTCTACTCTCTCACTTACTTACAGCACTCATCTTCCTCCTCTCTATTTTTCTTCTTCTTTAACCGGTGGCAATGGAGAAGTGAAGAATTCACCAAAAACCTCACTTTCTCTCCTCTTGTTAAGTGTCCAAACCTTCTCCAAAAATTACAAAATTACTACCATTGTGTTCCTCTCACCAAGGAGAACATATTCCTCCTTTCAAAATTCGAAAACGAGCATCTCCATCTCCATGGGTGTGCAGCATTGGGAGCTTC
Source organism: Limonium bicolor (assembly GCA_023374045.1). Lineage (NCBI taxonomy): Eukaryota > Viridiplantae > Streptophyta > Magnoliopsida > Caryophyllales > Plumbaginaceae > Limonium > Limonium bicolor. The sequence continues at coordinate 314,819,393 of CM041779.1, forward strand.
AAGACCACCATTAGAAGCCCCTTCTTCACCTCTTTGGTTTAAGGTAAAAAGAAATCCAAAAACATTACCTTTTCTTGCTCTTATTCTCAAAATAGAAATTTCTAAGTTGTGAGCTCCTATCCTTCTTGTTCCAGCCGATTTTGGCATTGTTGGAGGAGTAGAATATTGCCCTTGTACTACTCTAAGCTTCACCTACTCCTTTGCAAGGTAATAAATTCTTAAACCCTAGAAATTTACCTTAAAGCATTAATATAATCTAAGGGCTAGTTAGAATTGAATGGTGGTGTGTAATGGGTTGTAGTGTAGAGCTTGAATCTTCACAGCTGTTGGGAAAAGCGGAAAAGAAAGGAAGAAGGGAGAAGTAAGAAGAATAAAAGAGAACTAGAAGAAGAATAAGGTAAATGATGCTCACATTTGTAGTTTTGTAAATACTTGTGTAACAGATTTTTAGAAGTTGAAACGGGTATTGTAAAATGGGAATGAGTAACAGTGTAAGGTGAAGAAGAACTAAAATGTTTCAAACCTTTAAAAGACATGTAAAAGCTTGTTGAAACCTAGATGGGAATTAATGTTGAGTGCAGGAATTTAATGATGTTTAGTGTAGTATTGTGTTGGAGGGTTTGATATATTGATGCTGTTTACAAACAGGTGAAATGAGTGATGTTTTGTGAGCTAAATGATGTGGTGAGAATGTAGAAATATAGGGGAGGTTATGTCAAAATTTACCTAGAACTAGAACACTTAACAACTAGAAAACTAGGTAAAGGTATGTCCTTGTAACAGATTTTGATTTGAGTTAGTTAGTGGGTAGGATAGGAGAGATAGCTAATGCATTGTAAGCTTTAGAAATGACATTATAAGAGGGAGCAATAGATGGAGAAAGTGAGAGTTGAAATATGTAGCATAATGCAACTAGAGGAGGAAAATGTAAGTGCTGAAATGGGGACTTTAGAAAATAAGTGAGTGGATTAGCATAAAAGGAGTAATGGGTTAGTGATGGATTTTAAAATTTTTAGGAGCTTAATTAGGTGCTAAAATACGTGGGATTAAGTGTAGGAACAATGGGGGATTAATTAGGCAAAGTTTGATTTGTAACAGATTAAGAAATTGTCAAAGTTGCAAAATTCTGTAGCAGGTCCGGGACTTAGTCCCTGGACAAGGACCCGGACCATGCTGCAATTTGTATCCGAGAGTTAGAGAAAGGAGTGGTCCGGGACTTAAGTCCAGTGCAAGGACCCGGACCACCCCTAATAAACCAACCGAGAGCTTTAGAAATTAAGGGTCCGGGACTTACCCTAGGTAAGAAGACCCGGACCATGTATGAAAAACCGTCCGAGAGTTCTAACTGCCTCTGGTCCGGGACTCAAGTCCAGTATGAGGACCCGGACCATGCAATTAAAACCTGCCGAGAGTATGACCATGTGTTGGTCCGGGACTTAAGACCCGGACAAGGTCCCGGACCAACCAAAAATTGTAAAATTAAGCGTATTGAATGGGATTTAAGGTAAGGAAGTGAATGGTAATGGTAGTATAAGATAAGTGAGACTTAGTTAAGGATGTTTAAAGGTCATTAAGAGTATAAACAAGTTATAAAAGTAATGAAGAGTAAGTAAACTATATGTAAGTACAAGAATTGTAAAGGTACAGTAAGTATGAGTTAGGAAACGTACGAGTAATCGAGTTTAGTTAATGATAGTTAGATTAATCACTCGATTGTATGTATGTCATAGGACTTGGATCGTAAGCACCGGAGCAAAGTTGGGATACAAGTACGACGGTGAACGGTATGAATTTCTCATGCCCCGTATGCTACCTTGGTTACTCTGATTTGTGTGTTGTGTGCTAATTGATCACCAAATAAGATAAACGCACGAATCGGACATAGTATGCTTACTTGTGAATATCATGAGATTGTTCCTTGTTGCATATCTTCTTTAAATCATAGTTTGTATAATTCATGAAATGTATGGATGAATATGATATGAGTGTGTGTATGTATGATGTATTGTACTATGACCGAATGTGTTTGTGATTGGACTTCTAACTGATTCCTAACAAGCTAACCAATCTGACTTAAATTGGTAATTAAATTGGAATGAGTAGAAGTCCGATATAGTTTCGGCCACGCGTGAGGATGCGGAGTCACAAGAGGTTGGCTCCAAATCCTGACTCTTAAACTGGTCCGCGGCCCAAACCCCTTAAATAGGTAGCATCCCGGATTGGTGAGTCAAGTAAATCCCGGTGGTGGGACGGAGTAGTCCCCGGGCCGGAGGTCAGACTGACTTAACATGAGTAAAAGTAAGTAAGTAAGTAAGAATGAGTAAACAAGTATGGTAAAGTAAGTAAGTAAAGTAAGAGTAAGTAATGTGTAATGAGTAAAAGAGTAAATTGCATTCCGATTAACCCGGATGCGTAATTTGGCTAACCCGTGTGAAGGTAAGTATGGTGTGTGCTTTTGTATTGTGTATTGGATTGTGTATTGTATTGAGCATGATTGTATGATGTATGTAAAGCATGTATGTATGAAATTAATGAACCGCATGTACAGTCGACCTTAAATAGTCGGCGTACCCTAGTTAGCACGCGGTATATGCGGAGTTTATGCGCAGCTTTTGCTGAGCCCCTTGGGGCGATGTTTTTACTACACGCAGGTCCTCGAGACGGGTGAAGATGACGAAGAGTTTAAGTTTAATTTCTTTTTGTCTGTATCTGATGAATGGTGAATGGTGTACTATGTTGTACACGGCTGTAGTTTTGTTAGCCGGTGTACCATAGGGTACACCCTTTTGGGTAGTGGAAGAATATTGGGATGGTGTAGATGAGTAGTCAGTATAAACTCATTATTTTTGAAGATTGGAAAGGGATGTAATTAAATACTTTAACTACTCGGTAATCCAGCAATGTAAGTATATTATCTCTTGTATTTGGAATGTAATGTAGTAGCTCGGTATACTTAGGGCATCAGACTGTAACTGTAGGTAGTGTAAGCCTTGCTAGCCGTATGGGCGGTTAGCGGCGTTGTATCACCCGCCGTAATAGTAGTAGTATTTCCGCTGCGACGTAGTAGGATTAATAGGACGATTAGACGGTAAGCATAGGATTAACGGTAGGGGTGTTACAAAAAAGTGGTATCAGAGCGTAGTTACGCTCTGATGACCGAGATTACCGAGCATAGGGATTACCGAGTTAGGATTTCAACCGTCTTAAGACGGATATTTAGAAACCTAACTAGGAACTACCGTTGTTAACAACGGATACCCTTGACGTTCTTAGGAACGATATCATTGCTTAAATACAAGGCCCTTAGGTCACATCTTGCAAAGCCTAATGTAAATTCTGAATGTTCAGATGTCAGGACGAGGCCGAGGCCGAGGAAGAGGCGAAGCCTCTGAAGGACCTGGCGCGTAGACGATAGCTGAGATCGTCGCCGCCACGGTAGCGCAGATGCTACCGCAAGTAATCACTGCTATGCAGCAAACACAACAAAACCAACAGAATCAAATGGGACCAATCCCGCCCCCTCCACCCAGAGAAGTAAACTGGGTAAGAGCTATCACAGATCTCCGACCTCCGTGCTTTAGAGGCGAGAGCGATCCTGCAAAGCTGGAAGCTTACATCTCCCATTTGAGACTCTCGAATGTCCTGCTGGAGTTCGAGTGAGATTAGCCGCCTACTACCTCAAGGATGCAGCCATGGATTGGTGGAAACTAATCAAGAACGATCATGCTGCGGATCCCACCTTTGACTGGGAATCCTTCACAGCCCTCCTCTGATCCAAATATTACCCCGAACATGTCAAAACAAGAAAAAGACTTGAGCTGGATGCTTTGAGAATGACAGAGAAGATGTCTGTCGACGAATACTACCGCACCTTCACCTCTCTTCTACGTCTTCTACCCGACCTTGGGTATACCGGCCAGGTGTTGGTCGATCGCTTTTATGGCAGTCTGAGCCATCGCTTATGGTACGGTATGGGCTACACCAGATTTACCTCTCTTCAGGTAAATATTGGTTTAACCCTTAGTACCATTGTAAATCCTTAAATCTTTACCTCTATCTTTTAATTAAGAATCCCGGCTAACACCTGAAACTTCAGGAGTGTTATCATGCGGCATCTCGCGTTGAGATCACTTGCCAGCTAAGGGATGAAGAAACCGCGCTTAAGCGCAAGGCCAATAATAAAAACACAAGTGCTGAGGAGCAGAACCAAGAGAAAAGTTGGAAAAAGAAGAAGGGAAAGTTCTTCCCGCAAACCCAAAAGAACTTCCCAAGTGAGAGCAGTGCCCAGGAGAAGGGCAAACCAGTTGAGCTTCTTCAACTTGGTTCTTCTGCGCCGGTGGCTGCGAAGCCACTGAGATAACACCCACCTAAGGGTAAAATTCTAATCTAAAACCGTATTTGTATAAGTACCATACCTAATATATCCGCACAAATGTGCTAACACTCTAAACCCTAGGTTCTGGCTCCGGTTTCACCAAGAATTACTCCGACAACCGTGCATATGTATGTAGGAAGTGCAACCAAGATCATCCTAGCCTAGATTGCCAAGGGAGAGAAATACGGTGCTACAACTGTCAGAAGCCCGGACACCGAGCCAACTTTTGCCCCAAAAATGCCAAACCAAGAGGAAACTTCCAAAGCTACAAGCAGAGGGAAGGCAAGGAGGTTGCATCTGGCGATGCACCAGCCCAGCAGGTGCCGCAGGGACAGGGATCCCGAGGTCCTCAGAAGGGCGCACCCCAGAGGCATCCTGCCTTGCACATCATTGACAGGGATGGGACCGGTTCTAAGTCCGGCCCAGGTAATTAATCTAAACCTTGAATGCTGTGAAGCATGCCTAAGTATTGGAGTAACTGTTGAATGAATGTATGAATAAATGAATAGAAGTGTGTATTGAGCATGAAATGAAGTAGTTGAAACTAGTACTCACCGTAGATGAAATTTATAACCATAGGAAGCTTTAGTATCTGCTACCCGATACCTTCGAAACTGAATCAAGAAGAGACCAACATCACCAATCACTACTACACCAATGAGCAGTGTCAGGTCATCCGACCAGGTATGATTTTTTTAAAGGAATACCTGACACCCGAAGCACAAATTGCGATCATCTGACGATGCAACGAACTAGGAACGGGTCAAGGAGGATTTTATACACCCGAATTCCCCGGTGGAGCGAAAATGAAGCTGAAGATGATGTGCTTGGGAAAGGATTGGAATCCTTATACCAAGACATACCAAGAGACACGAATACAAGACGGAGCGACGCCACCGGCAATACCTCCAGAATTCCTTACACTTGTTACACAATCAGTAGAACTTGCACGACAATGCGAACATGATCTAATCCCCGCAATTGAAGCGGACCTTTGTATCGTCAACTTCTATGAGAAAGAAGGACGACTTGGGTTACACCAAGACAAGGACGAGACAGCGGAATCTCTTGAACAAGGAGGGCCCGTAGTGTCTTGGTCCATTGGTGATGACGCCGTATTTATGTATAGCGAGCAGAAGCGTGTCGACCTCGCACAAAAACTGGTATTGAGATTAGGAAATGTCCTAATCATGGGTGGAAAATCTAGGATGCTGTATCACGGGATCAACAAGATCAAGTTGAATATGGCACCGCCGGCAATAATCAATGACACACACATGAAACCAGGATGCCTGAACCTTACCTTTAGGAAGTATTAAATTCATAGTATCATATGATGTATTAGTAACGTGTATTAGAGACACGGTATGTATGATGGTTGGTTTATCAATAAAGAGCAGTGTTGATTTAATTCCACTTGTGTCCACCATCAATACTTATGAAATTGTGACTTCCATAGGTTGTGGACTCGGTACCAAAGGTAACCTGAGTATCCTCACCGAAGCACAAGCCGGTAAAAGCGGCACCATTCTAACGGGAACATTTCCAGTGCACGGCATTGAAGCCAGTGTGTTATTCGACTTCGGCGCCTCTCACACCTTCGTATCACCATCTTTTGTGAAGAGGTTGAAGCTAGATGCGGATGAGCTGCCGAATTTCCTGGTTACTCTCCCATCGAAGGAGCGAGTATAGTGCACCAAGCATTACAAGTCAGCCACCATCGAAATCAAAGGCGAATCGTTTCCCATCTCCTTCATCGAGTTTAATGGGTTGGGATTCGATGTAATAGTCGGAATGAATTGGTTGGAGCGGCACAAGGGTAGAATCCTCTGCGCCGAGCATCGATTGCTGCTCAAGAGTCCATCTGGGGTTACTGTATCTTACCGCCAGAGACCGAGAGAGCCTTCGACCATAGTCATCTCCGCCATGGCTATGTACCGGGAGCTCAGAAAGGGCAAGGAGGTGTATCTGTGTTATGTACAAGATCTGGAGAGAGATCCAGAGTTTAATCCTGAAGTACTAGTTGTGCCAGAATTCCCCGACGTATTCCCTAAGGAGCTACCCGGCATGCCACCTCGACGAGCAGTGGAATTTGAGATTGACCTCTTGCCAGGTACTGGTCCCATTGCTAGGGCACCGTACCGTATGGCACCTGCTGAAATGACAGAGTTGAAAGAGAAATTGCGTGACTTACTCGACAAAGGGTTTATACGCCCGAGCGTATCACCCTAGGGAGCACCGGTCCTCTTTGTGAAGAAGAAGGACGGTAGTCTCCGACTTTGTATTGACTACCGCGAGCTGAATGCGGTTACAGTCAAGAATAAATACCCATTGCCACGCATCGACGACTTATTCGACCAGCTGAAAGGAGCCTCAGTCTTCTCCAAGATTGACCTCAGACCTGGGTATCATCAGATTGCTATCAGAGAGAAAGACATTGAGAAAACGGCATTCCGTACCAAATATGGCCACTACGAATTCACAGTCATGCCATTCGGTTTGTCAAATGCACCAGCAAAATTCATGGATCTCATTAATCGACTTTTCAGTGAGCAGTTGGACACTTCAGTTGTAGTAGTTATCGATGACATCCTTGTGTATTCTAAATCAGCAGAAGAGCATGAATTTCATTTGAGGAAAGTACTCGAGACACTGCACGAGAACCACCTGTATGCGAAGTTCTCCAAATGCGAGTTTTGGCTAGATCAGGTATCATTCCTTGGTCATGTCATCTCGAGCGCAGGCATCTCAGTTGACCCTTCTAAGATTGAAGTTGTACGATCATGGCCTAGACCCAAGACTGTTACCGACATTCGGAGCTTTCTTGGTCTAGCCGGTTACTACCGGAGATTTGTGAAGGACTTCTCGAAAGTCGCTAAGCCCATGACTACACTGATGAAGAAAGATGCACCGTTTGTATGGACAGACGAGTGCGAAGTATCATTTCAGAGCCTGAAAGACTCATTGACCTCAGCGCCCATCCTTACTCTTCCAGAGGGCACAGAGGGATTTGAGGTGTATTGCGACGCATCAGGAAAGGGAATGGGATGCGTACTCATGCAGCATGGCAAGGTTGTAGCTTATGCCTCCTGCCAGCTGAAAAAGCATGAGGAGAATTACCTGACACACGACTTAGAGTTAGGAGCCATTGTCTTCGCCTTAAAGATATGGCGACACTATCTCTATGGGGTAAGCATCACCATCTACTCCGACCACAAGAGCTTACAGTATGTGTATACACAGAAAGAACTGAATTTGAGACAGAGAAGGTGGATGGAGTTTCTCTCAGACTACGACATCAACCTACAGTATAAGGAAGGGAAGGCAAACATTGTAGCCGACGCCCTGAGCCGTCGAGCACACTCGCTCCATTCGCTACTCGCTTCTTCTAGCTTGGTTAAAGAGGTGCGAGATGCTCAGTTGTGCGACCCTTACCTAACCGAAATCAGATAGAAGATCACAAATGGCACATTCGAGAAGAAAAAGTATGACTTTAAGTTGTATAAAGATGGTCTGATTCGGCTGAATGGCAGGCTATGTGTCCCCCAAAGCAATGCTGAGCTAAGGGATCGCATCCTGCGAGAGTCACACAGTTCTACATTGTCAGTCCATCCGGGAGCCTCCAAGATGTACAAAGACATGAAGAGGTACTTCTGGTGGTCTGGGATGAAGTCAGATGTGACGAAGTATGTATTGAGATGCTTGACATGCTAGAAGGTGAAATTTGAACATCGTAGACCGGGCGGAATGGTACAATCGATGCCAGTTCCGGAGTGGAAATTTCATGATATCTCCATGGATTTTGTTGTAGGACTCCCACCTGCCAGGGGAGGACTCAACATGATCTGGGTTTTAGTCGATCGCCTTACCAAGGTTGCCAGATTCATACCGATGAAGGACACCTGGAAGGTAGTGAAGCTCGCAGAGCTGTTCGACAAGGAGATTATCAGACATCACGGAGTCCCGAAAACCATAGTATCTGACCACGACACCAGATTTCTTTCGAGATACTGGAGAGCTACACGGGAAGCACTGGGTACAGAATTGAAGTTGAGTACCTCCTTCCATCCTCAGACCGACGGTCAGACAGAAAGGACTATCCAGACACTAGAGGACATGCTTCGGGCATGTGCCTTAGACTTTCAGGGGAGTTGGTTAAACATGCTTCATCTTATCGAGTTTTCATACAATAATAGCTATCATGCTTCGATTAAGATGTCGCCTTTCCAAGCCCTATACGGTAGACCTTGTCTTACACCTTTGTGTTGGGATGAGTCAAGTGAAGCGGTCATCATAGGACCGGAGTATTTAGAACAAGTCCAAGCGGAAGTGCAACAAATCCGAGCCAATATGAAGGCAGCCCAAGATAGACAGAAATCTTATGCGGATGTGAGACGACGCGACCTTGAGTTCACCGTGGGCGACAAGTGTTCTTGCGCGTCTCACCTATGAAGAGTGTATTCCGTTTTGGTCAGAAGGGCAAGCTAAGCCCAAAGTTTGTAGGGCCGTACACTATTACCGAAAGAGTTGGATCCGTAGCCTATAGGTTAGCACTACCTGAGGACTTGGGGCGTGTCCATGATGTCTTTCATGTGTCCCAACTCAAGAAGTACATTTCTGATCCTTCTCATGTCCTAGAGCCCGAGAAACTATCCATTGAGCCGACCATGAGATATGTCGAAACCCCCGTGAGAATCCTGGATAGGAAGACCAGAGACACTCGCCATAAGTCGATACGAATGGTGAAGGTCCTATGGTCAAACCATGATGTCGAAGAAGTGACATGGAAGTTGGAAGATGCCATGAAGGTGAAGTACCCACAATTATTCATAGACTAGATAGTCTAGTATTTAGTACATACGGGTACGGGGCGTACCCCTTTTTAAGGGGGTAGAGCCTTTTTGCTTTTGCATTGCTTCGGGGTGAGCATTGCATAGTGTGTAGGTATTGTAATATATTTCGATGGCACATGTAGTGCGGAGTGTATTTGGTATGTGTGTGTATGTATTTGTAGTGTGTAGTGTATGGATGTGTATGTGCAGTGTATGGTGTATTGGTGTAATGTGTATTATGAATTGTAGTGTGTATTATGTAATGTGGATATGATGTGAATGGAAATGTGCATTGTGTATGAATTCATATGATGCTTGATCTGTGTATGTATGTAATGTGAAAGGAAGTAAACACTTCATAGGTGTAGTAAGACACATTATGGCAATTGGGTAGCCTAATGAGTAGAATTAGTAAACTATTAACCTTGAGCAACTTTGAGGGCAAAGTTTCTTAAGGGGGGTAGATTGAAATACCCCGTAATTAAAAATAGTGATTAATTAGGCTAATAGGTGTTTTATAAGGTTAATTAAGTCTAAATAATCACGAGGGAACAAATCCCGAAGAAAACGGATCCTTAAACGGATTAAAACGCTAATGAACCTTAAAGCACGTTTTTCGAGGAAACCGGGAAAACGTGAGTTTAAGCGGGTCAAATAGACTCGTAACAATTTTAGTCAACTAAATAGTCATTAATAAATATTAGTGAAGGTCTAGAACCAATAAAAATCAATAAAACGAGAAAATAGTAAAAACTGTCAAAAACGGGAAGTTGTGGGGTAGAAACGTAAATAACTCAAACTAGTATGTCCACTTTTAAAATAAAATGTAGAGTTTGTGTGTGTGGGCTGTGTCAGCCGATGGCTATCCCCCTCTCTCACACACTCTCTTAATCCTCTTTTCATTTGCAAAAGACAAAACAATAAAAAGCAATAAAGTAAACCCCACCCTCACTTTTACTCTCTCTCCTCTATTCTACTCTCTCACTTACGTACAGCACTCATCTTCCTCCTCTCTATTTTTCTTCTTCTCTAACCGGTGGCAATGGAGAAGTGAAGAACTCACCAAAAACCTCACTTCTCTCCTCTTGTTAAGTGTCCAAACCTTCTCCAAAAATTACAAAATTACTACCATTGTGTTCCTCTCACCAAGGAGAACATATTCCTCCTTTCAAAATTCTAAAACGAGCATCTCCATCTCCATGGGTGTGCAGCATTGGGAGCTTCAAGACCACCATTAGAAGCCTCTTCTTCACCTCTTTGGTTTAAGGTAAAAAGAAATCCAAAAACATTACCTTTTCTTGCTCTTATTCTCAAAATAGAAATTTCTAAGTTGTGAGCTCCTATCCTTCTTGTTCCAGCCGATTTTGGCATTGTTGGAGGAGTAGAAATATTGCCCTTGTACTACTCTAAGCTTCACCTACTCCTTTGCAAGGTATTAAATTCTTAAACCCTAGAAATTTACCTTAAAGCATTAATATAATCTAAGGGCTAGTTAGAATTGAATGGTGGTGTGTAATGGGTTGTAGTGTAGAGCTTGAATCTACACAGCTATTGGGAAAAGAGGAAAAGAAAGGAAGAGGGGAGAAGTAAGAAGAAGAAAAGAGAACTAGAAGAAGAACAAGGTAAATGATGCTCACATTTGTAGTTTTGTAAATACTTGTGTAACAGATTTTTAGAAGTTAAAACGGGTATTGTAAAATGGGAATGAGTAATAGTGTAAGGTGAAGAAGAACTAAAATGTTTCAAACCTTTAAAAGACATGTAAAAGCTTGTGGAAACCTAGATGGGAATTAATGTTGAGTGCAGGAATTTAATGATGTTTAGTGTAGTATTGTGTTGGAGGGTTTGATATATTGATGCTGTTTACAAACAAGTTAAATAAGTGATGTTTTGTGAGCTAAATGATGTGGTGAGAATGTAGAAATATAGGGGAGGTTATGTCAAAATTTACCTAGAACTAGAACACTTAACAACTAGAAAACTAGGTAAAGGTATGTCCTTGTAACAGATTTTGATTTGAGTTAGTTAGTGGGTAGGATAGGAGAGATAGCTAATGCATTGTAAGCTTTAGAAATGACATTATAAGAGGGAGCAATAGATGGAGAAAGTGAGAGTTGAAATCTGTAGCATAATGCAACTAGAGGAGGAAAATGTAAGTGCTGAAATGGGGACTTAAGAAAATAAGTGAGTGGATTAGCATAAAAGGAGTAATGGGTTAGTGATGGATTTTAACATGTTTAGGAGATTAATTAGGTGCTAAAATATGTGGGATTAAGTGTAGGAACAATGGGGGATTAACTAGGCAAAGTTTGATTTGTAACAGATTAAGAAATTGTCAAAGTTGCAAAATTTTGTAGCAGGTCCGGGACTTAGTCCCCGGACAAGGACCCGGACCATGCTGCAATTTGTATCCGAGAGTTAGAGAAAGGAGTGGTCCGGGACTTAAGTCCAGTGCAAGGACCCGGACCACCCCTAATAAACCAACCGAGAGTTTTAGAAATTAAGGGTCCGGGACTTACCCTAGGTAAGAAGACCCGGACCATGTATGAAAAACCGTCCGAGAGTTCTAACTGCCTCTGGTCCGGGACTCAAGTCCAGTATGAGGACCCGGACCATGCAATTAAAACCTGCCGAGAGTATGACCATGTGTTGGTCCGGGACTTAAGACCCGGACAAGGTCCCGGACCAACCAAAAATTGTAAAATTAAGCGTATTGAATGGGTTTTTAAGGTAAGGAAGTGAATGGTAATGATAGTATAAGATAAGTGAGACTTAATTAAGGATGTTTAAAGGTCATTAAGAGTATAAACAAGTTATAAAAGTAATGAAGAGTAAGTAAACCATATGTAAGTACAAGAATTATAAAGGTACAGTAAGTATGAGTTAGGAAACGTACGAGTAATCGAGTTTAGTTAATGATAGTTAGATCAATCACTCGATTGTATGTATGTCATAGGACTTGGATTGTGAACACCGGAGGAAAGTTGGGATACAAGTACGACGGTGAACGATATGAATTCCTCATGCCCCGTATGCTACCTTGGTTACTCTGATTTGTGTGTTGTGTGCTAATTGATCACCAAATAAGATAAACGCACGAATCGGACATAGTATGCTTACTTGTGAATATCATGAGATTGTTCCTTGTTGCATATCTGCTTTAAATTATAGTTTGTATAATTCATGAAATGTATGGATGAATATGAGTGTGTGTATGTATGATGTATTGTACTGTGACCGAATGTTTTTGTGATTGGACTTCTAACTGATTCCTAACAAGCTAACCAATCTAACTTAAATTGGTAATTAAATTGGAATGAGTAGAAGTCCGATATAGTTTCGGCCACACGTGAGGATGCGGAGTCACAAGAGGTTGGCTCCAAATCCTGACTCTTAAACTGGTCCGCGGCCCAAACCCCTTAAATGGGTAGCATCCCGGATTGGTGAGTCAAGTAAATCCCGGTGGTGGGAGGGAGTAGTCCCCGGGCCGGAGGTCAGACCGACTTAACATGAGTAAAAGTAAGTAAGTAAGTAAGAATGAGTAAACAAGTATGGTAAAGTAAGTAAGTAAAGTAATAGTAAGTAATGTGTAATGAGTAAAAGAGTAAATTGCATTCCGATTAACCCGGATGTGTAATTTGGCTAACCCGTGTGAAGGTAAGTATGGTGTGTGCTTTTGTATTGTGTATTGTATTGAGCATGATTGTATGATGTATGTAAAGCATGTATGTATGAAATTAATGAACCGCATGTACTTTCGACCTTAAATAGTCGGTGTACCCTAGTTAGCACGCGGTATATGCGGAGTTTATGCGCAGCTTTTGCTGAGCCCCTTGGGGCGATGTTTTTACTACACGCAGGTCCTCGAGACGGGTGAAGATGACGAAGAGTTTAAGTTTAATTTATTTTTGTCTGTAACTGATGAATGGTGAATGGTGTACTATGTTGTACACGGCTGTAGTTTTGTTAGCCGGTGTACCATAGGGTACACCCTTTTGGGTAGTGGAAGAATATTGGGATGGTGTAGATGAGTAGTCGGTATAAACTCATTATTTTTGAAGATTGAAAAGGGATGTAATTAAATACTTTAACTACTCGGTAATCCAGCAATGTAAGTATATTATCTCTTGTATTTGGAATGTAATGTAGTAGCTCGGTATACTTAGGGTATCAGACTGTAACTGTAGGTAGTGTAAGCCTTGCTAGCCGTATGGGTGGTTAGTGGCGTTGTATCACCCGCCATAGTAGTAGTAGTATTTCCGCTGCGACGTAGTAGGATTAACAGGACGATTAGACGGTAAGCATAGGATTACGGTAGGGGTGTTACAGTGTGTTTCCACGTTTTCATTAATTCGCAACATGACTCTTTCTATGAGTCACTACTCAAACAAGACTCGGCTATGAGTCGAACTACAATACACATACAACATTCAAGCTCATCCACAACCACACATTTCATGAATTATACAAACTTCAATTCAATACACCATACAACAAAGAACAATACATCACAAGCACAAGAAAGTGCAAACAATCTGATTCGTGCATTTATCTTGTTAAGGTGATCACACAATCAAACAAGCACACAATCAAACAAGCACACAAATCAGAGTAACACCGTTAGCATACGGGGCATGAGAAAATCATACCTTTCACCGGGGTTAGCTTTACCGTGTGTTCTCACGTTCCTTGGTTCACACATGTTCCACTGATAACGTTTCAAACATTTCCATCAATTTCAGGTACTACGGTATGTAAAACTAATACTCCCGTAACTAACTCCGTTATCCCATTGTTCCTTAGTTTAGTTCATGTGTTCTTGACCTCACAACTTTCTCATTCACTTCTCAATTTTGTTTAAGCTTCTTAGGACATTTATATGTCACCAAGAAACATCTAAAACCAATACTAATCAATCCCCCTCCTTTAGGACACTTTAAAACACTCACTGGGCATCAGGGGGTGGTCCGGGTCTTGGTCCTTACCCTAAGTCCCGGACCAATCAAGAAACTAACTTTCAGTTGAAAAAAAGACATGGTCCGGGACCTTGTCCTGGAGTATAGTCCCGGACCAATTCCTGCAATGTACTCTCGGCATGTTTTTGAGTGTGGTCCGGGACTTTGTCCAAGGACCAATTCCCGGACCCTGCTAAAACCTGCTACTAAGGTAAAATTTCAACCCCAAATCAACCCTTAATCCACACTCAATCTTTCCCTAATCTTTCCACAAGTTTTCTACATATTTAAACAACATGCTCTAAACCTCTCCAAATCATTGGTCAAATCCTTACTCCAATTCTTGCTCAATTTCACAAATTCCAATTCTCACATTCTTACATTTTGCACACTTGTGCATTTCTACTTCTTCTTGATGGTTCCTACCTCCTACCAACCTTACCAAATCACTTAATGACCATTCCAATTCATTCCTAGACCGATGCTGTAACGCCCCTATTAACCATAAATACAGCGGAAATAAAACTCTAAGGCGATTACAGACCATCGGGTTCCAAACACCCGGCACCAACCTCACCAATTACAACCTTTACAATTAACTAAGTTACGGTCTGAACTTCGAGAAAACTTAACATAACATTAATAAAATACATTCACTCTCCATAAACCTAATCCCATCCCAATCACTCATGCTCTTCGTGGCCACCTGTAAATCAATTTGTACCTGCAAGATGAAACCAAGCAGCCCACCCCGAGAGGGGTGAGTCAGTTCCCTGGAATGGAACTGGTACAATTCTCCAAACACAAACTTATAAAATATAACTCTACAAAATAAACAGTAACATGAAAACAAACTCTTAAAAGTGAAATAGAGATAATGCACTCCAAAACAATCAAGTTAAAGAGAAAAGAAAACAAGACAAAGATAGAGATAGAGAACTTCCAAACCAAGTCATCCACTTAAGTAGTCACACCACATAGTTAGTAAGCATCCATTGTTGATGTTAGAACCAATTCTGGTTAAAAAGTGAAAGACTTAAGTAGTCACAAAGGACTAGGAGTGACAAAATAGCTCCAAGAACCCAAAACTCGAGAGTGGAATAAAACCCATTGGGAGATGGCCCCCACCGCCAGTCAGTTGCCACAAGGGCGAGGTAAACAGACCTCCGCTGTCAGTTACCACAAAGGGCGAGGTAAACAGACCTCCGCTGTCAGTTGCCACAAAGGGCGAGGTATAGCAGACCTCCGCTGCCACCGACCCGTTCTCAGTCATCGGTGAAAAGTGTGTGCACCACTTATTAGAAATAATCCATACTCAATACCAAGAATAACTTTCCCCATATTCCCACTAGATCACCAACTACCCAGAGCAATACCAAAACACTCAGTCCTACAGAGTGCAGAAGCGTAAACCCTAAGCAGCCAATGTCTAACGGGGCACCAGATAGAAGGAACCAATACCCTTGTAAGTTTCACATCCAAGGCTCAGTTAGTCACACAAGCTGAGTCAGTCACACAACCATTTCTTATTTTTAGAAGTTCCTCTTAAAGCCAGTTAGCGTTTTCCAAAACATTCCACAAGTCAATCAGCCAAAATAACGTAGTACGAGAAATCGTACAAAACATTCCATAAAGTCCAAAACACAACAAGCTGAGTACGAGAAATCGTACAAAACATTCCATAAGGTCCAAAACACAACAAGCTGAGTACGAGAAATCGTACCTGGGTAACGCTGTAGCAGTTCTAATCAACTTGCACAAACAATCAACAGTACTCTGAAGAACATTAAAGATAATCTACCATCAATCACTTGTAGCCTATGTTACGCTTAAATAAACTTCTTACTCTTATTTCAAAGTCTCAATTATCTTTTAAGCCCTCACTTAAATGTTATGTATAATCTTTGTGTTATCTAAGAACGTTGTATAGCCCAAGGTGGTAAGATCAAGGAATGTATTCGATCAACATTGGCTAATTGTCCACTCCTATCCACTTTAATAAATTAATTTCCTTTATTGTATTTAGAATGGACAATATCTACATAAGGTAGAAATTATCAAAGAATTAAATTATGGATCGTAAGTGAAACTGTTAACTATTTAATAAGATAACATATTCTGAGAAATCCCCATACCTTATATTCAAATGACACATTAATTTTTCCAGTGTCAAAAGGTAAATCAATATAATCTCTTATGTAACCTAGTTTCATCTAATTAAAGGTTCTATGATTTTAAGTATCAAATTTCTATTTGCAAACCTTTTTGTAAATCTTTAACTATTATGTACATCACTTATTTACAAACTCACATCCTGAATATTGATAATGAATGTATTTTATATGGCTTAACTAATTCCAAGAAACTTAAGGATTATTATTTAGATTAATCTCCTAATCATAGTTTAATATAGTTTTATATCATAATCCTTTTAATGATTTTATCTTAAAATATTAAGTTATTACTCAATACTATAAATATTAAGAAATAATTAAATCTAGACTTATTTATCCTCTTCACATGTAGATGTAAAAGTAACTCATTTATTTTACTATTGTTTATATAATAAGAACATTTAAATGTAAAAGTATTTCATTTATTTTATTATTAATTATATAATAAGATCTATTTGTGTAACCCTTTATGTAGACTAATTACAAATATTCCTAAATTTTAACTTATTAATTTCTTAACCAAATTATAGATTTACATTGTGGTCATTGACTAAATAAATACGTGTGTTTAAATACGGTTTATATAAATCTTAGAAATTCAAAGGTAACTAAAAACTCAGTTCATAACCATAAAATAGTACCACCTCATATAGTATTCTATTATTAGTATTATGTAGAGGTTTAGTTTGACCCATTAATTCCTTCATATTACATTTTCTATAAGGTATTTTATTCCTTTTATTTATTAATTTATCGTATATATATATATATATATATATATATATATATATATCCTTCCTATTATATTTCTCACAATGAATGTTATTTCCTTTATCTATTTTTATTGTATTTATATATATAAATATATATATATATCTACATATATTAAGATTTATCCAGAATTTCTTTAAGAAATTCCATTGTATTTAATTATATTTAATATCTTTTAGACCTATCCACAACTGATTTATGGTTTATAAAATAAAGTATTTCCCTTAGTTTTAGTTAAACATATTAGCTTCCATATTATATAATAAATAAAATGTAGTTTAGTTAAATTCCTTGATTTAATATAAGTTTCTATCTTATTTCTCTCATATAAATATATATAAATATATGTAACAATTTTTACTTCACTTAAAGTTAATACCCAAAATATTTATAAACATACTGTATTAAATGTTAATTAGTCTTATTATATTTTCCCCAACCCATAAAGTTCATTAATCAACTATACTTTCATTTTTGATTACATTAAAAACCATATATTATAAATTATTCTTATGAAAAACTCATAAACACACAATTTTTAAAACCTTTTACCCTTGCCCAAAAATTCCCCAAATTTAATATATAGTAACTATAACATTTTAGACATATTATAAAATTTTTATTTCATAAAAATATCTTTTTAATTTAACCAAATAATTCCAGAAAACCCGTAACTTGTAAAAATCATAACTTATGTTTAAAAACTCCGAAACCATAATAATTTACATCAAAATAAACTAGGTAAAATAAGGAATCTATGGTTAAAATTTCAAGTCAAATACCTTCGGGAAGGTATTTAAATTAATTCAACAAGTTAGGGTTATTTACTGGAATTTATAAAAACTTAATCTGAAACGTTTTAATCTCAACCGTCCAAATCTCATAACTAAGATCCGACGGATACTGAACGCCTAGTTCTTCCCCGATTTCTCCTTGATACCCGAGTACTAATTTGCGTTTTTCTCACAATCTACATAACGAAATCGAGTGATTCTTGTTTCTATGGATTCGTAATCAAATTTCGGTTCTATTGGTACCAGTTTCCCCAATTATAATGCAGTATACATCAAGATTCGAATTCGAATCGAATGTTAGGGTTTATTTTCGAAAAGTACAAATCGGTTGCAATTCTTACAAATTCTCCTAATCTAATACGAAATTGACTAAATTAACACATGGGTTAGATCGGAACTACAACTACGAACAGCAACAACGGAGAAATTTGATCGAGACTCACCGGAGTGTGCGAATTTGGGTGATTTCGAAATCGGAAATCTGGAAAAACATGAACTTTGAGCAGTTCGTGGTGCCAACTTTGGAGATCTATAAAATACGTTCTAGATCTAGTTAGGCCATGTTCTTGGGCTCGTTAGAAAGAAGAAACATAGATCTACACAATGATAGCAAGCACTAATCCTAACTCGCATCACACAGAAAGAAATCGAAGTCACAAAATACGAGTTTACCTCTCTGTTTCGGTATTATTTTATGTGCTGGCAAGACCGAAACTTTAGGCCTCTATATCTCCCAACTGGTTACGAATTGGACTTGGGCATAAACACGAAAGTTGTAGAGGGATTAGAGATCTTTACAACGAGCTAAAGAAATCGAATTTTGGTTGATTAACGAAGAAGTTATGATCGACGCAAGTTACCTGAAAACGAAGGAAATTCTGGAATTCTGGAAACAGTCTCGCAAGGTGGCTACTTTCGCTCGATTTTCCGGTTGACTCAGATAGATCTAGGGTTTGTATGAGTAATGATTGGAAAGAGGAATTGTAGGAGAAGAGAGTGGTGAAGACGGCATGGAAAAATATTGAGTAATGTGAAAGTTATAGCCGTCTAAAGTTAGGGCTAGGAAGTGAAATCGGTTACGAAAATCAGGGAAGGAAATCAGCTAAGTGTGGGCGACCCACTACAGAGTGACACGTGGCACTTCTTAAAATTTTGATTCAAAACTTCAATGTAGCATAACTTTGGCTAGGATGATCCATTTTTTGACGTTCTTTTTATCGATCTTCATGGTTTTTCATAACCTATTTATTGGTATAGGTTTCATGACCTGGTTTGACCATTCTCAAAAAGTCAACTCTAGCAAGGCTTAATAAGCTTTAAGGTTTCTAGAATTTTATATTGACTTTTATATTTCAAAACAATGTTCCAACACTTCCTAAAATCTTTATAATATATTTGGAGTGTTTAATAATTTTCCCAAGATTTATTGACTTATAAATCTTATTATTATATTCATAATACTATATAATAATGTATAATAATTAGGGTTAAATAGAAGAAAACCCCTAAATAAATTTCACAATTCCATATAATAATTTAATATTCATTATTCCATGTCATAATTTAATTTTTAATAAAGAAATCCCCTAAATTAATTTAAATTAATTTAGGGGTATTTCAGCATATCCCCCTTAAAAGAAACTTCGCCTCGAAGTTTAACAATCAACTAATAGGCACTCACACCGCTTCGGGTGTGCTGAGACAATAAAAGTTCCAATGAAGTTCCATACCAAACCAATCCTGTATTTCCATCCACTTCCATAACAACATTCCACTCAAGATTACTCAAAATCAAACTGAATCAGGATATACCAAGATATAACATGATGAAAATCAAAAGTCACATACTGAGTCACAAACACCTCTCATTCTGCTAATACTGTTCTCCCTTTGCTAATAATGCAACGAGGCATAATCCGGATGAGATAACGAAGGAGGAGTATGCCAGCATATCCCCCTTAAAAGAGCTAAGGTACGCCCTCGTACCGCTACTAATGGCACATTCAAAGAATTCAACACCTTATTAACCAGCTTTGTTGAATTTTACTGCACCGTTGATTATATCTATGATCGTTATATATATCTGTATCTCTTGATTGTTATGTATTTGTATTTCCTTGGTGGTTATAAAATTTTATCTTATGATTATTATCCATTCATTTAATGACTGATACGAATTATATGTCCATATATGATCATTTATCATATTAATTATATTACTAAGCTATACCTCGGGTGTAACGTACTTGAGTAGTTTAACATAATATTCCCGATCATTTAATAATCCTCAATAATCTTCCAAAATTATCTTCAAAGGTTTATTGGCCAACCATATGTTAAAACTCTATAAGATAAATATTTTCTGTGACTTTTCAAGTTCCAATTGTTTTATAATTAACTATAGTATTCTAGACGAACCATTAGGTATTCACTTCATAAAATTTACTTATTATATATTTACATAATTTCACACAAGGCAGAGTTTTAGGAAGTTCTTATTATCTATAATATAGCTCCAAAATCTGATTCCTTTATCTTAAAATTATATATTATTATTTTTTTTAGGTAGGGACTCTATATAAAATTTTAAGTCAAATGAATTAGTCTAATGAAAACTCACTCATTCTTGATAATTATTTTCCTTAAGGTTTGTTCTATGTAAGTATTCTTCTGATTATTAAATCTTAGTACTCTCTTAGACAATGGTGGCTTTTGGTGAACATCACTCTTAGTGTGTCTTTTAAAATTTTATACATGTATAATGTTAAACTTCCAAGTAAACATGAGAATTTCCAAATCTTTAAGTAACTCTCAATTTTATTTTATTTTTCACTAGACACTCAATACTCCAAGTATTTAAGGCTCAATAATCTTTAGTTTAGTATTACTCATGTGTTTTCATTCCATAGGCAAGTATTTTTCACCAAGGATTTAACTCGGTAAACTCCTTACATGCATGAATTTAGTACTGGATCTTAATATACGAGTTTTGAATTGTTCATTGTGGCTAGTAATGAAATATGCCTAGCTCAAGATCTCATGATGGTAACGTCTTACCACCATTTCCCCTCAAGTTCAACACAGTCCATCACCTGCGTAGAAGATTATTTACGGTTAAATGACAAGGCTTGTCTAGCCCCTAAACTTCTAGAAGTGGGTGTGCACCCCCACTACTTTCAGCCTAGGAGTTCGTCGCACCAGGCACTTCCCGTAGGGTGTTAGGTTTATGTGTTTTCTTTCTAAAGTTAACATAGAGTTGTAATGTGTTTTACAAGTTCAGATGTTGATCTTTTCTAATACGCTACTAGTTCTTGTTAGCTTAATAATTTTATAGATTAAGATTTATCTTCTTTTAAACATTATCTTTAGGTAATAAATTGATATCAAGTAGTTCATGAGATTTATTTTCAAACTTTAAAGGAGTGAAGTACTTTCACATAATATCAATACTAATTTAGTTATGTACAGTCTCTTTGTATTTGTTTTCAACCAAAAGTGTAACACCTGGATTTTACCTCAAAAACATAGCTTATGAAAATACAAACCTAATGGCGCAACGGCATTGAAAACGGACTTCAAACGAGTCCTAGAGGGCAAAACAGCGTAGTCCGAACTTGTGTCCGGACATGGAAAGTTCGGACACAAGCCGAAGAGAAATAGACTGCAAAAACCAAAAGTCCGAACTTGTGTCCGGACTTTGAAGTTCGGACACAAGTCGAGAGTAAAAGGGCTGAAAACCAAGGCGTCCGAACTTGTGTCCGGACTTGAAGTTCGGACACAAGTAAGTTTGCAAAGTCCGAGAAACTAACGTGGGTGTCCGAACATTGGTCCGAGCTTACAAGTTCGGACCTAAGTCGAGACTTGTAAGTCGACCTCGTCCTCGCATGCTGTCCGAACTTTGAAGTTCGGACAGAAGGTCGGACACCACCAACCAGAGAAAACTTCTTAAGCTCTTCGGGGCCTGTCCGAACATGGATGTCCGGACGGACGTTCGGACAGGTCCCTGTATGCAGTTAAAACAGCAGAACAGAGACTAAAAATAAACCAAAAACTTATACCAACCCTATTAAGATCAGTATGAAAGGAACATGAGGATTAAACAACACTTATACCATAGATAACAGCGGAAGACTTTCTCAAAATCCAAGGTGCTACCGCCACATCCAAACCCTTGGATGCTCAGGCTATTAAATCACAAAACATCACAAAAATTAACCCAAATCATAAACCATTTGTGCGGAAACTTAAACTGTAATCGTCAACTAAACATATTAAGGAATCCAAAACGATGTGCTCCAAAACTTATAAAACAACTAAAGTCTCAAAACAACTCAAAACTTCCTAATACTAGGTCGTAGCGCATTCCCCATTCCCCAAGTCAGCAATCGGTACCTGCGATCAGAAAACAACAAATAAAAGCACGAAGGGATCGCGCAAATAAGTGAAACTGAGTAAATTCCATCTATCACGTAAAATACATTTTAGAAACCCCTTTGAATTTGGTAAACGAATCATTCGAGTTGTAAAACCAGTAAACCATTTCCACACTCTGATGTCTATCAATCAGTAAAACCATTCGGGAGTCTTACTGGAGTATCCATAAAACAACCAACAGTCACAGCGGACCGGAATATCAAATACCCTCACCTAAGTCCTTAAGTGTGCACACCCCCTATGAATCATCAGTCCATAGAGTAGATCATAGAGCTTAACTGCAGTCATTGTATGCAGCGCAAAATATATATAAACAATTCAGTTGTAATCAATTCATGCATGGTGCAGAGACCAACATGGGAGTCAGGGAGCACCACGAACCCAAAGTAATCAGAAACCAGTGAAGAACTCCCAAAAAAAACCATCACAAATTCACAGTGAAGTTTCTCAAAACACCATTCGCGACAGAAGGCAATCCACAACCAAAACCAACAATGAGCACAGAATTTACCTGATTGCTCTCTCGACTCAGGAAGACACCCCAACAGATTCACCAATGACGTTCGCAGTCGACACCAACGTCTAGGTTAGAACGAGATCACAATCAGCAGACCTCGAATACAAATGAATAAACCAACAACTCAAACTATGCTACTACTTTACCCGTTAGACTCTAGTTGGCACCAGGGAAGGGTTCTGATCAAACACCAGCAGGAGCGTGAATGAGAGTTGGGAAGGAGAGAGTAATAGCGGCGGAAGCGTGAGAAGATGAAGAACGATCAATAAGATCGTGGTTTAAATAAGTAAATCAGAGAATTAGGGATTTCAATATAAGTTAAATAAATTGTATTTTGTAAAGACGTAGAGGAATTAATTTAAATCTGTTGAAACAATTTTAAAGGAACACCTAATAACTAATAGTGTAATACTTTCTTCTAAAAACATTGACGTTGAGAAACCTCGGGAGGAAGAAAAAAAACAACCGTTAATAAATAAAGACATAATCCTTTAATTCAAAATAGAGAAAGAGATTTATTTGACTGTTGCGAAGATAAAGGATGAGAGAGTAAAATATAATCTTAGAAGTTAATTAGTAAACAAATACTAGTAAGGAAATAAATCAGAAATAGATCAATATAGATAAATAGTTTAAGGGCTAAATGGAAGGAAAACAATTACGTTTAAAAAGATGAGTCACCAAACCGATAACAATTACTGGGAGAGAAATAAGAAGAGTCAAATAAACAACAAATATATTAAATAGCCAACTAAGGAATGAACTCCGGATATTTAAAATTAACAAGCTAGAGAAGAAGATTCTAGATTGGTATTTTAGGATTTAAATCACCTAACGAATTTAGAAGAAAGATTTAGAAATATGACTAACAGTCATCATAGCAAAACGTTACAATGAATTGTGAACATTAAAAGGAGAAGGTAGGTAGATTTAGGATGGACATTGTTAGATTCCCTGGGCCATCTTAACGCTAATCCCGGACCTATTATTCACCTTATATACTATAGTATTCTTATCTTGGAAATTTCCGGGTATTTCAAAAAGTATTCTTTAACATTCTAGGAATTTGTGTACTAGCTTTTAAAGGATTGCATTTTTAGCAATGTATCCTCCATGAGTATGCTTTTGAAAAATAGCTTAAATTTGGTTATCTCAACCAAAATCTTATCGTACTTAATATAGGATGTTCCAAACTTTATATATATTTTTGTAGTTTATTGTTGGAACGGTATAAAACACACATCAAACAACAGACATTCACAAAAGAAAAGTGTGTAAAGGAATCGTTCTCAATTCCAAAAAGGGTTGGGAGTCGTGCCTTACTGAGTCCTCACTTCCCAATTCTACCCCAGTTCCCCAGTTTTTAAGTGCACCTATAATCTAAGTACTTCACTCGGCTTGTTTTCTCGGGTTCAGAGCGTAACTACGCTCTGATACCACTTTCTGTAACGCCCCTATTAACCATAAATACAGCGGAAATAAAACTCTAAGGCGATTAAGCATCGGGTTCCAAACACCCGGCACCAACCTCACCAATTACAACCTTTACAATTAACTAAGTTACGGTCTGAACTTGAGAAAACTTAACATAACAAACAGTAATAAAATACATTCACTCTCCATAAACCTAATCCCATCCCAATCACTCATGCTCTTCGTGGCACCTGTAAATCAATTTGTACCTGCAAGATGAACCAAGCAGCCCAACCCCGAGAGGGTGAGTCAGTTCCCTGGAATGGAACTGGTACAATTCTCCAAACACAAACTTATAAAACATAACCTACAAAATAAACAGTAACATGAAACAAACTCTTAAAGTGAAACAGGGATAATGCACTCCAAAACAATCAAGTTAAAGAGAAAAGAAAACAAGACAAAGATAGAGATAGAGAACTTCCAAACCAAGTCATCCACTTAAGTAGTCACACCACATAGTTAGTAAGCATCCATTGTTGATGTTAGAACCAATTCTGGTTAAGAAGTGAAAGACTCAAGTAGTCACAAAGGACTAGGAGTGACAAAATAGCTCCAAGAACCCAAAACTCGAGAGTGGAATAAAACCCATTGGGAGAGATGGCCCCCACCGCCAGTCAGTTGCCACAAGGGCGAGGTAAACAGACCTCCGCTGTCAGTTGCCACAAAGGGCGAGGTAAACAGACCTCCGCTGTCAGTTGCCACAAAGGGCGAGGTATAGCAGACCTCCGCTGCCACCGACCCGTTCTCAGTCATCGGTGAAAAGTGTGTGCACCACTTATTAGAAATAATCCATACTCAATACCAAGAATAACTTTCCCATATTCCCACTAGATCACCAACTACCCAGAGCAATACCAAAACACTCAGTCCTACAGAGTGCAGAAGCGTAAACCCTAAGCTGCCAATGTCTAACGGGGCACCAGATAGAAGGAACCAATACCCTTGTAAGTTTCACATCCAAGGCTCAGTTAGTCACACAAGCTGAGTCAGTCACACAACCATTTCTTATTTTTAGAAGTTCCTCTTAAAGCCAGTTAGCGTTTTCCAAAACATTCCACAAGTCAATCAGCCAAAATAACGTAGTACGAGAAATCGTACAAAACATTCCATAAAGTCCAAAACACAACAAGCTGAGTACGAGAAATCGTACAAAACATTCCATAAGGTCCAAAACACAACAAGCTGAGTACGAGAAATCGTACCTGGGTAACGCTGTAGCAGTTCTAATCAACTTGCACAAACAATCAACAGTACTCTGAAGAACATTAAAGATAATCTACCATCAATCACTTGTAGCCTATGTTACGCTTAAATAAACTCTTTACTCTTATTTCAAAGTCTCAATTATCTTTTAAGCCCTCACTTAAATGTTATGTATAATCTTTGTGTTATCTAAGAACGTTGTATAGCCCAAGGTGGTAAGATCAAGGAATGTATTCGATCAACATTGGCTAATTGTCCACTCCTATCCACTTTAATAAATTAATTTCCTTTATTGTATTTAGGATGGACAATATATCTACATAAGGTAGAAATTATCAAAGAATTAAATTATGGATCGTAAGTGAAACTGTTAACTATTTAATAAGATAACATATTCTGAGAAATCCCCATACCTTATATTCAAATGACACATTAATTTTTCCAGTGTCAAAAGGTAAATCAATATAATCTCTTATGTAACCTAGTTTCATCTAATTAAAGGTTCTATGATTTTAAGTATCAAATTTCTATTTGCAAACCTTTTTGTAAATCTTTAACTATTATGTACATCACTTATTTACAAACTCACATCCTGAATATTGATAATGAATGTATTTTATATGGCTTAACTAATTCCAAGAAACTTAAGGATTATTATTTAGATTAATCTCCTAATCATAGAATATAGTTTTATATCATAATCCTTTTAATGAGATTTAAAATATTAAGTTATTACTCAATACTAAAATATTAAGAAATAATTAAATCTAGACTTATTTATCCTCTTCACATGTAGATGTAAAAGTAACTCATTTATTTTACTATTGTTTATATAATAAGAACATTTAAATGTAAAAGTATTTCATTTATTTTATTATTAATTATATAATAAGATCTATTTGTGTAACCCTTTATGTAGACTAATTAAATATTCCTAAATTTTAACTTATTAATTTCTTAACCAAATTATAGATTTACATTGTGGTCATTGACTAAATAAATACGTGTGTTTAAATACGGTTTATATAAATCTTAGAAATTCAAAGGTAACTAAAAAACTCAGTTCATAACCATAAAATAGTACCACCTCATATAGTATTCTATTATTAGTATTATGTAGAGGTTTAGTTTGACCCATTAATTCCTTCATATTACATTTTCTATAAGGTATTTTATTCCTTTTATTTATTATTTATCGTATATATATATATCCTTCCTATTATATTTCTCACAAGGAATGTTATTTCCTTTATCAATTTTTATTGTATTTATATATATATAAATATATATATATATATATATCTACATATATTAAGATTTATCCAGAATATTCTTTAAGAAATTCCATTGTATTTAATTATATTTAATATCTTTTAGACCTATCCACAACTGATTTATGGTTTATAAAATAAAGTATTTCCCTTAGTTTTAGTTAAACATATTAGCTTCCATATTATATAATAAATAAAATGTAGTTTAGTTAAATTCCTTGATTTAATATAAGTTTCTATCTTATTTCTCTCATATAAATATATATATAAATATATGTAACAATTTTTACTTCACTTAAAGTTAATACCCAAAATATTTATAAACATACTGTATTAAATGTTAATTAGTCTTATTATATTTTCCCCAACCCATAAAGTTCATTAATCAACTATACTTTCATTTTTGATTACATTAAAAACCATATATTATAAATTATTCTTATGAAAAACTCATAAACACAATTTTTAAAACCTTTTACCCTTGCCCAAAAATTCCCCAAATTTAATATATAGTAACTATAACATTTTAGACATATTATAAAATTTTTATTTCATAAAAATATCTTTTTAATTTAGCCAAATAATTCCAGAAAACCCGTAACTTGTAAAAATCATAACTTATGTTTAAAAACTCCGAAACCATAATAATTTACATCAAAATAAACTAGGTAAAATAAGGAATCTATGGTTAAAATTTCAAGTCAAAATACCTTCGGGAAGGTATTTAAATTAATTCAACAAGTTAGGGTTATTTACTGGAATATAAAAACTTAATTAATCTAACGTTTTAATCTCAACCGTCCAAATCTCATAACTAAGATCCGACGGATACTGAACGCCTAGTTCTTCCCCGATTTCTCCTTGATACCCGAGTACTAATTTGCGTTTTTCTCACAATCTACAGAACGAAATCGAGTGATTCTTGTTTCTATGGATTCGTAATCAAATTTCGGTTCTATTGGTACCAGTTTCCCCAATTATAATGCAGTATACATCAAGATTCGAATTCGAATCGAATGTTAGGGTTTATTTTCGAAACAGAGTACAAATCGGTTGCAATTCTTACAAATTCTCCTAATCTAATACGAAATTGACTAAATTAACACATGGGTTAGATCGGAACTACAACTACGAACAACAACGGAGAAATTTGATGCGGAGACTCACCGGAGTGTGCGAATTTGGGTGATTTCGAAATCGGAAATCTGGAAAAACATGAACTTTGAGCAGTTCGTGGTGCCAACTTTGGAGATCTATAAAATACGTTCTAGATCTAGTTAGGCCATGTTCTTGGGCTCGTTAGAAAGAAGAAACATAGATCTACACAATGATAGCAAGCACTAATCCTAACTCGCATCACACAGAAAGAAATCGAAGTCACAAAATACGAGTTTACCTCTCTGTTTCGGTATTATTTTATGTGCTGGCAAGACCGAAACTTTAGGCCTCTATATCTCCCAACTGGTTACGAATTGGACTTGGGCATAAACACGAAAGTTGTAGAGGGATTAGAGATCTTTACAACGAGCTAAAGAAATCGAATTTTGGTTGATTAACGAAGAAGTTATGATCGACGCAAGTTACCTGAAAACGAAGGAAATTCTGGAATTCTGGAAACAGTCTCGCAAGGTGGCTACTTTCGCTCGATTTTCCGGTTGACTCAGATAGATCTAGGGTTTGTATGAGTAATGGTTGGAAAGAGGAATTGTAGGAGAAGAGAGTGGTGAAGACGGCATGGAAAAATATTGAGTAATGTGAAAGTTATAGCCGTCTAAAGTTAGGGCTAGGAAGTGAAATCGGTTACGAAAATCAGGGAAGGAAATCGGCTAAGTGTGGGCGACCCACTACAGAGTGACACGTGGCACTTCTTAAAATTTTGATTCAAAACTTCAATGTAGCATAACTTTGGCTAGGATGATCCGTTTTTTGACTCTTTTTATCGATCTTCATGGTTTTTCATAACCTATTTATTGGTATAGGTTTCATGACCTGGTTTGACCATTCTCAAAAAGTCAACTCTAGCAAGGCTTAATAAGCTTTAAGGTTTCTAGAATTTTATATTGACTTTTATATTTCAAAACAATGTTCCAACACTTCCTAAAATCTTTATAAATATTTGGAGTGTTTAATAATTTTCCCAAGATTTATTGACTTATAAATCTTATTATTATATTCATAATACTATATAATAATGTATAATAATTAGGGTTAAATAGAAGAAAACCCCTAAATAAATTTCACAATTCCATATAATAATTTAATATTCATTATTCCATGTCATAATTTAATTTTTAATAAAAGAAATCCCCTAAATTAATTTAAATTAATTTAGGGGTATTTCAGCATATCCCCCTTAAAAGAAACTTCGCCTCGAAGTTTAACAATCAACTAATAGGCACTCACACCGTTTCGGGTGTGCTGAGACAATAAAAGTTCCAATGAAGTTCCATACCAAACCAATCCTGTATTTCCATCCACTTCCATAACAACATTCCACTCAAGATTACTCAAAATCAAACTGAATCAGGATATACCAAGATATAACATGATGAAAATCAAAAGTCACATACTGAGTCACAAACCCCTCTCATTCTGCTAATACTGTTCTCCCTTTGCTAATAATGCAACGAGGCATAATCCGGATGAGATAACGAAGGAGGAGTATCAGCATATCCCCCTTAAAAGAGCTAAGGTACGCCCTCGTACCGCTACTAATGGCACATTCAAAGAATTCAACACCTTATTAACCAGCTTTGTTGAATTTTACTGCACCGTTGATTATATCTATGATCGTTATATATATCTGTATCTCTTGATTGTTATGTATTTGTATTTCCTTGGTGGTTATAAAATTTTATCTTATGATTATTATCCATTCATTTAATGACTGATACGAATTATATGTCCATATATGATCATTTATCATATTAATTATATTACTAAGCTATACCTCGGGTGTAACGTACTTGAGTAGTTTAACATAATATTCCCGATCATTTAATAATCCTCAATAATCTTCCAAAATTATCTTCAAAGGTTTATTGGCCAACCATATGTTAAAACTCTATAAGATAAATATTTTCTGTGACTTTTCAAGTTCCAATTGTTTTATAATTAACTATAGTATTCTAGACGAACCATTAGGTATTCACTTCATAAAATTTACTTATTATATATTACATAATTTCACACAAGGCAGAGTTTTAGGAAGTTCTTATTATCTATAATATAGCTCCAAAATCTGATTCCTTTATCTTAAAATTTATATATTATTATTTTTTTTTTAGGTAGGGACTCTATATAAAATTTTAAGTCAAATGAATTAGTCTAATGAAAACTCACTCACTCTTGATAATTATTTTCCTTAAGGTTTGTTCTATGTAAGTATTCTTCTGATTATTAAATCTTAGTACTCTCTTAGACAATGGTGGCTTTTGGTGAACATCACTCTTAGTGTGTCTTTAAAATTTATACATGTATAATGTTAAACTTCCAAGTAAACATGAGAATTTCCAAATCTTTAAGTAACTCTCAATTTTATTTTATTTTTCACTAGACACTCAATACTCCAAGTATTTAAGGCCCAATAATCTTTAGTTTAGTATTACTCATGTGTTTTCATTCCATAGGCAAGTATTTTTCACCAAGGATTTAACTCGGT
Organism: Limonium bicolor; assembly: GCA_023374045.1. Lineage (NCBI taxonomy): Eukaryota > Viridiplantae > Streptophyta > Magnoliopsida > Caryophyllales > Plumbaginaceae > Limonium > Limonium bicolor. The sequence goes on from CM041779.1 coordinate 314,849,856, forward strand.
AAACTCCTTACATGCATGAATTTAGTACTGGATCTTAATATACGAGTTTTGAATTGTTCATTGTGGCTAGTAATGAAATATGCCTAGCTCAAGATCTCATGATGGTAACGTCTTACCACCATTTCCCCTCAAGTTCAACACAGTCCATCACCTGCGTAGAAGATTATTTACGGTTAAATGACAAGGCTTGTCTAGCCCCTAAACTTCTAGAAGTGGGTGTGCACCCCCACTACTTTCAGCCTAGGAGTTCGTCGCACCAGGCACTTCCCGTAGGGTGTTAGGTTTATGTGTTTCTTTCTAAAGTTAACATAGAGTTGTAATGTGTTTTACAAGTTCAGATGTTGATCTTTTCTAATACGCTACTAGTTCTTGTTAGCTTAATAATTTTCTAGACTTAAGATTTATCTTAAACATTATCTTTAGGTAATAAATTGATATCAAGTAGTTCATGAGATTTATTTTCAAACTTTAAAGGAGTTGAAGTACTTTCACATAATATCAATACTAATTTAGTTATGTACAGTTCTATTTGTATATTGTTTTCAACCAAAAGTATTCTTTAACATTCTAGGAATTTGTGTACTAGCTTTTAAAGGATTGCATTTTTAGCAATGTATCCTCCATGAGTATGCTTTTGAAAAATAGCTTAATATTTGGTTTATCTCAACCAAAATCTTATCGTACTTAATATAGGATGTTCCAAACTTATATATATATTTTTGTAGTTTATTGTTGGAACGGTATAACAACACATCACACTCAACAGACATTCACAAAAGAAAAGTGTGTAAAGGAATCGTTCTCAATTCCAAAAAGGGTTGGGAGTCGTGCCTTACTGGAGTCCTCACTTCCCAATTCTACCCCAGTTCCCCAGTTTTAAGTGCACCTATAATCTAAGTATTTCACTCGGCTTGTTTTCTCGGGTTCAGAGCGTAACTACGCTCTGATACCACTTTCTGTAACGCCCCTATTAACCATAAATACAGCGGAAATAAAACTCTAAGGCGATTACAGACCATCGGGTTCCAAACACCCGGCACCAACCTCACCAATTACAACCTTTACAATTAACTAAGTTACGGTCTGAACTTCGAGAAAACTTAACATAACATAACAGTAATAAAATACATTCACTCTCCATAAACCTAATCCCATCCCAATCACTCATGCTCTTCGTGGCCACCTGTAAATCAATTTGTACCTGCAAGATGAAACCAAGCAGCCCACCCCGAGGGGTGAGTCAGTTCCCTGGAATGGAACTGGTACAATTCTCCAAACACAAACTTATAAAACATAACTCTACAAAATAAACAGTAACATGAAAACAAACTCTTAAAAGTGAAACAGAGATAATGCACTCCAAAACAATCAAGTTAAAGAGAAAAGAAAACAAGACAAAGATAGAGATAGAGAACTTCCAAACCAAGTCATCCACTTAAGTAGTCACACCACATAGTTAGTAAGCATCCATTGTTGATGTTAGAACCAATTCTGGTTAAGAAGTGAAAGACTTAAGTAGTCACAAAGGACTAGGAGTGACAAAATAGCTCCAAGAACCCAAAACTCGAGAGTGGAATAAAACCCATTGGGAGAGATGGCCCCCACCGCCAGTCAGTTGCCACAAGGGCGAGGTAAACAGACCTCCGCTGTCAGTTGCCACAAAGGGCGAGGTAAACAGACCTCCGCTGTCAGTTGCCACAAAGGGCGAGGTATAGCAGACCTCCGCTGCCACCGACCCGTTCTCAGTCATCGGTGAAAAGTGTGTGCACCACTTATTAGAAATAATCCATACTCAATACCAAGAATAACTTTCCCCATATTCCCACTAGATCACCAACTACCCAGAGCAATACCAAAACACTCAGTCCTACAGAGTGCAGAGAAGCGTAAACCCTAAGCAGCCAATGTCTAACGGGGCACCAGATAGAAGGAACCAATACCCTTGTAAGTTTCACATCCAAGGCTCAGTTAGTCACACAAGATGAGTCAGTCACACAACCATTTCTTATTTTTAGAAGTTCCTCTTAAAGCCAGTTAGCGTTTTCCAAAACATTCCACAAGTCAATCAGCCAAAATAACGTAGTACGAGAAATCGTACAAAACATTCCATAAAGTCCAAAACACAACAAGCTGAGTACGAGAAATCGTACAAAACATTCCATAAGGTCCAAAACACAACAAGCTGAGTACGAGAAATCGTACCTGGGTAACGCTGTAGCAGTTCTAATCAACTTGCACAAACAATCAACAGTACTCTCAAGAACATTAAAGATAATCTACCATCAATCACTTGTAGCCTATGTTACGCTTAAATAAACTCCTTACTCTTATTTCAAAGTCTCAATTATCTTTTAAGCCCTCACTTAAATGTTATGTATAATCTTTGTGTTATCTAAGAACGTTGTATAGCCCAAGGTGGTAAGATCAAGGAATGTATTCGATCAACATTGGCTAATTGTCCACTCCTATCCACTTTAATAAATTAATTTCCTTTATTGTATTTAGGATGGACAATATATCTACATAAGGTAGAAATTATCAAAGAATTAAATTATGGATCGTAAGTGAAACTGTTAACTATTTAATAAGATAACATATTCTGAGAAATCCCCATACCTTATATTCAAATGACACATTAATTTTTCCAGTGTCAAAAGGTAAATCAATATAATCTCTTTGTAACCTAGTTTCATCTAATTAAAGGTTCTATGATTTTAAGTATCAAATTTCTATTTGCAAACCTTTTTGTAAATCTTTAACTATTATGTACATCACTTATTTACAAACTCACATCCTGAATATTGATAATGAATGTATTTTATATGGCTTAACTAATTCCAAGAAACTTAAGGATTATTATTTAGATTAATCTCCTAATCATAGTTTAATATAGTTTTATATCATAATCCTTTTAATGATTTTATCTTAAAATATTAAGTTATTACTCAATACTATAAATATTAAGAAATAATTAAATCTAGACTTATTTATCCTCTTCACATGTAGATGTAAAAGTAACTCATTTATTTTACTATTGTTTATATAAAAGAACATTTAAATGTAAAAGTATTTCATTTATTTTATTATTAATTATATAATAAGATCTATTTGTGTAACCCTTTATGTAGACTAATTACAAATATTCCTAAATTTTAACTTATTAATTTCTTAACCAAATTATAGATTTACATTGTGGTCATTGACTAAATAAATACGTGTGTTTAAATACGGTTTATTAAATCTTAGAAATTCAAAGGTAACTAAAAACTCAGTTCATAACCATAAAATAGTACCACCTCATATAGTATTCTATTATTAGTATTATGTAGAGGTTTAGTTTGACCCATTAATTCCTTCATATTACATTTTCTATAAGGTATTTTATTCCTTTTATTTATTAATTTATCGTATATATATAATATATATTATATCCTTCCTATTATATTTCTCACAAGGAATGTTATTTCCTTTATCATTTTTATTGTATTTTATATATATAAATATATATATATCTACATATATTAAGATTTATCCAGAATATTCTTTAAGAAATTCCATTGTATTTAATTATATTTAATATCTTTTAGACCTATCCACAACTGATTTATGGTTTATAAAATAAAGTATTTCCCTTAGTTTTAGTTAAACATATTAGCTTCCATATTATATAATAAATAAAATGTAGTTTAGTTAAATTCCTTGATTTAATATAAGTTTCTATCTTATTTCTCTCATATAAATATATATATAATATATGTAACAATTTTTACTTCACTTAAAGTTAATACCCAAAATATTTATAAACATACTGTATTAAATGTTAATTAGTCTTATTATATTTTCCCCAACCCATAAAGTTCATTAATCAACTATACTTTAATTTTTGATTACATCAAAAACAATATATTATCAATTATTCTTATGAAAAACTCATAAACACAATTTTTAAAACCTTTTACCCTTGCCCAAAAATTCCCCAAATTTAATATAGAGTAACTATAACATTTTAGACATATTATAAATTTTTATTTCATAAAAATATCTTTTTAATTTAACCAAATAATTCCAGAAAACCCGTAACTTGTAAAAATCATAACTTATGTTTAAAAACTCCGAAACCATAATAATTTACATCAAAATAAACTAGGTAAAATAAGGAATCTATGGTTAAAATTTCAAGTCAAAATACCTTCGGGAAGGTATTTAAATTAATTCAACAAGTTAGGGTTATTTACTGGAATTTATAAAAACTTAATCTGAAACGTTTTAATCTCAACCGTCCAAATCTCATAACTAAGATCCGACGGATACTGAACGCCTAGTTCTTCCCCGATTTCTCCTTGATACCCGAGTACTAATTTGCGTTTTTCTCACAATCTACAGAACGAAATCGAGTGATTCTTGTTTCTATGGATTCGTAATCAAATTTCGGTTCTATTGGTACCAGTTTCCCCAATTATAATGCAGTATACATCAAGATTCGAATTCGAATCGAATGTTAGGGTTTATTTTCGAAACAGAGTACAAATCGGTTGCAATTCTTACAAATTCTCCTAATCTAATACGAAATTGACTAAATTAACACATGGGTTAGATCGGAACTACAACTACGAACAGCAACAACGGAGAAATTTGATCGGAGACTCACCGGAGTGTGCGAATTTGGGTGATTTCGAAATCGGAAATCTGGAAAAACATGAACTTTGAGCAGTTCGTGGTGCCAACTTTGGAGATCTATAAAATACGTTCTAGATCTAGTTAGGCCATGTTCTTGGGCTCGTTAGAAAGAAGAAACATAGATCTACACAATGATAGCAAGCACTAATCCTAACTCGCATCACACAGAAAGAAATCGAAGTCACAAAATACGAGTTTACCTCTCTGTTTCGGTATTATTTTATGTGCTGGCAAGACCGAAACTTTAGGCCTCTATATCTCCCAACTGGTTACGAATTGGACTTGGGCATAAACACGAAAGTTGTAGAGGGATTAGAGATCTTTACAACGAGCTAAAGAAATCGAATTTTGGTTGATTAACGAAGAAGTTATGATCGACGCAAGTTACCTGAAAACGAAGGAAATTCTGGAATTCTGGAAACAGTCTCGCAAGGTGGCTACTTTCGCTCGATTTTCCGGTTGACTCAGATAGATCTAGGGTTTGTATGAGTAATGGTTGGAAAGAGGAATTGTAGGAGAAGAGAGTGGTGAAGACGGCATGGAAAAATATTGAGTAATGTGAAAGTTATAGCCGTCTAAAGTTAGGGCTAGGAAGTGAAATCGGTTACGAAAATCAGGGAAGGAAATCGGCTAAGTGTGGGCGACCCACTACAGAGTGACACGTGGCACTTCTTAAAATTTTGATTCAAAACTTCAATGTAGCATAACTTTGGCTAGGATGATCCGTTTTTGACGTTCTTTTTATCGATCTTCATGGTTTTTCATAACCTATTTATTGGTATAGGTTTCATGACCTGGTTTGACCATTCTCAAAAAGTCAACTCTAGCAAGGCTTAATAAGCTTTAAGGTTTCTAGAATTTTATATTGACTTTTATATTTCAAAACAATGTTCCAACACTTCCTAAAATCTTTATAATATATTTGGAGTGTTTAATAATTTTCCCAAGATTTATTGACTTATAAATCTTATTATTATATTCATAATACTATATAATAATGTATAATAATTAGGGTTAAATAGAAGAAAACCCCTAAATAAATTTCACAATTCCATATAATAATTTAATATTCATTATTCCATGTCATAATTTAATTTTTAATAAAAGAAATCCCCTAAATTAATTTAAATTAATTTAGGGGTATTTCAGATGCACTTCTAAAACCCAAGTCCAACTCTCATTTTCCTAAGTCTTGCACACTAACTCATTTCTAGAATTTTTAAGATTCTCATATGCTATTTGATACAGATTTTTACCTCTCTCAAACCCATTCTCCATTCACCATATCAAGGTTACTAACCTACTCAACTCAACCACATACACACCTAGATTCCCCAATTCACCAAGTCATCTAAAAACGCTTATTTTCTACCGAAATTTCGCCATGGTTTCCCCATAAACCTAACATCTCCAAACTCATCCATTTTCACATAAATCAATCCTAAACTAGTCACATCCACAAGGGATCCTACCAGCACTCAAGGCAATCAAAATTTACCAAAATCTCCTCAAACAACAACATCAACATACCTATTCAAACCACTTGGCTCTAAGGCCTTTAATTCAAACAATAATTCACAATTACTCTGTTCTAGTTACCAACACACTTTAAACTCAAATTTGGGTTCATTCTTTTAGTTTTCCCATCCCAAGTTCTAATACATATGGCATATACATTAAGGTAGTTTTCTTACCTTAAATTCTCATAAGTTCCTCCTTTGCTATCTTCCTTCTCCTCTCTTCATTTTCGGTCAAATTGGGCAATGGGGTTGCCAAACCCCAACCCAACATCCAAGAACACAAAAATGAATATTAATAAAACTCTTAAACCCTTGGAATGACTCAAATTCAATGGATGGGCTTAAAGCACAAAAGTTAGGTTTTACCTTTGGAGTTTTTAAGAGGGGTTTAAACCCTTGAATCAAGAAGGGGGGTCCACCACCATTGGAGGGTTGAAAGAAAGCTCCAAAACAAGAAGAAAACAAGGTATCAAAGAGGGGAAAAATCGGCCAGCACAAGAGAGTGGAGAAAATGAGGTTTTTGATGAATCTTTTTACCTTAGAAGAATGGAGAGACTCTAAGCTTCAATTTGATGCCATTTTCTCTTCAAATGGGATAAACCCATGGAGATGAAGTTCATCATTTTGAGATTTGGAAAAGAGGGAAATGTAGCTCTTGATGTGGAGAAGAAGAATATGTAATTTTTTCTTGATTTAGAGCCTTGGTGTGGCTTGGGCAAGCTTGGAAAGAAGGGCTGCCATGGAGGACGCTCAAAAATTGTCCAGAACCAGAGGGGTAGGAGGAGGACGGCTGATGAAGAAAGATAGAGAGGAAAGAGAGGGGAAAGAGAAATAGGAGGAGAGAGAAGAGATTGGGGCCTTTTTACTTTTCCCACCTTTTTGCTTTTGACTTATTTTAATAGCTAGCTAGTTATGTGAGAGGGCTGATTACTCTTATAAAACCGGCCCCATTAATAAAACCAGCTGGGAGCGTTTTTTGTCTTTTACAGAAAACGCTCGTTAATTTACCCGGTTTTAGCACTATTCACTAACCGGGCCCGTTTTCTGGATTTTTCTCGTTTCTATAATTTTAATGGTTATCAAGCTTCGATTAATGTTTAATTATAGTTATTTGGTGAACTATAATTTTTACGGGTTCATTTGACCACTCAAAGTCATGTTTTCGGGTTTTCTTGAAAAACGTGCGCTAAAGCTTTATTAGCGTTTTTAATTCATTTTATGGATCCGTTTTCTTCGGGAATTGTTCCCGTATGTTAGGCATTATTAAGCCTTGGAAATCCATATAAGACCCTTGTCGAGGTTGTATTCCTCATATGGTCATTTAACGCTTATTTTAGCATTTTTCGCTTTTTAAGCGTTTTCTCATTTATTTTGGATTTATTCTTTTTACCAAAATTCTTTAGGCACTAATAGGCCCTCAAATATCATGTAAGAGTAATTTAATCACCCTAATTAAGTTCAGGGTATTTCAATCTACCCCCCTTAAAGAACTTTGCCCTCAAAGTTGGTGAGTCTAATATCGTTAGTCACCTCAATACTCAATGTTAAGGTTATAATCTCTCTATAACCTGTCAGACTCCAAAAGTCTAACTCGATGTTTACCACACATCCAAACAACATGTCACAGCATGCATAGCAATCAAAAATATCCATTTCCAAACTCTCAATGGGGTCCATCCGTAGATAAAGAAGGCACAACAGTCCTCTCCCATATCGAGTGATCCCTCAGGTACCAGTCACGTTTGAACACTTACTCTTTCTGGTTCTCGACCATCATGACTTCAGGTACTTACGCTCTCTGGCCCTACTATCCTTTGGTTCTGATCAAATTCATTTGCACATATAGAGATCCTCAGGCTCCAAAGTGGGTACTATTCCCTGACCGGACTACTTATATCCGGCGGCCCTTGGAAAAATACAAAACACACACTACAAATGTCCTACCGGTCACTTACTACCCAATTGTAAATGCTTGAGATTTATGTGATAGAATATTCATACTTTTGACGAATGAAGCTAATGCTAAATTATTAAATGCAAATTTTGCTGATCAAAGTGCAAAGATAATTGATGAAGCAAGAACCCGATTCAAAATTTCACAAGGGGCAAGATCAAGAGCGAAAGGGCAAAGAAATAGCGAGTAATTGATTGAGCAATATCATTAATCATTGAATTTTCATAAGTTAATTTCTTAAATATGGTAATTTGTAATGGAAAAGATACACAAGCAAGTTGAAGGAGTAAAAAATATGCATTTACAAACTTACATAAAATGGCTACTGTACAGTCTTTCAGAGTGTTAACTCATGAAGAAGCACAATTAAAAAGAGTGTCTTATACACATCCAGTTTTTGATGGTGATAACTTTTTACATAGTCCCATATTTTAGAAAAATAAGTACATAAAAGAGCTTACATCAAGCTCAAAAATGTTGATAGTTTTAATACAGCGAAAAGATTGCTTGATTTTTGTGGTGTATTAAATACGATATACAAATATGACGTAAAAATGAATTATTAAGCACAACTGATGGATCATACAGTAACCAAATTTGTGTTGACATAATAATGAATCCTTTAATTGTCTGGATTAGTTATATAGTTGATTCAATGAACCATTCAGTGATTTTTAAAGATAGGATTCAACAAATAAGTCACACTAAAAAAGATTGTAGTACACATCATCTTAAGTTTCTTTGGTGTCAAGTTCGTAGCAAAAGAACTAATGGTTCAAAGTATATGACCGACACATAAATCAATTCCCCGGTGGCATAAGGCAAACTGCACTTGTAGCATAATGCAAAAAGAATAAACATAATCCCACCAATAGAAAGAAACAAATAGAAAGACCTTCAAATCTTCTTTTCCCTCAATGTCATTCGAAGATCATCAATCCTCTTATTCTTTTTGTCTACAGCAATTAAAGACATACTCAACGTAAGCCTTGTTCTAATGTTTTTTTTTGTTGCTTGGTTTTCGTGGAACATTTATTTGTTATAACAATTTCTTCCTCTTTGATGCATCATTACTTGTGTCTTCATCTTGTGGTCTATATCAAGGAAAAACTAAAGAAACATAAAAAATAGAAATGATGAATCATTAAGCATAACTAATGAATAATTCAACCAAATAAGTGAATCACAAATAAAAAAACAAAACAAATAAAAAGATGATATACTCTTGAATAGCCACTATGCTTTGTAAGATAAAATTTCATTGAAACTAATTATGCCTCAATTTCAGAACAGATACATTGCCAACTTAGAACCCTAATATAATACAACTATAAAAGTAAGTAACATTAAGTTAAAAACAATCAGAAAAGTAAAATTAACACCAAAAACTGAAAAACCTAACCTACTACCAATTTACTCCTGACGAATCAACATTTTATGCGTTCAGTGCGAGTTGGTGGGAGGAAAATGTTATAGAAAGGAAAGACGGTGATGGGAAGAAAATTTTACAGTGACGTGTGGTGAGGCAAGGCAAGGCAAATATGGGAGGAAGGTGATGAGTATAGTGTGGATGTCAACCCGCTCAACCATCATTTTGTCTATTGAAAAAGATTAACAGAATAGTGGAATATGTGGGTGCGGTGTGGTGCGCTAAGGCAAGGCAGAGATGGGATGAAGATGATGAGTAAAGTTCGGACGCCAACCTGCTCAATCACCAGTCAGTCGATTAAAAGAGAACGAGAGAGAAATACACGAACAAAATAGTGAGTTTGTCTTACGGAGAGTGCGACTTTAGAAGGGGAGAGAACAAAAAAGAAAACATGTGAAGGTAGGTTCTGTTTGAAAGGAGCAAAATAGAATACGCAAGATATTACAACCTAGTGTCATGTAGGAGGATGAAGTGTTAATGTGTAAGTGTGGCATTCCTTACACTCAGCGGGCTGTCAAACCATCAAATCTGTGTATGTACTAGTACAAAAATCCATAAATCTCACTTAAAACCTTTCAAAAACACACAAAGCGCTTGTTTTCGGTAACCATTCATGGGTCTGATACGTGTGTCCGCGGGTACCAGATGCACTGTCCAACACCCGGGACTGGTACCAAACCCTTTTTAACTATATATATAAATACATACCTTCTAACAAACATTTATGTGTCAATGTATGTGTAAAATCATGTAACAATAAGTGTACAGGTGTATCGTAGCAAATTTTGCTAGAAATGTTCTTTAGGCCATTGAACCAAAGAAGGTGGTATCGAGTTTGAGTCTTTATCTAAATCTAACTAATAAACTAAGGAAGTCTATAATAATAAATTGGGGGTTTTGATTGTATAAATTAAATAAACTAAATTAAAAGCAATAAAAAGGTTGATTTCCTCAATAATCCTAAACAAGGAATATTAGTTTACTACTTCCCCCTAGGTCTTCAATTCCCCTTCCTATGTGTTTTTATAATTCCAGATTGCAACCTAAGATCAAAGATAATCTACTTCCAGTCTTTCGCAAAATAGATCCTTACTAGCAACTACTAAATCATAACTCTCGTTACAAATTTACTAACTAACTAATATCGTGGAAATTCCATCTGGTTTGTAGTCAGCTAATATGTAAAGGAATTTTCATCTCTAGATTAACTGGTAGTATTCATATAGTCTGTTGAATGTCATAGTTTTCACTTATAAGCAAACAAACTAAATAACTCAAGCAATTGATCAGATCATAAGAGATTTAGAAATTAAGCAAGGAATCCAACTGCAATCTTTATTGAATTTGACAAAAACATTAGGAAGAAGTAATCTTAAACTAGGGTTCCATGGAAAACTAAGATTCAGCCTAACTACTTAGACATAGAGAAAATAAAGATAACAATAGATGAGAAGAAGAATGCCGTCAAATCTGTAGTGGAACCGATGACAAATCCAATCCTTGCTCTATTGCTTCCGGTCTCCAATGGAGCCTCTGTCTCTCATCTCATGCGAATAGGGTTGGGAACTATCTAAAAGATAAATTCATTTATATCCTCTTCTACTACTTTAGTGAAACATGGCGCCACCCTGGGAGCCTAGTCCAAGAATACTTCCCTGCCAAACACCTGAATCAGTATGGGAATTGGAATGCGTGATAGAAATTTGCCTGGTCCGGAATACTTCTAGTTACAACACCCGCACCAGGTTTGAAAATCGAAAGAAACTTCAACCCGGGTGTGATTCGAGTCTGTTTTCTCGGACAGAGACCCAAACCAGGTCTCAAATTTGGCAGAAAGATCAAGACAAGTTGGTTCAGGTCTGTTTCTCCGGACAGAGACCTGGACCAACACGAAAGTACACTAGAATGATCGTTTTGCTCCCGTTTGGTCTTGTTCGATCTTTTGGCTCTTGACATGCATTTCTACACCTTTTCTTCAGCATTTTTATTTGTTTGAGCATAAGACCCACATGTAAGGGATAATCTCAACATTTAACATAATTAAGCACTTAGCAGAGGAATTTAGCATAAATCAAATAAATAAACAAATAAAGCACGTAAATATATGTAGATTCCCCGCTTATCAGTCAAGGAATTATGTATGTTGGTCACTAACGACTTTCTGCCAAAAAAAAAAATTAACTGAGTGACCATGTGTCCCGGATGAGGAGTTATTATTTTCTCCTTTTTTTCTTTTCCTTTTTTAACGCTCTGAAACCCTAGTGTATGGGGTCACAGACTGTGCTCGTGGGTCATATACAACTCTTAAGATAGAAGCTTTTTGCTTGGATTTTTAACCCTAGTTCACTTTTGATCACTTTTAACTCCGAAAACTTTTATTAGAACAAACATATTGACTTTCTCTAGGCTTTAAAAAGAAGTGTAACAATTGCAAATCGTAAGAACAAGGTAAAGAGAATTATTTTGTATGGGTAATGAAGGTATCTAAGCTGTCAACAAAATCCTAAAACCCTTAGTGGAATCCATATAGCCCACAAATTCAAATCTCTAACATTTAATTTAAAAGGTGAAAACTTATAGAACAACTTTAATAGGTTTATGTGAGCTAACTTTGGTAGTAAGTGTAAGTTTCTAAATTTACTTTGTCATGCTTAATTAAAGGTCAAATCTAAAACCATAAGCTATCCCTTACACATTCGAGGTTCAAATCAGAGCTAATGGGAATGCATGAGAAGCTTGATGGAAATAGGTTCATAGTACACTCCTAACTAACATTCACAAACTCAACCATGTCATTCAATATCAAGACAAGAAAGTAAATCTCTATAATTTCATTCAAACCGTGCATGGTTGTATGATCCTTTAGGTTACACTCATACATTCTTTATGAATCTTCATTTTTGTTTCTCAAAAATCAAATCATAGAACTTTTCATGTAAGGTTATTAAACAAATTTACAATATCTTTTTTATTTTGTTGACACTGCTTTTATGTCTTTATGAAGTTTTCAAGATTTTTTATTCTTAGCCTTTCAAGGTCATGAATTAGGAATTCGACAATTTTAAGTACATATAGGAACCTCTAATACTCCCTCCTATTTTTAATATAAGTCATTTTGAAGATGAATTTGAATTATTTTTCAGTCTAGATTCATTAAAAATGACTTATATTAAAAATAGGAGAGAGTATTAAATAAGGTGGCTTGATACATTTATACAATATTTTAATCCAAATAATTCAAGAAGAAGAAAAAAGACAACATAATATACCAATTTCAAATGGTTCATGAATGCTACGAACGAATCTTACATATGCGTAAATAGTAATCATTGTTCATTTCAAGCCACTCCCTCAATGTACAAGTTCTTTTTATAAATTTTGATGTTGCATCGATTTTAATAAAATAAAATCATGTGCGGTTTTTTGAAAAGTATGAGCCATTTATAGGTTATCTATATTGTTTATTAAAATATGCATGTTGTGAGGTAAAAAAAATGCAAGTTTATATGTACTCGCATTAATATGCCAGCTTATTCATAACATACATTATTGGTACGGTGTAATTAGCTCCATCCTAACCATGTTGTTAAGAAGACTAATCATTTTTCCACCTTCCTAACTACATGTAACTCGGCTCCCAGTACGAGAAGATCAAGTCCTTGTCACCCGACCAGACTCAACTGGGTCGCACCAGCTTTGACCCCGGCCACACTATCACCACTTGGACCCTGACACCGCGAAAGTACTCATGACTTAGCTTCCACGTTTCTGACATCCAGTGCCGTCAATCACTTCGGGTAACCTATCATTACCAATTCGGACACTCCTCTAACACATCATTAATACCGTATATTTTCCATGATTAGGAGCCAACCAAGCAAGGGAATGAAGCTTTGTCTTTGAAAGAGTCATCCTGGATGACATCAGCCCTATCCTATGTAGAAGTAATATGTGTCACCAATCTGGCCAGGAGACGGCCAGCAAGCTGGGAAGATGGGTCGGCCTACTTGTCTTGTTCCCTATAATAGCAATCAATAGCTCATTTATTAACACACTAACAGTTGCACTCTCCTTCTCACTTGTATTCTCTCAATCTTACTAAAAATCTCGGTCAAGCTCTGTGCTAGATCATTCTTGAAAGTTCATAGTATAGAGATTATGGATACTTAGTATAAGACTGAACAGTATGATATTTGTGAACGATGAAAAACAATGATCTTGAAGAAAACTCGACTACTAAACTTTATTAATAGCTTGAAATACTTCTCACTTGATCTGTTCAATACAATGAACAATCACTCTCACGTTTAACTTTTTAGACAATCAACCAAAACGAATAAACCTCTCGAGTTTGCTCTCTTGGGTTGTTCTCCACTTTCTCTCGTAAAAGTGACAACCCTAACTATAACCAACCTATACATATATACAATATCTAAACAAAACTACCTAGAGAAACTCAGTAGATTTTTTTTTTTTTGATAATTTGGGCATATAGCCAATTTATTAAATGAAAAGAAGTTTCCTGAAAAACAGGCAGACGGATATTACATGCCTCAATAGATATTCTAGCTTAAACAAATATTCTCTCATTCTCTAAATACTTTCTTAACAACTTATACTCTAAAAGATATAGTATCACCGAAATTATATCCAAACAAACTCTTAAACAGTAAAGATAGAATCGGGTAAATAAATCTGTTGAGATCCTTTACTGAAGCAGCAACCAGTAGAGATAAATGCGCTGAGCATTGATCTGACGGTTTGCCACATCAAAAACTATAAGTATGTATAACACATATATTTACAATTCATGACTAAACCATGTAAATCTTTGTGTGTCTCTCATTATCGCTAACCACAACTCACATTTCTTGCATTGTCTAACTCCTTAGAATTTAATCTAAACCCCTAATCAAGATTACTCTGGCATACATGAAACTAATTATCAATTTAGATCATTTTTAAAATTTGAATTTGTCGTGCAATCTTGATTTTTTAGTATTTTTATGTTTATAATTTATTCATATATATATGAATCTTTGCACGATGTTTCTTGTTTTATTTTTCTGGGTAGCTAAATCGTGTACTGAAAATTTTAGATTAAAGTATCTTGCTGGGCGTAGTGATAGGAGTTTAGGGCTTGCAAAGTTTTGAAATAGATTATGAAAAATTTAAGGTTGAACCGAATTTTAAATATGAGGTATTTTTTTAAAAGGTAAAATTATAGTATGTTGCAGCTATTAGGTATCGCCAAATTTGATGACACATAACGTTTGCGAGAAAATTTGGTGATGGAACTCCTTTTTCCGTCGCTAACGGAATTGATCTCCACCACCAATTAATTTCTACAATATTCTAATCTCACCGTCTATCACGTGTGTTGTTTTCTTCACAGAAATGAAATTCCGTTATATTTTTTAATAATTCTAAATAAATTTGTGTTACATTATAAATGATATAATATATTGACATAATGATGACTATGATTGTATTATAACATATTTATAGATATAGTGACACTTTACTTTAGAATATTAAATAATAATTTGTCTCCTAGGATTTTACATACATATATTTTTGCTTTTTATAAGATGTTTTTTTATTTTTAAAGGTCTTTTTTTTAATTTTATAAACATGTAATTTTTTAAATAATAATAAAAATTATAAACATGTAATTATTGATAATTTTACAGTTTGAGGTAAAACTCCTGGGTCCGATGGTTGTGCATGCTCTCTTCTTCAACAGAACTTGGTCTGTAGTAGGCAGCGAATCTTTTAATTTATATCTTTTAAATATTATATGTAGGCCGCCCAATAGAGTAATGCCTGAGAGGAGGGAGTTTACGTCAGGCGTCATGTCTGAAGCCTTGGCGTTGAACACATTTACCAACAATATATATAATCAATATGCACTCTAAAAAGAATCTAAGTCTTGAATATAAAACTTATTAAAATATGAGTAAGGTTGTAAAAATAAATAGAGTAGTGACAAAAACATAGTTTTATAAATAAATTGTAATAAATATAAAAATGTATTTAATTTGTAAAATAGTGAGAATATAAACAATCATAAAGTGTGAAAAGAAACCATTTTTTGAGAGACTATAGTTCAAATGAACCATAGCATTGCTAAATCAAGTTATACATTTTTTAAACCCATCATTACAAACCCTAAAATAAGTCAAAACCATTACTACCAACCATAAAATAAGCTAAAACCATTTCTACAAACCCTAAATTAAGCCTTAGACAATTTAACTCTTCTAGGATGTGTGGTGTGGTATTTTTTTATTTGTAAAAATAGTGAGAATATAAACAATCATAAAGTGTGAAAATAAACTATTTTTTAGAGACTGAAGTTCAAATGAACCATAGCATTGCTAATTCAAGTTATACATTTTTAAACCCTTCACTATAAACCCTAAAATAAGCCTAAATCATTCCTACAAACCCTAAAATAAACTAAAACCATTTCTACAAACCCTAAAATAAACCAAAACCATTTCTACAAACCTTAAATTAAGCCTTCAATAATTTAACTCTTCTAGGGTGTCTGGCGTAGGGTAAATTTTTTTAACTTGTTGTATACATTAAAATGTCACCACTGACTCGACAAATTTGTAGGGTTTTGGGTCTTGATAAACGTGAAGACGATAAACATTTGGAAATGATAAACTAAATTGTTGGAGTCAATTTTACGTATTCATTTAACCTTGGTGTTTATGTATCAACGATAATTTATAAACATTTCCAGTGATGATTTGAAACATTTACACAGTCTTCTATAATCGTTTTCATCACTATTGTAAAGAAGATGACACTTACTTTTATATAAAATTTCCCTTGGTCGTTCTAACTAGATTTTGTATAAGAATATTTTTTTAAGCATTTATCAATATACAGAGTTTGACTAATTGATAAAAGTGAAGGATATAAAAGTTTGGAAACAATAAACTGAGTTGTTGGATTGAATTTTATGTATTCATTTAACCTTGATTTTTACATATCCACGATAAATTATAAACATTTCCACTAGTGATTATAAATATTTGCACAACCTTCTATAATCGTTTTCATCACTACTGTGAAAATGATGAAACTTACTTTTATATAAAAAAAAATCCTTGGTCGTTCTCATCGAGTTTTGTATAAGAATATCTTGACTTATTGAAAAAAGTGAAGGTTGTAAACATTTGGACACAATAAACTGAGTTGTTGGATTAAATTTTACATATTCTTTTGACCTTGATTTTTACGCATCCACAATAATTATAACATTTCCACTAGTTATTACAAACATATACACAACTTTTTACAATCGTTTCCATCATTGTAATGGAAAATATTACACTAATTGTTATATATGTTTTCTTTTGGTCATTCTTATCAAATCATGGTGTATAAGAATATGTTCTTAGCATTTATCACTTTATAGAGCTTGACTAATTGATAAACCTGAAGGCTATAAATGTTTGGAAATGATAAACCGAGTTGTTGAATTAAATGTTATGTATTCATTTAACCTTGATTTTTACGTATCTACGATAAATTATAAACGTTTCCACTGGTGATTACAAATATGTACCTAACTTTCTATAATTGTTCCATTACTATAATGAAAAGATGACACTAACTGTTATATATCTTTTCCTTTGGTCATTATTATCGAATCACAAGAATACTTTCTTAGCATTTATCACTTTGTAGAGCTTGATTGATTGATAAACCTGAATGCTATAAACATTTGGAAACGATAAACTGAGTTATTAGAGTCGGTTGTACGTATTCAGTTAACCTTAGCTTTTACGTATTTATGATAATTTATAAACATTTCCACTGATCAATAGAAATATGTACACAATCTTCTTAAATTGTTTCCATCATTAATTGTTTTAAAAATGGTGACTAACTGTTATATATCTTTTTCTTTGGTCGCTCCTATCGAATCATACTATATTAGTGAAATACCCCATAAATTAATCTAAATTAATTTAGGGGATTTCTTTTATTAAACCCCAAATAATACTATTAAACTCTAAATTATTATATAGTATTATGAATTTAATAATCAGATTTATAAGTCAATAAATCTTGGAAAATTTTCGAGACACTCAAATTATATTATAAAGATTTTAGAAATATTTGGAGCATTGATTTGAATCATAAAAGTCAATATAAAATCATAGAAACCTTAAAGCTCCTTAAGCATTGCTAGGGTTGACTTTTTAATAATGGTCAAACCAGCCCATGAAAACTATACCAATAAAAAAATTATGGATGAAATACCCCGTAATTAAAAAATAGTGATTAATTAGGCTAACGAATAATTTAGAGGCTTAATTAAGTATAAATAATCATAAGGGAACAAATCCCGAAGAAAACGGATCCTTAAAATGGATTAAAACCACTAACGAACCTTAAAGCGCGTTTTTCGAGGTAACCGGGAAAACGTGTCTTTAAGCGGGTCAAATAGACTCGTAACAATTTTGGTCAACTAAATAATCATTAATAAATATTAGTGAAGCTTTGGGACCAATAAAATCAATAAAACGAGAGATTAGTAAAAACTGTCAAAAACGGGAAGTTGTGGGGTAGAAATATAAATAACCCAAACTAGTGTGTCCAATATTGTAAATAGAATTTTAAAAACCCATAAGGGTTGTGTGTGGTCCGATTTTAGCCCCCTCACACACCCACTCTCTCAACTCTCTCTATGTACAAAAGACAAAAATAATAAAACTACCCTACTCTCACTTTATTCTCTCTCTCCTCTACCATTCTCTTCTCTCACGTGGATCCCCCCCTCCCTCACTCTCTCATTTCCTCTCTTCTTCTACCTCCAGCCGATTTCCATGGAGAAAAGAGAAGCCACACAAAAACTCTAACTTCTCTCCTCTTGAAACTCCCTCAAAACTCTTCCAAAAATTATAAAAAGTATACCATTGGAATCCTCTCATCAAGAGCTACATTTCCACCTTTTCAAAATTCTAAAACCTACATTTTCGTTTTTATGGGTATGTCCCATTTGGAGCTTCAACACCACCATTAGAAGGCCCCCCTTCTCCTTGTTCTTTTGAGGTAAAAATATTCTCAAAACTCCATTGTTTTCCTAGCCTTAAAAGCAAAACGAAATTTGAGCTAAACTCTTGCTTGCTCCCTTGTACTAGCCGATTTTGGCCTCATTGGTGGAGTTGGAATCTTGTGTTTGAGCCACTCCAAGCCTTGTTTACACTCTTGGAAGGTAATATAATTTCTAAACTCTAAAACCTATATTAAAACTTACATAATGGTTAGGGTTAAATTGTGCATTAGAATGGTGTATTGAAATGTGTATGTATGGGTTGTAGAGTAGAGAATTTGTGGTTGTCAAATCGGTAGAGAGAAGGAAAGAGAAGAAGCAAGAGGAACAAAGAAAACTAGAAGTGAAACAAGGTAAGGATACTCACCTTTGTGTAGCCTTGTATACGTATGTGTAACAGATTTTAGAAGTGTGAATTTAGTAATGAAAATGGTATTGTGTTAGTAGTGTAATGTACAAGAGAAAATAAATGTTTGAACCCTTGGAAACAATTTAAAAACTGTTACAAAACAGATTGGGAATGAGATTGTTGAGTGCAGGAAATTTTTGATGCTGTTTAAGTATTGGTATGGTGTATGGGAGCTCGTATATTTTTGGTTGTTGAAAACAGGTGAGATAATGTAAATTATGAATGAAAACAATGTGGTGAGAGTGTAAAAATATAGGGGAGGTTATGTCAAAATTTATATAGGATTAGAACACTTAGTGAATTTTAAACTAGGTGACTAATGTGGGTGTGTAACAGATTTTGTTTGAGATAGATAGGGGGTAAGTTGAGAGAGATAGTTAAGGTAGTTATAGTGCATTGTAAGTTTTAGAAATGACATTATAAGAGGGAGCTAAAGATGTAGAAGATGAGAGTTAAAATTTGTAGCAATTGCAACTAGAGAAGAAAACAATGTGAGTGTTGAATGAGAACTTAGAAATTGGGTGTGTAAGTTAGTATAGGATTGTGTAATGAGTTAGGAAATGAGTTAGCGTAATTTAGGGTGCTTAAATTGTACAAAAACATGTTAGGATGTAGGTAGGAAGATTGGGGAAGCAATGGGTGAGATTGAGAAAGAAAAATAAAATCTGTAGCAAGGTTCTGACTTCGTCCGACCCAGACGGTGAGTCGGACGTGGGTCGGACGGGGCTTGAGAAACGAAAACCAATCTTTCTGGAATGGTCCGACCCAGAGCCGTGAGTCGGACGTGGGTCGGACATGGCTTTAACAATGAACCATGAACTTTCTGGAATGGTCCGACCCAGGACCGTGAGTCGGACATGCAAATTTTTTACAGTGTCGAAGTTTCTGACTTCGTCCGACTCAGACGGTGACTCGGACGTGGGTCGGACGGAGCTTGGACGACAGGACCAAAACCTTCTGGAATGGTCCGACCCAGAGAGTATGGGTCGGACGGAATAGTGCTGGGTCGGACAGGATAAATTTCAGAGGACGAACTCTACTGGAATGGTCCGACCCAGGGCTTGGGTCGGACGGTGGGTCGGACGGCCCAATACTTACAAAAAAAACAGTAAGCTTATAACTAGTATATATATATGTATATATGTATACCCACCTATACATATGTATATATATATATATATATATATGTAAACCATGGACAAGTAGTGGAAAGTAAGTAAAATGAAATGTAAGTGTAAGGAATGTAAAGGCTTAGTGAATATGGATTAGTAAACACAAAAGTAGTTGAGTTAAACTAATGATAGTTATATTGATCATTCAATTATATATATATATAATAGGGTTTGATTTGTGACACCGAAGGACGTTTGGAATCACGTACAACGGTGAACGGTATGGATTCCTCATGCCCCGTATGCTATCTTGGTTACTCTGATTTGTGTGTTGTGTGCTAATTGATCACCAAATAAGATAAATGCACGAATCGGAGTTAATATGCATACTTGTGAAGATGTAGTGTTGTATGTTGTGAATATTCTCTTAAATTTTAGTTTGTATAATTCATGAAATGTTTGGATGGAAATGAATGTGTGTATGTATGACGTATTGTATTGTGACCGATTGTGACGTGTTTGGACTTCTAACTTATTCCTAACAAGCTAACCATCCTAACTTAAATTGGTAATTAAACTGGAATGAGTAGAAGTCCGATATAGTTTCGGCCACGCGTGAGGATGCGGAGTCACGAGAGGTTGGCTCCAATTCCTGACTCTTAAACTGGTCCGCGGCCTAAATCCCTTAAGTGGGTAGCATCCCGGATTGGTGAGTCAAGTAAATCCCGGAGGTCGGACGGCGTAGTCCCCAGGGCCGGAGGTCCCGACGACTTAACTTGAGTATAAGTAAGTAAGTAAGAATGAGTAAGTAAAGTAAATGTAAGTAAGTAAGTGTAAGTAAGAAAAAGTAAGTAATGAGTAAAAGAGTAAAAGCATTCCGATTAACCCGGATGCATAATTTGGCTAACCTTGTGAAGGTAAGTAAGATGTGTGCTATTATGTTGTTGCCTTGAATTGTGTAATGAACTGTATTAGCATGTATGTTGTATGTAAAGCATGTATGTATGAAAACAATGAACTGCATGTTTAGTGGACGTCAAATAGTCGGCGTGCCCTAGCTAGCACGCGGTATATGCGGAGTTTATACGCAGCGTTTGCTGAGCCCCTTGGGGCACCATTTTTACTACACGCAGGTACTCGAGAGTGATGAAGATGTGAAGACTCAATTTTATTTCTTTATCTTCTTTTTGGATGTAAACATTGAATTATGATGGGTGTACTGAGTAGTACATGGCTGTAGTTTTTTATTAGCCGGTGTACCATGGGGTACACCTTTTTGGGATATTGATAGAATGGGAATTGGTATAGATGAGTAGCTAGTGGAAACTCATTATTTTGGGAAGCTTGAATTGGGATGTAAGTATGCACCTTAAATACTCGGTGATCCAAGAATTGTAAGTATGTTATGTTTCGGTAATGGTAAGCAATGTTTTAGTAGCTCGGTATATTATGTTCATCAGACCGTTACTGTAAGTAGCATAGCCTAGCTAGCCGTATGGGCGGTTAGCGGCGTTGTATCACCTGCCGCAGTAAGTAGTAATATTCCGCTGCGAACTCGTAGGATTAACAGAACGATTAGACAGTAAGCATAGGATTAGCGGTTGGGGTGTTACAAAAAGTGGTATCAGAGCGTAGTTACGCTCTGATGTCCATAGTACCGAGCATAGGGGATTACCGAGTTAGGATTTCAACCGTCTTAAGACGGATACTTAGAAACCTAACTAGGAACTACCGTTGTTAACAACGGATACCCTTGACGTTCTTAGGAACGATACCTTGTTTTAAATTCAAGACCCTTAGGTCATCTCTTGCAAAGCCTAATGAAACTGTTGAATATTCAGATGTCAGGAAGAGGTCCAGGTCGCCCTAGAGGAGGGGGCAATGACGGACCCGGCGCGCAGACGATAGCTGAGATCGTCGCCGCCACGGTAGCGCAGATGCTACCGCAAGTAATCCAAGCTGTGCAACAAACTCAGCAAAATCAACAAACTCAAGCGGGGCCAATCCCTCCCCCGCCACCCAGAGAAGTAAACTGGGTAAAAGCTATCGCAGATCTCCGTCCTCCCTGCTTTAGAGGCGAGAGCGATCCTACAAAGCTAGAAGCCTACATCTCCGAAATGGAGACTGCTTTTGAGACCCTCGAAGCTCCTGCTGGAGTTCGAGTGAGAGTAGCTGCTTACTACCTAAAGGATGCTGCTATGGATTGGTGGAAGCTGGTCAAGCACGAGCACGTTAGTGACCCCACATTCGATTGAGATTCTTTTGCATCACTCCTCCGATCCAAGTACTATCCGGAGCATGTAAAGACCAAGAAAAGGCTAGAGCTAGATGCCTTGAAGATGACAGACAAGATGTCTGTGGATGAGTACTACCGCACCTTTACCTCCATTCTTCGTCTCCTCCCTGATCTAGGATACACCGGCCAGGTGTTGGTCGATCGCTTCTATGGCGGTCTGAGCCATTGCCTGCGGTACAGTATGGGCTACACGAGATTTACCTCCCTTCAGGTAAATATCAGTTAACCCTTAGTATCATTTCAATTCCTTAAATTCCTTGAATTCCTTAAATTCCTTGAATTCCTTGAATCTTTTCCTTATCCCTCTTCTTAAGTAAGAATCCCGGCTAATACCTGAGATTTCAGGAGTGTTATCATGCGGCTTCTCGTGTTGAAATCACTTGCCAGTTAAGGGATGAAGAAACCGCGCTGAAGCGCAAGGCAAACAACAAAAACCCAGTACTGAGGAGCAGAACCAAGGGAAGAGCTGGAAAAAGAAGAAAGGGAATTTCTTTCACAATCCCAAAGAAATCCCAGGGAGGGCAGTGCCCATGCTGAGCAGGGCAAACCAGCTGAGCTTCTTCAGCTTGGTTATTCTGCACCGGTGGCAGCAAAGCCACTGAGATCACACCCACCTAAGGGTAAAATCCTAATCCAATCTGTATTCGTATAAGTAATGTATCTAGTATATCCACGCACACATGTGCTAACCCTCTAACCTCAGGTTCTAGCTCCGGTGTTGCCAAAACCTTCTCCGATGGCCGCACCTATGTGTGCAGAAAATGCAACCTAGACCATCCCGGCAAAGACTGCTATGGGAGAGATATCAAGTGCTACAATTGCCAGAAGCTAGGACACACGGCCAACAGATGCCCAGAGAGCACCAAGCCAAAGGGGAACTTCCAAAACTACAAACAGAGGGAAGGCAAGGAGGTTGCATCTGGTGATGCACCAGCCCAGCAGGCACCACAGGGACAGGGATCCCGGGGACCTCCGCGGGGTGCACCTCAGAGGCAGCCTGTCCTACATGTCATAGATCGTGATGGGTCCGGTTCTAAATCCGGCCCAGGTAATAATCTCAACCTTTAATCCTTGAAACAGCATGTCTAAGTAGTAGAGTAACTGTTTGGATGAATGCATGAGTAAATAAAAGGAAGTGTGTATTAAGCATGAAATGAAGTAGTTGAAACTAGTACTCACCGTAGATGAAATTTATAACCATAGGAAGCTATAGTATCTGTTACCCGATACCGGTAAACTTGAATCAAGAAGAGATCGACATCACCAACCACGACTACACCGATAAACAGTGTCAGGTCATCCGACCAGGTATGATCTTATTAAAGGGATACCTGACACCCGACACACAAATCTCAATCATTCGACGATGCAACGAGCTAGGAACGGGTCAAGGTGGATTTTACACACCCGAATTCCCCGGTGGAGCGAAGATGAAGCTGAAGATGATGTGCTTGGGAAAGGACTGGAATCCTTATACCAAGACATACCAGGAGACACGAACACAAGATGGAGCGACGCCACCGACAATACCGCCAGAGTTTCAGACACTCGTCACACAAGCAGTAGAACTTGCACAACAATGCGAACCTGAACCGATCCCCGCACTTGAAGCGGATCTCTGTATCGTCAACTTCTACGAGAAAGAAGGACGACTTGGGTTACACCAAGACAAGGACGAGACAGCGGAATCTCTTGAACAAGGAGTGCCCGTAGTGTCTTGGTCCATTGGTGATGACGCCGTATTCCTGTATAGCGAGCAGAAGCGTGTGGACCTCGCACAGAAATTGGTATTGAGGTCAGGAGATGTCCTAATCATGGGTGGAAACTCTAGGATGCTGTATCACGGGATCAACAAGATCAAGTTGAATACGGCACCGCCGGCAATAATCAATGCCACACACATGAAACCAGGACGCCTGAACCTTACCTTCAGAAAGTATTAAATTCATAGTGTCATGTAATGTTTTAGTAACGTGTATTAGAGACACGGTTTGTATGATGGTTGGTTTATCAATAAAGAGCATGTTGATTTAATTCCCACTTGTGTCCACCATCAATACTTATCCAATTGTGAATCCAATAGGTTGTGGACTCGGTACCGAAGGTAACCTGAGCATCCTCACCGAAGCACAAGCACAAGAGCGGCACCATTCTAACGGGAACCTTCCCAGTAAATGGCATTGATGCCAATGTGTTATTCGACTCTCCGGCGCCTCTCACTTTCGTATCACCATCCTTTGTGAAGAGGTTGAAGCTAGATGCGGATGAGCTACCGAACTTCATGGTTACTCTCCCATCGAAGGAGCGAGTAAAGTGCACCAAGTATTATCAATCAGCCACAATCCAAATCAAAGGCGAATCGTTTCCCATTTCCTTCATCGAATTCAATGAATTGGGATTCGACTTAATCATCAGAATGAATTGGTTGGAGCGGCACAAGGGTAGAATCCTCTGCGCCGAGCATCGATTGCTGCTCAAGAGTCCTTCTGGGGTTACTGTATCTTACCGCCAGAGACCGAGAGAGCCTTCGACCACACTCATATCTGCTATGGCTATGTACCGGGAGCTCAGGAAGGGCCAAGAAGTATATCTGTGTTATGTGCAAGACCTGGAGAGAGATCCAGAGTTCAGTGATGATGTACCGATAGTATCTGAATTCCCCGATGTATTCCCTAAGGAGCTACCCGGCATGCCACCACCGAGAGCAGTGGAATTTGAAATTGATCTTTTGCCAGGTACCGGTCCCATTGCTAGGGCACCGTACCGCATGGCACCTGCTGAAATGACCGAACTAAAGGAGCAGTTAAGAGACCTTCTATACAAAGGGTTTATACGCCCGAGCGTATCACCCTGGGGAGCACCGGTTCTCTTCGTGAAGAAGAAGGACGGTAGTCTCCGACTTTGTATTGACTACCGCGAGATGAATGCGGTCACAGTCAAAAACAAATACCCATTGCCACGTATCGACGACCTATTCGACCAGTTGAAGGGAGCCTCAGTCTTCTCCAAGATCGACCTCCGTTCAGGGTATCATCAAATTGCAATTAAAGAGCAAGACGTTGAGAAAACGGCATTCCGTACCAGATATGGCCACTACGAATTCACAGTGATGCCATTCGGGTTGTCAAACGCACCGGCAAAATTCATGGACCTCATGAACCGCCTATTCAGTGAGCAGTTGGACACTTCAGTTGTTGTCTTCATCGACGACATACTTGTATATTCCAAATCACCAGAGGAACACGAAACCCACTTGAGGAAAGTGCTTGAGACACTGCGCGAGAACCAGCTGTATGCGAAGTTCTCCAAATGCGAGTTTTGGCTTGATCAGGTATCATTCCTTGGACATGTCATCTCGAGCGCAGGTATCTCGGTTGACCCTTCTAAGATAGAAGCTGTACGATCATGGCCTAGACCCAAAACTGTTACCGACATTAGGAGCTTTCTTGGTCTAGCCGGTTACTACCGGAGATTTGTAAGGGACTTCTCGAAAGTCGCCAAGCCCATGACTACACTGATGAAGAAGGACGCACCGTTTGTATGGACACACGAGTGCGAGTTATCATTTCAGAAGCTAAAAGACTCATTGACCTCAGCGCCCGTCCTTACTCTTCCAGAGGGCACAGAGGGATTTGAGGTATATTGTGATGCATCAGGTAAAGGAATGGGATGCGTACTCATGCAGCATGGCAAGGTTGTAGCTTATGCCTCCCGCCAGCTGAAAAAGCATGAGGAGAATTACCCGACTCACGACTTAGAGTTAGGAGCCATTGTCTTCGCCTTGAAGATATGGCGACACTATCTCTATGGGGTAAGCATCACCATCTACTCCGACCATAAGAGCTTACAGTATGTATTCACTCAGAAAGAATTGAACTTGAGACAGAGAAGATGGATGGAATTCCTTTCAGATTATGACATCAACTTGCAGTATAAGGAAGGGAAAGCAAACATCGTAGCCGATGCCCTGAGCCGTCAAGCACACTCGCTCCATTCGCTACTCGCTTCTTCTAGCTTGGTTGACGAGGTGCGAGATGCTCAGTTGAGCGACCCTTACCTAACCGAAATCAGACACAAGATCGAGAATGGTACATTTGAGAAGAAGAAGTACGACTTCAAGCTACATGAAGATGGTTTGATTCGGTTGAATGGCAGGCTATGCGTCCCCCGAAGCAATGCTGAGCTAAGGGATCGCATCCTGCGAGAGTCACACTGTTCCACATTGTCAGTCCATCCGGGAGCCTCCAAGATGTACAAAGACATGAAGAGGTACTTCTGGTGGTCTGGGATGAAATCAGATGTGACGGAATTTGTATTGAGATGCTTAACATGCCAAAAGGTGAAATTTGAACATCGTAGACCGGGCGGAATGGTACAATCGATGCCAGTTCCGGAGTGGAAATTTTATGATATCTCCATGGATTTTGTTGTAGGACTCCCACCTGCTAGGAGAGGACTCAACATGATCTGGGTTGTTGTCGATCGCCTTACCAAGGTCGCCAGATTCATACCGATGAAGGACACCTGGAAGATAGTAAAGCTAGCTGAGCTATTCGACAAGGAGATTATCAGACATCACGGAGTCCCTAAGACTATAGTATCTGACCGCGACACCAGATTTCTTTCGAGATACTGGAGAGCTACAAGGGAAGCGTTGGGTACAGAACTGAAGTTGAGTACCGCCTTCCATCCTCAGACCGACAGTCAGGCAAAAAGGACCATCCAGACACTGGAGGACATGCTTCGGGCATGTGCCTTAGACTTTCAGGGAAGTTGGTTAGATAAGCTTCATCTTATCGTTCTCGTATAATAATAGCTATCACGCCTCGATTAAGATGTCGCCTTTCCAAGCTCTATACGGTAGACCTTGCCGTACACCCTTGTGTTGGGATGAGTCAAGCGAAGCGGTCATAATAGGACCGGAGTATCTGGAGCAAGTACAAGCTGAAGTTCAGCAGATTAGAGCTAACATGAAGGTAGCCCAAGATAGACAGAAATCCTACGCGGATGTGCGACGACGCGACCTTGAGTTCGCCGTGGGCGACCAAGTGTTCTTGCGCGTTTCACCTATGAAGGGTGTCTTCAGATTCGGCCAGAAGGGCAAGCTGAGCCCAAAGTTTGTAGGGCCGTATACTATCACCAAAAGAGTTGGATCCGTAGCCTACAGGTTAGCACTACCTGAGGACTTGGGACGTGTCCATGACGTATTTCATGTGTCACAACTCAAGAAGTACATTGCTGATCCTTCTCACGTGCTAGAGCCCGAGAGACTATCCATTGAGCCAAACATGAGATATATTGAAACCCCAGTGAGAATCCTTGATAGGAAGACCAGAGACACTCGTCATAAGTCTATACGAATGGTGAAGGTCCTATGGTCAAACCATGATGTCGAAGAAGCGACATGGGAGCTGGAAGATGCCATGAAGGCTAAGTACCCACAGCTGTTCATAGACTAGAGAGTCTAGTATTTAGCAATACGGGTACGGGTCGTACCCCTTTTAAGGGGGGTAGAGCCCTTTTGCTTTTGCATTGCTTCGGGGTAAGCATTGCTTAGTGTGTAGGTGTTGTAATAGACTTTTGTATGGCACGTGTAGTGCAGGTGAACTTGGTATGTGTATGTATGTATGTGTAATGTGTAATGTATTTGTGTAATGTGTATTGTGAATTGTAATGGTGTATTGTGCATTGTGGAATGGTATGAATGAAAAATGTTGAATTGTGTATGTTGCTGAACCGTGTATGCTTGTAATGTGGAACGAAGTGAACACCTCATAGGTGGTAGTAAGACACATTAGTGCAATTGGTTGCCTAATGAGTAGAATTAAGTAAACCATTAACCTTGAGCAACTTTGAGGGCAAAGTTTCTTAAGGGGGGTAGATTGAAATACCCGTAATTAAAAAATAGTGATTAATTAGGCTAACGAATAATTTAGAGGCTTAATTAAGTATAAATAATCGTAAGGGAACAAATCCCGAAGAAAACGGATCCTTAAAATGGATTAAAACCACTAACGAACCTTAAAGCACGTTTTTCGAGGTAACCGGAAAACGTGTCTTTAAGCGGGTCAAATAGACTCGTAACAATTTTGGTCAACTAAATAATAATTAATAAATATTAGTGAAGCTTTGGGACCAATAAAATCAATAAAACGAGAGATTAGTAAAAACTGTCAAAAACGGGAAGTTGTGGGGTAGAAATATAAATAACCCAAACTAGTGTGTCCAATATTGTAAATAGAATTTTAAAAACCCATAAGGGTTGTGTGTGGTCCGATTTTAGCCCCCTCACACACCCACTCTCTCAACTCTCTCTATGTACAAAAGACAAAAATAATAAAACTACCCTACTCTCACTTTATTCTCTCTCCTCTACCATTCTCTTCTCTCATGTGGATCCCCCCCTCCCTCACTCTCTCATTTCCTCTCTTCTTCTACCTCCAGCCGATTTCCATGGAGAAAAGAGAAGCCACACAAAAACTCTAACTTCTCTCCTCTTGAAACTCCCTCAAAACTCTTCCAAAAATTATAAAAAGTATACCATTGGAATCCTCTCATCAAGAGCTACATTTCCACCTTTTCAAAATTCAAAAACCTACATTTTCGTTTTTATGGGTATGTCCCATTTGGAGCTTCAACACCACCATTAGAAGGCCCCCCTTCTCCTTGTTCTTTTGAGGTAAAAATATTCTCAAAACTCCATTGTTTTCCTAGCCTTAAAAGCAAAACGAAATTTGAGCTAAACTCTTGCTTGCTCCCTTGTACTCTAGCCGATTTTGGCCTCATTGGTGGAGTTGGAATCTTGTGTTTGAGCCACTCCAAGCCTTGTTTACACTCTTGGAAGGTAATATAATTTCTAAACTCTAAAACCTATATTAAAACTTACATAATGGTTAGGGTTAAATTGTGCATTAGAATGGTGTATTGAAATGTGTATGTATATGGGTTGTAGAGTAGAGAATTTGTGGTTGTCAAATCGGTAGAGAGAAGGAAAGAGGAAGAAGCAAGAGGAACAAAGAAAACTAGAAGTGAAACAAGGTAAGGATACTCACCTTTGTGTAGCCTTGTATACGTATGTGTAACAGATTTTAGAAGTGTGAATTTAGTAATGAAAATGGTATTGTGTTAGTAGTGTAATGTACAAGAGAAAATAAATGTTTGAACCCTTGGAAACAATTTAAAAACTGTTACAAAACAGATTGGGAATGAGATTGTTGAGTGCAGGAAATTTTTGATGCTGTTTAAGTATTGGTATGGTGTATGGGAGCTCGTATATTTTTGGTTGTTGAAAACAGGTGAGATAATGTAAATTATGAATGAAAACAATGTGGTGAGAGTGTAAAAATATAGGGGAGGTTATGTCAAAATTTATATAGGATTAGAACACTTAGTGAATTTTAAACTAGGTGACTAATGTGGGTGTGTAACAGATTTTGTTTGAGATAGATAGGGGGTAAGTTGAGAGAGATAGTTAAGGTAGTTATAGTGCATTGTAAGTTTTAGAAATGACATTATAAGAGGGAGCTAAAGATGTAGAAGATGAGAGTTAAAATCTGTAGCAATTGCAACTAGAGAAGAAAACAATGTGAGTGTTGAATGAGAACTTAGAAATTGGGTGTGTAAGTTAGTATAGGATTGTGTAATGAGTTAGGAAATGAGTTAGCATGATTTAGGGTGGTTAAATTGTACAAAAACATGTTAGGATGTAGGTAGGAAGATTGGGGAAGAAATGGGTGAGATTGGGAAAGAAAAATAAAATCTGTAGCAAGGTTCTGACTTCGTCCGACCCAGACGGTGAGTCGGACGTGGGTCGGACGGAGCTTGAGAAATGAAAACCAATCTTTCTGGAATGGTCCGACCCAGAGCCGTGAGTCGGACGTGGGTCGGACATGGCTTAAACAACGAACCATGAACTTTCTGGAATGGTCCGACCCAGGACCGTGAGTCGGACATGGGTCGGACATGCAAATTGTTTACAGTGTCGAAGTTTCTGACTTCGTCCGACCCAGACGGTGAGTCGGACGTGGGTCGGACGGAGCTTGGACGACAGGACCAAAACCTTCTGGAATGGTCCGACCCAGAGAGTATGGGTCGGACGGAATAGTGCTGGGTCGGACAGGGTAAATTTCAGAGGACGAACTCTACTGGAATGGTCCGACCCAGGGCTTCTTGGGTCGGACGGCCCAATACTTACAAAAAAAACAGTAAGCTTATAACTAGTATATATATATGTATATATGTATACCCACCTATACATATGTATATATATATATGTATGTAAACCATGGACAAGTAGTGGAAAGTAAGTAAAATGAAATGTAAGTGTAAGGAATGTAAAGGCTTAGTGAATATGGATTAGTAAACACAAAAGTAGTTGAGTTAAACTAATGATAGTTATATTGATCATTCAATTGTATATATATATAATAGGGTTTGATTTGTGACACCGAAGGACGTTTGGAATCACGTACAACGGTGAACGGTATGGATTCCTCATGCCCCGTATGCTATCTTGGTTACTCTGATTTGTGTGTTGTGTGCTAATTGATCACCAAATAAGATAAATGCACGAATCGGAGTTAATATGCATACTTGTGAAGATGTAGTGTTGTATGTTGTGAATATTCTCTTAAATTTTAGTTTGTATAATTCATGAAATGTTTGGATGGAAATGAATGTGTGTATGTATGACGTATTGTATTGTGACCGATTGTGACGTGTTTGGACTTCTAACTTATTCCTAACAAGCTAAACCATCCTAACTTAAATTGGTAATTAAACTGGAATGAGTAGAAGTCCGATATAGTTTCGGCCACGCGTGAGGATGCGGAGTCACGAGAGGTTGGCTCCAATTCCTGACTCTTAAACTGGTCCGCGGCCCAAATCCCTTAAGTGGGTAGCATCCCGGATTGAGTCAAGTAAATCCTGGAGGTGGGATGGCGTGTCCCCAGGGCCGGAGGTCCCGACGACTTAACTTGATATAAGTAAGTAAGAATGAGTAAGTAAAGTAAATGTAAGTAAGTAAGTGTAAGTAGAAAAAGTAAGTAATGAGTAAAAGAGTAAAAGCATTCCGATTAACCCGGATGCATAATTTGGCTAACCTTGTGAAGGTAAGTAAGATGTGTACTATTATATTGTTGCCTTGAATTGTGTAATGAACTGTATTAGCATGTATGTTGTATGCAAAGCATGTATGTATGAAAATAATGAACTGCATGTTTAGTGGACGTCAAATAGTCGGCGTGCCCTAGCTAGCACGCGGTATATGCGGAGTTTATACGCAGCGTTTGCTGAGCCCCTTGGGGCACCATTTTTACTACACGCAGGTACTCGAGAGTGATGAAGATGTGAAGACTCAATTTTATTTCTTTATCTTCTTTTTGGATGTAAACATTGAATTATGATGGGTGTACTGAGTAGTACATGGCTGTAGTTTTTTATTAGCCGGTGTACCATGGGGTACACCTTTTTGGGATATTGATAGAATGGGAATTGGTATAGATGAGTAGCTAGTGGAAACTCATTATTTTGGGAAGCTTGAATTGGGATGTAAGTATGCACCTTAAATACTCGGTGATCCAAGAATTGTAAGTATGTTATGTTTCGGTAATGGTAAGCAATGTTTTAGTAGCTCGGTATATTATGTTCATCAGACCGTTACTGTAAGTAGCATAGCCTAGCTAGCCGTATGGGCGGTTAGCGGCGTTGTATCACCCGCCGCAGTAAGTAGTAATATTCCGCTGCGAACTCGTAGGATTAACAGAACGATTAGACAGTAAGCATAGGATTAGCGGTTGGGGTGTTACAATGGAAAACCAAGAAGATTGATAACCAGAATGTTAAAAACGGATCATCCTAGCCAAAGTTATGATATGATGAAGTTTAGAGCCAAAATTTTGAAGATTGCTGACGTGGCTAGGGCTTCCTGACTTAGCCACGCGCACCTCGGAGTCGTGCCACGCCAGATTGCCAGATTTCCCCAAAAATCGGCTAAGTAATCTCAGCCAACATTCAGTACTTTGCTCCATCTTCAGACCTCGATATCTCAGCCTATACTTCGTATTTTTGAACGCGGTTTTCTACATTTTATTCTCCTACAAATCTACTTTCTAACCATTACTCACACTTGACCTAGCTCTTACTACATTCTTCACAAAATTGATCTGAAGTTTCCTCCCCGAGTTCTGGAAACCCAGAAACCCATAAAGGTAATGCAAACTTTGTCCTATCTTATCTTCTTCGTTTGTGAATGAAAATTCATGAGCCATAGCTCAGTTTCTACATCTTTAACTCCTCTACAACTTTTCTTTTAACAACCAAGGCTGATTCTCAATAGTTTGGAAGATCGAAGCATCTAAAGTCCCAAACTCTATCACGGCAGTGTTCTTGCCCAGATTTTTCCAGAAATCGATTAGGTAAACCCAGATCTTGTGAGATATGTAACTTTCTCTCTACTTCATCAATTTCAATAATTCTTCCACTCATTTTTAGAGTTACATGTCTAGTTTAAATTGTGATTTATTTCGTGGACCGAGTCGCTCTCAATTGGCACGAGTTGATCTGTGAAGTTGTCTACCTGAACTTCACATAAAATCATAACTTTTCCAGAAAAACGCAAGGTATAAACTCGAATCTTTCGACTCAGATTTATCTGTGTGTATTACGAATTAGATCAATAAATTTCTATCAAATTATAGAGCTATATTTCCTCTTTCGATTACGCCCAAAAACATGGCCTAACTCGATCTACTGTAACTTATAGATCTGCAAAGTCCGGCCCTCTACCACTAGTAAAGTCGAGGCTTTCCAGTAAATCGAATTCGATTTCCTTGCTGGCGCATCTTCGGTATGTTTCCGATCAAATTGCTCCATTATTGTCACTCACCTTTACATTTCCAGTCATACCCAGTTGTTAATTTAATCTATTACGCCTTATATTGGGAGAATTTGTCGAATTTGAATTGAAACCATACAAACCCTAAGTTCGAATGAACCCAGATTCGAAATTGTAGAGCACTGCATTATAGGTCTTAAAATTGGTAACACTGGATTCATCGTCCAATTTCAAGTTGAATGAAACAAAAATTAATGGATTTCGTCCTGTGGATTGAGAGGAATCGATCGAATCACACTCACAATATTTTGGGGATTTTCTGATGAACTCGCGCATTATGGGCCGTCCAATCGTAAGTTATAAGGATGGACGGCCGAGATTGAAACGTGGAAGTTAATGATGTTTTAAGTCATAATAAATTACAGGATAATACTCTAACTTGCTAGATTAATTAAATGACCTTCCCTAATGTATTTTGACACGAAATTTTAACCATAGATTTCTTGTAAAATCTAGTTTATTTTCATGTAAATTAATATGGGTTTTGAGTTTACAAACGTAAGTTATAATTTTTCTAAGTTCTGAGTATTATGAATTTATTTAGATAATTAACAAAGAGATTTTTATGAAATAAAAATTTTATAATATGTCTAAAATATCATAATTGCTATATATTAAATTTTAGAATTTTTAGAACAGTGGAAATAGGTCTAAAAATTGTATTTCTGAAGTTTTCATGAGTTACGTTATGATATATGGTTTTAATGTAATAAAAAATTAAAGTAAAGTTGAATATTAAACTTTATAGGTTGAAACTAATATAAGAAGGCTAAACTAACATTTAATACACAATGTTAATAAATATTTTAGGTATAAACTTTTGAGTTGAAATAAAGAAATAAAATAAAAGAAAAGATTATCTTAGGTTAAACTAGGGAATTAAAATTTATCTACTTTTATGTTAACTATATATTATGGAAGCTAATATACTAATTTTAAACTAAGGAAAAAAATACTTTATTTTATAAGTCATATATTGGATGTAGATGCGTGTACAGGTTAATGGGAATAATTAAATACAATAAGGCTATGTAGGAATGTCTTAAATAAATCCTATTGTATAAATAACAAAAGAATAAATTAAAGAAATAGAATACCCTGTGGAAATAGAATATGAAGGATTAATAAGTTAAGCTAAACCTATACATAATACTAATAGTTTGGATGATTATACAACATCTAGACGAAACTAATTAAGGTTATAAGATAAAGATTTAATTAGACTTTTCTATGGGAATATCCAATATGAACCTTCGAGTTTTAATTAGATACTAAATGAATTAATCAACTACAACCTAGGAGTTTTAAATAAGCTAAATTTTGATCTAGGATAAGAATGTGGAATAGATTTAAACGTAACGCAAATTTGGGCTAACCTACTGGGCCTAAGTCCATGAACCCAAAAGCTCACTTAAACAATTCAACGAGCATTTGGGCCACTCTTAGGATAAAACCCTAAATCATTCCAGATTAAATTAAATGGGCCTAATGAAGATTTAATTAACAAGATCTAGCCCAGATCCTTATAAGAGAGTAATTGTAAACCAGAAACTATAAACCAGTAAGAATAAAAGATGTTTCGCTTTATAAGTTCCTTAACTAATCAATACTTGGAACACCTTAATTATAGGTTGTTAGTGGGAGATCATACACTCAAGTTAGTTACTACTTCTACACATACCAGGTATGATTTCTCGTACTCAGATACTTCTGCTAACAGACTTAAAGAGACGTTTTTGAAAAACACTAATTGAGCTTAAATGATTTTTAAAAGGAAAACTGCTTGTGTGACTAACTCAGCTTGATGTGACTAACTGAGCCTTGATTGTATAACTTACATGGTTACTGTTTCTTCCTATCTAGTTGTTTCACTAGATATTAACTGCAAAGGATTTACGCCTCTGCACTGTGTAGGACTGAGTGTTTTGGTATTGCACTTGTGCAGTTAATGATCTAGTGGGATAGCTAGGAATATGGGAAAATGTCAAATCTTGGTAAATTCTTCCTTTGACTCTGGATATCATTTCATCCATGAGCTGAGTCTTTTTATTGTGACGTACGCGCGTCTTCGCCGATGACTGAAAACGGGTCGGTGACAACGGAGGGCTGTATATCCCTCGTCTTAAAAGGATGTGTGTGACAGCAGTGGACTGTATATTCCTCATCCATGTGGACAATTGACTGGCGGTGGGGGTCATCTCTCCCAATTGGTTTTATTCCACTCTTGAGTTGTTGGTTATTGGATCTCTCTTTTTATTCCTAGTCCTTGTGACTACTTTAGTCTTTCTACTCCTGACTGGAATTAAATCTAACATAAGCAATGGATGTTCATTAACTCATGGTGTGGCTATTTAATTGACTAACTTTACTTTAATGTTTTTTATCTCTATCTTTGTCTTGTTCTTTTTTCTCTATAACTTGGTTGTTTTGAAGTGCCTTGTTACTCTGTTTTATTTTTAAGGGTTATGTTTTAATTTTTGTTATGAGAGTCGTACTAGTTCCATTCCAGGGAACTGACTCACCCCTCCCGGGGTGGGTTGCTTGGTTTCATCTTGCAGGTACGAAATTGTTATACAGGTGACCACGAAGAGTATGAGTGATTGGGATGAGAATTAGGAACTGTGAAGAGTTATTATATTTTACTCTCATTGTGTTTATGTTGTGTTTTCTCGAGTTCAGACCGTAGCGTTGCAATTTTAAAAGTTGTAATTGGTGAGGTTTGGTGTCGGGCGTTTGGAACCCGATGATCTGTAAACGTCAGTAGTGTTTTATTTTTCCGCTGTATTTATGTTAAATAGGGGCGTTACAATTTGAATCATAATATATACTCGGTTTTTCATATATAAAAAGCATCATACGTCACTTTTAAAATTTGAAAAAAAAATGTAAATATTAGCTTAGTGCTATAATATTAGCAATTTGTTAATTTTATTCAATTGATTAAGACATATATTTTGAAATGATATACATTCCATTATTTACATATATGTATAAATAACAAATATTATAAGATTAAAAAGTATTATACAATAGTCATATATACATGTATATAATCATGTAAAAGTTGTGTATAAATGATGAATTATTCTATAATGGTTATAAGTAATTATGCATTAAAATATTATAAAAGAACAAAACAAATAATGTAAAAAATATCATGCACTCAAAAAGTCACGCACACACGGTATACATGTTGGATACATTCAAAAAAAAAAAGGATACGTGCGTTAGTGACGATGAATTTTTGGTGTCCGCCACATAATCCACATCTACATCTGTAATAATGAACACATTTATAGAAAATTATGAATACGTTTTTAGCATTTGGTGAATTATTATTTATCATTTATCGTAAATATACTTTAACCATTGATGGAAACATTTTTATAAACTATCATGTATATATATTTTAAACTAATAAAGTAAATATCTATAATAATTATGTATACAATTTATACTACTAAAAGAAATATCAATGTGTTCATAAATACATTCTTAGTTTATTGATGGACACGATCGATCATTTATTTTTTGAATCGATATACACTAATTTTTTGTAAACATGTGGAAAAGATAAAATTTATTAAATTAATAAAGTATTATTTAATGATCATATATATGTATATATATTAATATATATCTTTTATATAATTTATGATATGATGATTATAAGCAATTATATTATTGAATATTATAAAAACAAATAAATTATAAATAACATTAAGTGAATAATACATTTGTTTGTCAATGATGTACACCTTAACGGTGAACTAGTAAAGAAAGAAATTATTAAAAAAAAAGCATGTCCATTCGTCAGCCACCAAAACTCCTCATCCGTGACACATCTTCACCTTAAAGTTTGTAAAAGTATTTGGGAAAATTCATAAGATACTACTAAAAAGTTTGTTAATTCACAAAAGATCACCGTTTTTAAAAAAGTTTTCCATATACCACAAAAAAAAAATTTAATTCACCAGATACCACAAATTATAAACTTAAAACATTTTAAGACCAAAATACCCCTACTTGTTAATAAACATAGTTCACAGGATACCACATAAATATTATTAATTCACAAAATACCACAAAAGTTAATAAAATATATATTATAAACAGTAAAAAATAATAAAAATTTAAGTTTATCATTTTATTTGATAAAATTTTATAAAATAAAAAAACCACACAATTAATTAAATTTTTTGAAAAATATAAAAAAAATAATTAATATATTATTAAAAGCTAAAAAACTAAATAAAAATAACAAATTACGTGAATGATAACTCAACTTTTTTATAATACTTTTACTCAAAGCATATTTAGTAATGTAAAATAGCATTATAAAAAATTATATATATATAGTAAATTACAAAAAATTAAACAACCATTATACTACTTCTTTTGTCTATTTTTAATCAAGTTTGTGGTTTCTCTAATATATTATACTTTTTAGGGAAAATTCACAAGATACCACTAAAAAGTTTGTTAATTCACAAAAGACCACCTTTTTAAAAAAAGTTTTGGGTTAAATATTTTGACCGTTAGTGCTATGCAATTTAAGATTATTGCACTATATTGAGTTTGTTATGAATGGTTTGAATTGGGTGAGAAATATTTTGAGGAAAGGGTTTGATGTGTGTGAGTTGATTGAATGAGAAAAACTATGCATTAGGGCATGATAATATACTAGAGAGGCTATGACGAAATTTGAGTAGAAACCAAGTGTTTTAGTTATAATTGTGAGTTATTATGACCTAGGTTGTACAAGGAATCATTAAAGGAAATTTGAGTGAAAATGAGTTAACAAAGGTGTTCTTGAGGATTAGAATAACCTAGAGTTGTCTAGGAGGAATTAGAGTTTAGGTTGGTGTATTAAACACATATATTTGCATCCCTACTCATACTCTTTAGGGAGTGACTTACATATATTTGCATCCCTACCCATACTCTCAACACCTCACACCTTTCCTCATTCACCTTGACCTTACTAAATCCTCCTTAGACATTTCTATCTCCTTTACTCACTTTCCTTACCATGCTCATGATTATACACTCTTATACATCCTTAGTCATTCCCCCAAGTTACAACATTCTTCTACAGTTTGCACCTCCATCACCCAAGTCCACTCAGTACCATCCAAGCTATACAAACTAGATCATACCTAAATCATCACAAGGCATTATACATCATTTCCTACAGATTTTTGCACAAGTCTTAACATTCCTCATACCATGATTTTGGTGTGTTTAATACACCCACCTAACCTCTAATTCCTCCTAGACAACTCTAGGTTATTCTAATCCTCAAGAACACCTTTGTTAACTCATTTCCACTCAAATTTCCTTTAATGATTCCTAGTACAACCAAGGTCATAATAACTCACAACTATAACTAAAACACTTGGTTTCTACTCAAATTTCGCCATAGCCTCTCTAGTATATTATCATGCCCTAATGCATAGTTTTTCTCATTCAGCCAACTCACACACATCAAACCCTTTCCTCATAATATTCCTCTCCCAATTCAAACTATTCATAACAAACTCAATATAGTGCAATAATCTTAAATTGCATAGCACTAAGGCTCTTAAGTTTTAAACTTTTTAGGGAAAAATAAACTTTTTAGTGGTATCTTGTGAATTTTCCCAAAGTATTTTGACCGTTAAATATGATATGTATTACTTTATCATTTATTTTTGTTTTATTTTTAACTTAATAAAAATATTAAGACAGATAAACATAAAAAGTACAATAAAAAAATTCTAAAATTCTAAAGTTTTAAATTAGAACTAGATTATGAAAAATAGTGAAATAAAATGTTAAAAAATTACTAGAAAATTAATAAAATATTATCCTCAAAGTAAAAATATTGTAAAGATCATTATGAAAGGACTGTTTTTAAAAAATTAGATATACAAAATGTCATTCACAGTTAACCGGACCATGTTGTAAATATATTTTATTGTAAATGAGGCAATGTTTTGGTCCAAGCCAATATGAATCACCATCAATTTGTGTATTCTAAATCCTTAGTCTCCTAATTACTTACTCCCTTCGTTTAATAATATTTGTGGTTTTAGGATGTAGATTTTGTTTTAAAATATAAGTCATTCTAATTTTTTGGTACATTTTTTTCATAGTTGACCCTAGTATTTCATATAAAAATAATTATTATATAAAAGAAAAGTAAAAATAAGAGGTACATGCATTTTTTTTACTTTTCTTAATAAATATGCAACTTTAAAATGACAAATATTATTGAACTAAGGGAGGAGCATTAGTTAGAGAAAATTATATCCCCGCTTATGACGTTTGACAAAATTACACATTCCATTTATGGAGTTTCAAAACATGTGGTTTCCCCCATTTTATATCTGATAACTTTTCTATTTTTTGTTCAACTTAAAAGATGTTTAAACGTTGTCCAAATTTGATGATGCAAGGTGTTATATTTTGTCCATTGTCAAATTTAAAAAATTTTAAACTTATATATAATCTATAGGACCTAATGAATACACCCTCATATATTACATGTTTTATTAGAATATAATATGGAGAAACCATATCAATCAATGGAAAAAATAATTTTTTAAAGGGAAAATTTACGAGATACCCCTGTTTTCTTTCGTAATTCACAATATATGTGAGCTTAAAAAACTTCAAATTTAATATTGGACCAAAATATAACACTTTAGCATCGTCCATGTAAAGTTTCATCAATTTTGGACAACATTTAAACATGTTTAAAGTTAAATTACTAAAATCACAAAGGTATATTGTGAATTACGAAAAAAACAGGAGTATATCGTGAATTTTCCTATTTTTAAATCTCATAAGTTCAATAAACATATGTAACTTTCCGCTATTAGTTATTACTACTAAAAAAAAAAAAATAGGTGTCTCCCGAGTTAATGTGGGGACGCGGATCCCAGAAAGGGCGTGTGGCGTGTCCGGTTCCTCGCCTTTCCCACATTACCTTCATTTCTTCTCTTTACTCACTGGCCTTACTTCACTTCCTGCTCTTTAAATCCCTCCATCACGCACCTCTATCTCCTCCTCCTCACCGAGAAATTGAATTCATTCATTCATTCCTCTCTTTCTCTCCTCTCTCGCTTCGCTTCGCCTCCCATAACAAAGTCATTCAATTCACAATGACGGCAATTACTGCTGTCTCTTGTTCTTCTTCTTCTTCTACTACTACCACTATTACCAATCCTTTTAGGTCTTCTCAATCATCATTATCGAATTTCACTTCTTTTAAACCATTACCTCATAATGATTATTTCAACAGTGGCGTGATTCTCCAACCTGGTTTTTGTGCCGCCAGTGCTGTTATTAGAAGTACAACCAAGGGACGGATTTCAGTTTTAGCTAATGGTGGTGGTCATAGTGTAGTTGAGAAGAAGTGCAATGAAGTAGCGATGTATGATGAAGGTGATGATACAGAAGATGAGGTGATTGACAGGGAGGAGACGCTGATGTACTCTGTTAGTCCATTACCGTTTCTGGTATTGGCTGGTCTCCCCGGAGGTACGTACGCGGTGTGTATATGGGTCTATTTTTAGTGAATGGGTTGGGCTAGCCCATGTGATTATAGTAGTATGGAGTCCACTTGAAGCCCATATGATTTTAACCAATTAACTTGTTATAGTATAAAATAGAAACATATATATTATATAGGTGGTGTTGTGAGATCTGTGTTTGGACCTTTTGTGGAGTTGGTCAAATCATTCAACCTTCCAGATTGGCTTGTTCACTGGGGTCATCCTGGTAACATGGTAAAATATTAACTTTCTTTTTGATGATGAATATATCTGTGTGTATCCTGAATTTTTCTAACCATTTTAATTTAATTATTCTTTAATTGTGTTTGTGCAGGCAGTAGTGTTGTTCGCCATGGGAGGTTACGGTACATATCTTGGGTTTAGGATACGATTATCAGATGACGTGGTAATTAACTTATACAAAAAGTGTCGTTAGATTATGAATTAAGATAGAGATACACACAATACAACACAACAATCTTACTAGGGGTGTGTTTCTGTATGAAATTGTGTAGGAAGAGAAAGCGAAAGCTAAAGACCTACATCCAAAGTTACTAGGTGGGATGTTCTTCTTCTTTGCACTTGGAGCAACTGGTGGAGTCACTTCATTACTCACATCAGATAAGCCAATCTTCGAGAGGTATAAATTTTATGTAACAAAATTACATACTGGCTTAATTCATTAGATTGATTGTTTGATCATGCAAACTATGACTATTGATTTGATAGCCCACACGCTGTGACTGGTTTTATCGGTCTGAGTCTGTTGGCCGTGCAAACCATACTCCCAACTTTGTTCGAGGTAATTATCAAATTTCTTGGGAGTTATATAAGTAGTACGTACATAATAAAATCAGTTTGTTTAATTTGTATGGGTTTCTAATTTGGAGTACAGGGAAATCCGGGACTAAGGAATGTGCATGGGTTATTAGGGAGCAGCATCATGACATTGTTCCTCGTGCATGCTGTCCTCGGCCTACAACTTGGTCTCAGTACTGACGCTCTGGCTAAATTTTATTTTCATGTTGTCTGAGTTTGAGTGTGTTTAAATTTGTATCTTCACCACAATATAATAGTTGTGTCACAACAATCCTGCCAATAAATTGGTTTATCTATATTCAACTGCAAACTAAATCTCCCGAGCCCTATATTTGGCAAGACCTAGATATTGCCAATCTGGAAGCTCGTTGGATATAGTATTTGTATATTGACTCGAAGATACGAAGCTTGATAGTCACCATGGGGATATTGGCATAGAATTTGATATGGATTCAATACTCTGTATTTTTATTGATTCATCCCTCATACTCGGCTGGCACTGTATTCACTACTATTTATAGTAGGGTTTACATAACTAAAACGCCGTGTTTTGTCAAATAGAAAACTGGACTATTCTAACTTAGCATTTACAGATTCAGGGTCTATTATTATTAACTTGGGTTTATATGCTACATCTGTCTTCTTATGCTCTTTGAACCTTGTACTTGCTAATGACTTAGTCAGAATATCTGTAGTTTGGTCGCCTGTGTGAATAAACTGAAATCAACCCCTTATTCGCTACTCGCTCCCTTACAATGATTGTCTAATGTTATATGTTTTGCATGTGAATGAAAACGGGATTAGAACCAAATATGTTAGCTCCTAGGTTATCACCCACAAAATTAGGGTTTTCGTAAAAGACACCCATCACCAGAGCTGTTGAATCCAGATTAGCTCGCAAGTGGCATGCGCAAGAGCTCGGTATTCAGCCTACTTGGTAGAATGAGCCACAGTCGACTGTTTCTTTCTTTCGATTGCCAAGAAGTAAGTTGCGACCAAGATAGACGCACCCAGTTGTCGACCGACAATCTTCAGAGCACCCTGCCCATTCCGCATCGGTGAAAGCAGAAAGTTGAAGGGTAGAAGTAGCAGAGATAAAAACCGAAGCTACTGATTGGAATTAAGGTGCCGCAAAACCCTCTTTAGACTTTTCCAATGACTTTCTGTCGGTCGATGCATATATGACACAGTTTATTGACTGAGTAGTTTATGTCTAGCCTAGTTAGGGATGAAATACCCCAAACTTAAATATAGTGATTAAGATGATTCTAATCCGTATTTAAGAGCCTAAAAATGCTTGAGTAATATTGGTAAGGAAAAATAAATCCAAAAGAAATAATAAACGCTTACAAAGCGAAAAACACTAAATAAGCGTTAGACAACTGTAGGAGGTATGCGACCTCGGTTAGCGTGTTATATAAATCCTAAAGGTTTAATAAGACCTAAATAATATGTGGGAATAACTCCCGAAGAAAACGGATTCAAATAATGTATTAAAACGCTAATAGAGCTTTAGAGCACGTTTTTCGAGGAAACCCGAAAACGTGGCTTTAAGTGATCAACGGATCCGTAAAAATTATGAATCATTAAATAATAATTATTAAGCAGTGACGGAAGCTTAATAACCATAAAAACAATTAAACGAGAAAATTCTGGAAAACGGGCCCGGTTAGGGAGTAGTACCAAAACCGGGTAAAATAACGAGCGTTTTCTGTAAAAGACGAAAAACGCTCCAGCTAGTATAACAGTAGGGGGCCGGTTTTAATAGGTCAAATAACCCCCTCACACACATATGTAACTAGCTAATTAAATAAGAGATCAAAAAGCAAAAGGAAGAAAAGTACTAAAGTAAAAAGCACCACCTTTTTTCTCTCACCTCTCATTTCTCTACTCTCTCACCTCCCTTCCTTCTCTTCCCCACCGATTTGCTCCCTCCTCTCTCTGCTGGGTGGCGATTTGGAAGCTCCCAAAGGAAGCAACAATGGCTTCCTTCTTCTTCATGCTCTACCTCCATGTGAGCTCCAAATGTAAAAATAACTACATATTCTTGCTCCTCACTCTCCTCTACACTTCTCTGTTTTTCAAATCCAAAAATGAGGAAGTTCATTTTCGTGGGTATACCCCATTCAAAGAGAAAATAGCACCAAAGGGTAGCTTGGAGCCTTCTCTCTCCATTAAGGTAAAAATCTCCATGAAAGAACTCATATTTCTCCATCCTTACTCATAACCAATTTTTACCTCATTGTAACACTCCATTTTCCCCTCTCTTTTGAGCATAATATCAACCTTGCAATGGTGGTGGATTCACCTTCTTGAACCAAGGGCTAAAACCCCTCCTAACACACCCCAAAGGTAAACCCTAGAAACTTGCTTTAAGCATTTCAATGAACTAGCATTAATTTAAGGGTTAGTATTTTAATTACACTTGTTTATGTGTGCTTTGGGTGATGGGAATGGAGTTTGGCAACTCCATTCCCCATGTGACCGAATTGTACAAGGAAGAGAGGAAAAGAGGTGGAAAAGGAAAGAGGAAATGAGAGCTTAAGGTAAGAGCTCTTTCTTGAAGGCTAAATTTAATGCATTAGAGTAATGGGAATGGGTGAACCAATTTAAAGAACCCAAAATATTGTATTGGTAATGTAGTATTGGAATTTTGGGTATTTGTGAACTAATATGTGAATTGTAGGCCTTGGAGCCAAGTATATTGTGTATGTGCATTAGTATTGTATTTGAGGAAGTATTGGTGTATTGGGATTCGTTTTGATTGCTGGTAGGACCCTTGTATGGGTGTGGCTAGTTTTAGGAATGGACTTATGTGGAGAAGTTAGAAATGTAGGTGAACCATGGCAAAATTTTGGTAGAAAATGTATATTTAAGGATGACTTGGTGAATGGGAGAACCAAGGTGTGTATTGAAGCTAGTAGAGATATTTAGTAACCATGGAATGGTAGTTGTAGTACGAGGATATAAGGATGCAAAATCTGTAGCAAAGAATGCTAGGAATGCATTGGAGAAACTATGAGGAATTTAGTGTATTTGGAGAATTTGAGGTGAGTGTTTAATACCTCGGAAACAAATTAAAAAGGATTTAGTTAATGGGAAGAACTAGGATGAAAAGAAAATGTAATGAGGATGCTAGTAATGGTATTGGTAGAAGTATTGGATGGTAGAAGTTGGAATGAAAACCTGTAGCATAAGAGGAAAGAAAACTATTGTAAATGTTGAAAGGAAGTGAGGAGAATTGTGTATGTGGATTTAG
This sequence comes from Limonium bicolor, assembly GCA_023374045.1. Classification (NCBI taxonomy): domain Eukaryota; kingdom Viridiplantae; phylum Streptophyta; class Magnoliopsida; order Caryophyllales; family Plumbaginaceae; genus Limonium; species Limonium bicolor. The sequence goes on from CM041779.1 coordinate 314,894,845, forward strand.
AAATGAGTAAGGAATTTGGAGGATAAACTAAGGCAATTTTGAGGGCCTAATTAGTGTTAAAACATGTGGGCTTACATGTAGGAAGATTGGGGAAGCAATGGGCAAATTATAGAACTGAAAACAGATTTTAAGACTGGAGTACTTGGCCGGACCGACCTTGGGACCGAATCCGCAAGGTCGGTCGTGCCTTAAAAATACACAGACAGGAAGTCTTCTGACATCGACCGACCCTTGGGGACCGAACTTACAAGGTCGGTCGAGTCGTAAATTGTGAAGGCCAGAGGTCTACTGGAATGGACCGACCTTGGGACCGAACTTGGGCAAGGTCGGTCGAGTCCAGAAAACTCGAACCCAGAACATACTGGAACAGACCGACCTTTGGACCGGACTTGCAAGGTCGGTCGGGCCTGAAATTTTCATGTAAGTAACTCACTGGAATGGACCGACCTTGGGACCGGACTTGCAAGGTCGGTCAAGCCTGGAATTTTGCCTTAACGAAACTTACTGACTTCGACCGACCTTGGGTCCAACCCTGGGTAAGGTCGGTCGAGTCAAAACAAAAAAAAACTATATGTTTTATTATATGACTATGGTAGTCATATGTATGTATATATATATGCCTATACACATATATGCATATGAATGTAGTGATACGCCATTAATGAGGTAGTAATGGTAAGGAAATAAGTATGAGTAAGAAAACAAATTAAGGAAATTGTAAGTATAAGAACATTAAGTTAAACCGAAACAACGGGATAACGGGGTAAGTACGGGCGTAGTAATTAAGCATGTATTGTAAAGCTTAGTATTAATGGAATCATTTGGCATGTAGTCATTGATTCGAGAGTAAGATTCGAGAAACAAATGTGAACCAAAGGAGCAAGGGAACACCCGCTAGAGTAAATCAACGGTGAAAGGTATGATTTCTTCATGCTCTGTATCCTAACCTGGTTACCCCGATTTGTGTGCTTATGTGATCACCAATAAGATAAATGCACGAATCGGACTTATATTGCACTTAACTGTGTTTGAACTATTTTGTTCTTGTGTATCTTCTTGAACATTTAGTTTGTATAATTCATGAAATGTATGAATGGAATTGAAGAGTATGTGTAAGTAATGTGTACTTGTGTACTGTATGGACGTATGGAAATGAAGTATCGACTTCTACTAATTCCTAACAATCTAACTCCTAACATGAGTAATGAGTAAATGGAATGAGTAGAAGTCCGATATAGTTTCGGCCACGCGTGAAATAAGGAAACACAAGAGGTTGGATCCGAATCCTGGCTGTAATCTTTTCCATGGACCAATTCCCTTGAATGGGTAGCATCCTGGATTAGTGGGCCACCCTAAAGCCCGGTGGTGGGATGTAGTAATCCCTGCCCGGAGGTCATACCGACTTAACTGGAGTAAAGTAAGTAAGAAGTAAGTATTGAGTATCGGTCTTGACTATTGTAAGTCATTGACCTTGAGTAAATGAGTATTGAACACCCGATTAACCCGGGTGTGTAAAGAAGCTAACAAGCCTTCTGTGTGAATTGGAGAAGTGTATCTCCGTATTGCGTATTGAGTATGTATGAGTATGTATTGTGTATGTGTATTCTGGAAGACGGTAAGTAAGTATTGGTTGACTTGTATTGTCTTTCAAGCATGTATTGTACTGTGCGAATGTATGTATACCTTGCATAGTATTGTAGTATCGTGAATGAAAGCATGTATGTATGTATGTATGGGTTGCAAATGAATTGCATGTATTCGACCAAATGGTCGGCGTACCCTCGCTAGTACGCGGGGTATGCGGTTATCATATTCAGCGTAAGCTGACCCCCTAGGGGCAACGTTTTTAGTGTGCAAGTACCCGAAGCAGACATGGTCACGGAAGAGACCGGTGGACATGCCTAGATTACTAGGAACGAAATGTAGATTGTAGTAAATGGTATAAGGCTTGTAGCCCTGAATGTAGAAATGTACCAAGGGGTACACTATTACGTAAGTTGCAAGTATGTAGTGGTGAGAAATGGGTAGTGGTTAGACTTTTAAAGAGTATGTAAGAACTTGGAGGAAGTATCGTATTTGTGAATGGAACTTAGTAAACTCGGTATGTGTAGTGTATTATCTTGTATTGAATTATGGAGTATTGTATTGAATGGAGTATTGTAGTACTCAGTAAGTAAAGGGAGTATGTATTGTATTTGTGTAGTACTCGGTTATTCCGGTCCATCAGACCGATGCTGTATGTAGTAGTAGCCTTGTTAGTCACGTGGGTGGCTAACGGCATTGTATCACCCGCCATTGAGTAAGTATGTAACCGCTGCGTGAGTATGAATGTATAAGGAGATTGGACGGTAATGACGGTATTAGCGGTAGGGGTGTTACAAAAAGTGGTACCAGAGCGAAGTGGTCACTCTGATGACTGGAAATACCGAGTTTAGGAATACCGAGTTAGGACTTAGAAGCTTAGGGCTAAGGGCTGAGTGATAGCATTAGAGATGCTAGTTAGGAACCACCGGTGAGTACCGGATACCTACACTACCAGACCGCCCTCCGCAAACCCCATTGTATAACTTGGGAAAGGACGCCAGAGAGAGGAAAGGCCCTCTCATACTCGGGAAAACCCGATCTGGCAGTAATGAGATATTCCTACAGAGGAAAGAACCTGACACATAGTAGATTCCAAGAATGGAGGACCCGGAGATGGATCCCGGTTGAACAACAATCCCGCACTTAATAGCGGTGGAATAAGCACTCCAACAAGGAGGCTACAACTTACAACAGCATGGGGTGACATGCTTAGCAGTCGCAGAACCTAACTAAACAACCAGCAGCAGGAAGGAAGCACTAACGTGCAACAAAATGGGAAAAGGAGTAGTAATGGAACCCGCGACACAAGTCTGCGGAACAGCAGTAGCTGAACAATACCACCAACGGTATACCAACTGACTAAGGACATAGTCAGGAGCGATTAATTCCAAATTACAACACCAAAAGGTTGCAATACCCGGCCAATATAGCTCAACAGCTACAAGACATCCACGGGATATAATCCGATAGAACTACAAGCGTAGTGCCTAGACAAGCTAAGGCTCAATAACCACAATAAATGTGTGGGAACGGGCAACAGGGAACAACACTAAACCAAATCAAAGGGGGAACCTCCAAGGATTGGAGAGGTACCCTGATCAACGACAGCCATGTCAAATTTACTGAGAAGTCACTCAGGAGACTAACTAACCGAAGTAAATGATCAATAAGATCAAAGGAATAGTCAACAAGACTATCAAATACCAGTGAAAACCATACCGTGACCGATATCGGTTTACCCAAAAACCACCAGTACCACGCACTTGCCACGGCAAGTGCAGTAATAACGGAAGCATTCAGGAGGACTTTTAACATACCACAGGTACATAGTAATGTACCGTGATAGCAATGAAACGACCACAGGATCACACATCCTAAAAACTGGAAGAATGAAACCATGGAAAGGCCTGACGGCCTGACCACTACATTAGAACACACCAGTCAGCGGGAAGCTGGACTTGGTCAAGATTTCGGACATGGCCATGCCATGAATAACTTCTTTTAACACCGTACCATGATTTTAAAACCAAATCTTTTTTTTTCAAAACCACAAACCTTTCTTTTAAACCTTGGATTCTAAAACCAAACCAACAGAATTACGATGAGTATCAGAGAATGATACAAGAGGAGTTGACAATAGAATACTTCACCTAGACGTTGACGAGCACTACGAGTGTACCCAATTACGGGATGTGGGACAACCGCACTCCGAAGGAGCTTGTGGGCCTGACAGATAGTTAGGTAAGTGGTAACGTATCAACACGGTACCCCACGTATGTATACATGTAGTGTACGAAACGGGAAGTAGTCAACTCCGTTCTACGGACCATCAGTAAGTTCAACTAGAATAACTGGACACCTCAAACGATCAAGTATAAAGGAACCCAGAGAATCCCTCTGAAGGCAAGGAATAGATCTAGGAAGTGCAATAGCACAGACTAGAAGTATATACATGGGATATGTCTCAAAGACATCAAGCAAATACATGACAGCTGGGAAGTATACCCAACCTGAACACCGTAAGGCAATGCCTAATGTGAACATCACATTGTTCAATGAACGGGACAGAGTTCCCGAGAGTGATCACGAGATTACCACGAAGTATAATCCACCATTGGAGAGGATTTTAAACCTAGTCTTAAGCACTAGGAGCAAGTATGAACAGTCTACCCAAGAACGGGAGACGTTATAACCCAAAAAGGGACAACTCAAGTACGATACCACAAGACGGTACAGTGGGTACAACATATCAAAAACATTAGCCGGATGTATCGGCGTGACCAACAACACCCAGGAGCGATCCTTGAAGGGTGTCTGGATTAACCACAGTTGAACAAGCATCATGATAGAGCACATGGGCTAGAACGAACATTCGGTTAGGACACCGAAGGGATTTCACTTAACAGGAAACACCCTAAATTACCAGAAGGTTTGGATTAACACCCGATTGCCTAAAGGGTCTCCTATGAATGGAAGTGTGATGTCACGACTTACCATGGAGCCTAGTAATACCTCCAACCTATGGGGTATACATGGAGTGGAAACATGCATAAGCAGCTTGCGAAGAGCATAACCTGCAGTAATAAGGCTTAAAAGCCATCAACCAACTATGATATGTAAACCTTAACGGTTGCATAACCCACACCATTTGATAACAAACTTGCAAGATATCGTCTCATACGACAAGAAATCAACAACTGGACCATCAATTCAAGCCCAACATCCCGAGTGGCTTGGAGTAGTGGCCAACTCAGTGTCACTGTCACTAGAGCATCAGTCTAGTATACAGTTGACAAGCTTTTAAGTACCTTCATGCCTTCTATAGCAATGGTAGCATAGAGGAATAAGAATCCTGATAAATGCCAACATTAGCCTAGTCCATATTTGGACCCCACGGAAACCCGAGGAAAAGTACCCCTCGTTAACCGAAGACCACCAATGTGGTGAAGATGTGAACCCATAGAAAAGGCTTCCTTCTACTATAGCAATGAGCCTAGGCATATGGATATTGCCAAGAAGTGATGGGATAAGGAAATGAGATTTCCAAACCATTACGAGTTAAAGGAGTAAGTATACTCCATATACACCCAAGTAGGTGGTGAACCATTTTGTAAACACCAATGCGGTAAACCTTGTCATGAAACCTGTGAGTGGAGATAAACCCCTCCACAATCACTTACATTTATCAGTAATAAAGTACTCTTCAAATAGAGAACGGAATTAGAGGACCCTTGAAGTTCCTTGGGATATTCCGGTGATGTACATACAAAAGTAAAACCACATAGCTAGAGCCATAACCAATGCCCAGCACTGGGAGACAGTAATTGTCAAAGACAATCAATGTGAATACACATTGAACACCACAAATGACCGACGCTCAAGAGAGCTTATAACCCGATGAATTATCTCATCCATGGTCAACCAAGATAATTGGTAAATGGTATCGTAAGTGATGGAAATAATGTGAGGTAAGCCAACCTACACATGAAACCTAAACTGGAATGAAACATCCCCACATGGGGAAGATAATACCATTACGGTATGCTACGACAATCGTCATACATATGAACTAGGGACCCCCCTAGTGTAATTACACCATAAGGAAATGGTGCCAATGACAATGGCAATAAGTAAGGAGGAACTACCACAGTAACAAAAACAGTAAAAACAATGTTGTACAATGAGTAAGAGTACGGTGCGCAGCAAGCGACCGCTACGAGGAAGTCAGATAATGACACGGAGTATAAGTATGAGATGACAGACAGAAATGTTCTTCCTATCTCATAAGTGACTTACTGTCAAGCGTTTACGCCTCTGCACTCTGTATGACTGAGTGTTTTGGTGTTGCACTCGAGCAGCTAAGGATCTAATGGGATGGCTTTGTAAATCGTAATAAACCCTTCCTTTCACCAACAAACATGGCATAAGCCAGTTAAGCAAGTTTAGCTACAAACCGTGCGGCCTGAGGCCAAAGAAGCACGAAAAGTGTGAAACACACTAACAATCACAAGTGTGAATTCCATTGGAATAAAAGGTGAAAGGAGACCGAAGAAAGTCACTAGAACCGACGCATAGGAAATGTAAGGTCATACAAGTAAAGAACACTTGTATTGAACCAGAAGAACTGGTATAATTTAGAAGCTAGTGACAACTAAGGAAGCACTAAAACTAAGTAGTGACTTAACCTCACCCGACAATAAGTCGGAGGAAACCACTTAATAGTCGTGGGACTATGAATAATACGTATAATAGATTGCCAGAGAGCTGGTTATGAATCTAAAACTCGTGAGTTCAAACACGGTAAAAAGAATACCACGTTTATTTAGTAAACCTTATTCCCACAATAGAGGGATAAAAAGGTGATGTATAGCACATTGAGGATAACATGAAGGGTGAGTAACCCAAGTTATCAGGGTCGCGCAGCAGAAGCTAGTGGGCCCTAGCCAGGAAATGTAATACACCTAGTAAGTATGAAAGAATGGCTATCGATGCCTTGAGGCAAGATAGGCTAGAACCGAATTGATTATGAGTTAAATAAACTCATATAGGAATCCTCGGTGCAAAGACCAAACCATTGGTATGGTTAAGACCCTTTGACCAGAGCATATTGTATAGTATATCGTAGTGAAGCTAAACGCTTCAGATTGCCCAAATCGAGTAAACCAATGTTAATATTAACATATGGGAGATTACGTGGGCGTAATCCCCTTTAAGGGGGGTAGAGTGAAAACCGCTTAATGTAAGTATCACATATAAAACACGTAAACTATAATGTGCATAGCACAAATGAGAGTTGATTTAATGATTGGTACTTATGTTAAATAAACATACGTATTCATTCATATTGTAACTGTGGTAATTAGGCACGAGAGATGCGAATACCATAGGATGAAAATAACCATCTTGTAACTCCAATGTGAGAGTATTTGTAAAGAAGAGTAGAGAAACTCTTTGGGAAATGATAATTCCTGTTGTGTATGCCCATTTGAACTTAGACATGGCACTACAATGCAAGAGTCGGTATAAAACCGATGTAGAACCTAGAGGAAATTGAGTTCCCTAGGTGTCCGTCTTGAGACAATTGAGAATGAGTAGTGGACGGAGCTCCACAAGTATTGTATCCTTAAGGAAGTAGTACGGATTGACTATGAGTAGTAGAGGAATGTAGCCACGAGTGGTGTATTCGTAAGTATGTTATTGGAAGTAAATTGAGGACAGCTGAATTTCATAAGTACTGTATTCCCTAGTCAGAATAGTAGAGATAATAGAGGGTAATGGAAGAAGTAGAGAAGGTTGATGAAATGAGCATTAGGTATTGAACCATGGAGTAAAGCATTCGGGAAGTAGAGTGAGGATGATCGATGAAGTGATTCCATCCTTTGGAGATGTATGAATTCGTATCACGACTAGAAGAGTAAAAAGATAGAAAATGAAAACAACTAATTAAATGCTTGTTTGAAACTGATGTGGGAAGTCGAACTTGATCCTAATCAGATCAAGGGAAACCAAACACAAATTGAAGTGGAAAGATAGTTCAACACTGGTGCTGATCACATCAGGGTCGAACGATTCTTGAAGCTTCCCTCAAGTGGTCACAAGAATCACGCTTAGGATAGAAGTAATAAATATAAATTGGAATTTGGAGTTGTATGTTTTAAAAGGATTTCTAAGTAGCCGTTGGGAAGGATTTTCCATAGACTGGAGACTAAGTAATTGTTGGAAGCTTGTACGGGAGAAGATAGTAGTGTATCATATTGTATTTCCAAGGGAAGCGGGACATAGAGGAGTCCTGTGTCTAGATGACCTGAGTGCCAGCGGGACTGTATGTGTATTGCATGGCTTTGGGGATAGCTTTGCACTATATGTATGTATAAGTTTAGTAAAGAGGAACCGGATGGCCGATAGTAATATGGATTGGAGTAATTATCGTATTTTGGTATGGTATGGAAAGGAGAAACCTTGAGTAACGAATTTAGGAATTGTAAGGAGGAGGAATGTATGGCTTTGGCATAGACAAGTAAGAATGAGCAAGTATTGTAATCCTATAACCTTGAGCAACTTTGAGGACAAAATTCTTAAGGGGGGTAGATTGAAATACCCCAAACTTAAATATAGTGATTAAGATGATTCTAATCCATATTTAAGAGCCTAAAAATGCTTGAGTAATATTGGTAAGGAAAATAAATCCAAAAGAAATAAACGCTTAAAAAGCGAAAAACGCTAAATAAGCGTTAGACAACTGTAGGAGGTATGCGACCTCAGTTAGCGTGTTATATGAATCCTAAAGGTTTAATAAGACCTAAATAATATATGGGAACAACTCCCGAAGAAAACATATTCAAATAATGTATTAAAACGCTAATAGAACTTTAGAGCACGTTTTTCGAGGAAACCCGAAAACGTGGCTTTAAGTGGTCAAACGGACCCGTAAAAATTATGAATCATTAAATAATAATTATTAAGCAGTGACACAAGCTTAATAACCAATAAAACAACTAAACGAGAAAATTCCGGAAAACGGGCCCGGTTAGGGAGTAGTACCAAAACCGGGTAAAATAATGAGCGTTTTCCGTAAAAGATGAAAAACGCTCCAGCTAGTATAACAGTAGGGGGCTGGTTTTAATAGGTCAAATAACCCCCTCACACACACATGTAACTAGCTAATTAAATAAGAGATCAAAAAGCAAAAGGAAGAAAAGTACTAAAGTAAAAAGCACCCACCTTTTTCTCTCACCTCTCATTTCTCTACTCTCTCACCTCCCTTCCTTCTCTTCCCCACCGATTTGCTCTCCCTCTCTCTGCTGGGTGGCAATTTGGAAGCTCCCAAAGGAAGCAACAATGGCTTCCCTTCTTCTTCTTCATGCTCTACCTCCATGTGAGCTCCAAATGTAAAAATAACTACATATTCTTGCTCCTCTCACTCTCCTCTACACTTCTCTCTTTTCAAAATCCAAAAATGAGGAAGTTCATTTTCATGGGTATACCCCATTCAAAGAGAAATAGCACCAAAGGGTAGCTTGGAGCCTCCTCTCTCCATTAAGGTAAAAATCTCCATGAAAGAACTCATATTTCTCCATCCTTACTCATAACCGATTTTTACCTCATTGTAACACTTCATTTTCTCCCTCTCTTTTGAGCATAATATCAACCTTGCAATGGTGGTGGATTCACCTTCTTGAACCAAGGGCTAAAACCCCTCCTAACACACCCCAAAGGTAAACCCTACAAACTTGCTTTAAGCATTTCAATGAACTAGCATTAATTTAAGGGTTAGTATTTTAATTACACTTGTTTATGTGTGCTTTGGGTGATGGGAATGGAGTTTGGCAACTCCATTCCCCATGTGACCGAATTGTACAAGGAAGAGAGGAGAAGAGGTGGAAAAGGAAAGAGGAAATGAGAGCTTAAGGTAAGAGCTCTTTCTTGAAGGCTAAATTTAATGCATTAGAGTAATGGGAATGGGTGAACCAATTTAAAGAACCCAAAATATTGTATTGGTAATGTAGTATTGGAATTTTGGGTATTTGTGAACTAGTATGTGAATTGTAGGCCTTGGAGCCAAGTATATTGTGTATGTGCATTAGTATTGTATTTGAGGAAGTATTGGTGTATTGGGATTCATTTTGATTGCTGGTAGGACCCTTGTATGGGTGTGGCTAGTTTTAGGAATGGACTTATGTGGAGAAGTTAGAAATGTAGGTGAACCATGGCAAAATTTTGGTAGAAAATGTATATTTAAGGATGACTTGGTGAATGGGAGAACCAAGGTGTGTATTGAAGCTAGTAGAGATATTTAGTAACCATGAATGGTAGTTGTAGTACGAGGATATAAGGATGCAAAATTATAGCAAAGAATGCTAGGAATGCATTGGAGAAACTATGAGGAATTTAGTGTATTTGGAGAATTTGAGGTGAGTGTTTAATACCTCGGAAACAAATTAAAAAGGATTTAGTTAATGGGAAGAACTAGGATGAAAAAAATGTAATGAGGATGCTAGTAATGGTATTGGTAGTAGGAGTATTGGATGGTAGAAGTTGGAATGAAAACCTGTAGCATAAGAGGAAAGAAACTATTGTAAATGTTGAAAGGAAGTGAGGAGAAATTGTGTATGTGGATTTAGAAATGAGTAATGTTATAACCCAAAGTTCGTTACAATTTTATTTCGTGTAACGTTGCCTTATGTTGAGTTATTTCAATATTTAGGACATGGAAGTCCTTATTAAGGAAGTTGGGGGCAAGCAGGTCTTTTCCCCATCCGTTCTATTTTCTGGTGAGTTAATCTCATATTAATTCCCTTAACCTATTTTTATTTCCATATCCTCTTAATTACTCCTTTCTGATCACGATCACACGACTCGCCAGTACGCTCCTCTCTTTCTTCTCTCTCTCTCTCTTCTCTTCTGCGCCGTTCCTGTTCTCAATCAGTCAAGACTTCTGTGACGTGTTTGCCATCCAAGTTCTTCTGTGGATTACTCCGCCGTTGCAAATTGCTAGGTTCTTCGAGGTAGGGTAGTCAGATTGCTCTCTCTTTGATTCTTCGGTTCCTGAGTTTTCCCCATTCTGATTGCCCTCTGCAATTTGAATTGTGATACAGCGTTAACTCCTGCGTCCCTGTTAATTCTCTTCTGCGAGTGGCTCCGTCTGTGATTTCGACGTCGGATTCAGGTGAGGGTTCTGTTGCAGTTTTGGGTTGCAGTTTCAGTTTTGGGGTTTAGTTGTGTTTCTGATTTAGGGATTGCAATTGTGTTCTGTTCAGAGGTTGTGCAGCATTTGGATTGTGTCGCCGGTTTGCTTTTCGGATTCTGCTGTGGTTTGGGCTCTACTGTTCAGATTGTGGGTCGTCTCTGCTGTAATTGAGGTAGGTGGCTTATGGATTCGGCTAGTGTGTCGGCCTTGGGGAGTTTCGTTCTGGTTCTGAATTCTGAATGCGTTCTGTCTTTGGATTGTGAATTGTGTTTGTGAACTGTCTGTTTAACACCGTTTTAATGCTTACAAACCCCCAAGGTTGTTTTCTGCAAACTAATCATGTTTTGACATTGTTTTGGTGCTGCGTTCTGTGTGAATCGCCTATGTTTTTCTGAGTTTTCGGTGTGTCCGAACGTCTGTCCGAGCTTGGACGTTCGGACATACCCTGTTGCGCTTTAAATTTCTGAAGTTTTCGCTGTGTCCGAACTTCCGTCCGAGCTTTGAAGTTCGGACACAGCCTTCTGCGTTCTCTGATTTTGGCTTCGACTTGTGTCCGAACATTGATGTCCGGACACAAGCTCGGACACTACGTGTGTTGTTTTCCGAAAAGCGTCCGAACATCAGTCCGAACATTGATGTTCGGACACCTCTGTCTCTACTACTGTTTTAAGGTTCGACCTGTGTCCGAACTTCGTAGTTCGGACACATGTTCGGACATCTGTCTGATTTCGACTTCTGAGTCTCGACTCGTGTCCGAACATTGATGTCCGGACACACGTTCGGACATGCTACTGTTTTGACCTTAACTTGCTCGTTTGAGCTCCGTTTTGACTTCCGTCTGCGGGGTTGGATTCCCCTTCTGATTTCCAAGCTATCTTATGTGCTTTCTGGTGCCTTTGGTGCACACATGCTTAATGGTTTTAAGCTTCTGTTTTGGGACCTAGTTATCTCTGTGTCTGAACCTTTGGATGGCTGGTCTCGCTGTCTCGTAGCGCGCTATGTAGGATCCTTCTGTTCACGGGTGATGTTCCTCGTTCTGTTCACGGGTGTTTTTCACCTGTTCTGTTTACGAGTGAGGTTTCCTCGTTCTGTTCACGAGCTAGTTGCTTGTTCTGTCTGTATGCTGTGATCAACTAGTGTCCCGCTCTGTTTTCTGCTTCTGTCTGCTTCTGACTCTGTTTAGTCCTCTATTGTATGGACTTCTGTTCTGTTTTCTGACATGCTTATGGATTCCTTTGACTCCTTCTGATTTGTTAACATTCTATAAATGTTTTGAGCATGCTGGTTGATGAAGTTTGTCATCTACTGGGCATAGTTGTGTGCTCATTCCCCTACTTTATCTAACATTGCAGATTGATCAGCGAGGATCACTTTGCTCAGCTCTGGAGTTTAGTTTGTTTTGTTATTTCGTTCTTGGAGACTTTGTATTTGAATTTGAGCCTTTGGGCCTCTTCAGTTAGCTCTTGCTTTTGATATTCGTTTTGGTGGGTTCTGTTATAACTTTGAGATGTTACGACATCATTTTGGTTTATACTTTATTCAAGTATTCGTTTGGGCCTTATTTGATATCTGTATAAGTCGTTTATTAGAGCCTTGCGTTATTATGTAATAATACGCGGCGTGTAATACCCCTAACTCCTAGGCCAGTGTTTGGGGGTGTTACATTTAGTGGTATCAGAGCTCTGGGTTCTAATCTGCTGGGATTTTAAGTTAGCCAGTCAGTCAGAAACGTCAGTGTTAGTGTCTGAGTCTAACTGCCTGCTGTTGGACTTTCAGAATGCCGCCAAGAAGAGCAACGAACCCTCCAGGAAATGTGGCTGATGCTGTTCAGCAGTTCATGACGCAGCTCATGCAGACCATGGCTGCAGGAGGAGGACCAGTTGGAGGGCCAGGCCCAGCTGGGGCTGATGCTGGAGGCCGGAATGTGAAGGCGCTTCAGGAGTTCATGAAGCTGAAGCCGCCGTCGTTCGATGGGGCAGGAGACCCCCAGGAGGCCAGTCATTGGTTGACTGAGGTCGAGGATTTGCTGCGTGTGATGGGCTCTGAGGAGGAGCAGAAGGTGGACTTCGCCACCTTTCTTTTCAAGGCCGAAGCCAAGGAGTGGTGGAGGTCAGTGATGGGCAGATTCCCACAGCCTTGGACGTGGGAGCAGTTCACTGGGGAGTTCAATAAGCAGTTCTACCCCGATGTGTATAAGGACCAGCGCATCTGGAGTATAACCGACTACGCCAGGGTCGGGATATGAGTGTGGAGGAGTACGTTCGTAAATTCATCAGCCTGTCGAAGTTTGCACCTGAGCCGGATGAGCATAGGAAGGCCAGGAAGTTTGAGAGCGGTCTGAGGCCAGACATTCGCTCTGCTGTGACGCCGCTGCGTCACAAGACCTTCAGGGACGTTGCTGATGTCGCCCTGTTGGTAGAGGCTGATCTGAGGGGCCGCCAGTCTGGCGGGAAGGACCAGAAGAGGAAGCAGAGGTCCGACGAGAGTGATAGGAGGGATCAGCCTGCTTCTCAGAAGAAGCAGTCGACTGGAGATCGAGCTGGAGACCGCTCTGGAGACCGTTCGAGGGATAGAGGTGGTTCGTCTTCGTCAGCTCCCGCTCCGAAGTGCCGGGTCTGCGGCAAGTTTCACAGGGGTCAGGACTGTTATAGGAAGTCAGGAGCCTGCTTCAAGTGCGGCTCCTTGGACCACAGGATTGCTGATTGCCCTCAGGCCGAGAGGAGCAGGGGTAGCTCTGGAGGTAGAGCTGGTGAGTCTGCTTCAGGGTCCAGAGATCGAGACCGGGCTGAGCAGAAGAAGCCCCAGGGCCAGGCCAGAGTGTACGCGATGGCTGGAGAGAGAGACCGATCGACTGACAGAGTTGTCACAGGTATTCTCCAGCTGTCTTCTCGTTCTGTTTTCTGCTTGTTTGACTCTGGAGCCACCCACTCTTTTATTTCTGCTGAGTTAGTGGGTGAGCTCGGTTTGCCTGTTGTGCCTCTGGGTGTTGAGCTGTGTGTGCATAGTCCATTAGTTAGAGACTCTTCTATGCTTTTGAACTCTGTTTGTAAAGATAGTCCTGTGTTAGTCAGAGATAGGACTCTGTTTGCTAACCTCATCCCGATGGAGATGACTACTTTTGATGTGATTTTGGGCATGGCTTGCTGCGCACCATGCCCACATTGATTGTGCTGCTTCGAGAGTGACCTTTGAGGAGCCTGGTCAGCCCCGCCTAGTTGTAGCAGGGAATGGACTCCCGTGCTCGCCGCCAGTCATATCAGCCATGCAGGCGTTTCGTTTCTGAGGAAAGGATGCCAGGGATATCTGTGCTACATCCCTGAGGTTCGCAAGGATGCGAAGTTGGAGGAGATTCCAGTAGTCAGAGACTTCCCAGATGTGTTCCAGGATGATGTACCTGGGCTTCCCCCTGTCAGAGAGGTGGAGTTCTCGATCGAGCTCGCACCTGAGACTCAGCCGATTTCTAAGGCCCCATACCGGATGGCGCCTGCTGAGCTCAAGGAGTTGAAGGTCCAGTTGCAGGAGCTGCTGGATAAGGGCTTCATCGCCCTAGTGTGTCCTTGGGGAGCGCCAGTGTTATTTGTTAAGAAGAAGGACGGTAGCATGCGTTGTGCATTGACTACAGGGAGCTCAACAAGGTTACCATTAAGAATAGGTATCCTCTCCCTCGCATTGATGACTTGTTCGACCAGTTAGCAGGAGCTAAGGTGTTTTCGAAGATCGATCTGAGGTCCGGTTATCATCAGTTGAGGATTAAGGCAGACGATGTGCCTAAGTCCGCCTTCAGGACTCGTTATGGACACTACGAGTTCCTAGTGATGCCATTCGGTCTGACGAATGCGCCTTCTGTATTTATGGACATGATGAACCGGGTGTTCAAGCCGTTTTTGGACCAGTTCGTTGTGGTGTTTATTGATGACATCTTGGTGTATTCCAAGAGTGCTGAGGAGCACGAGGAGCATTTGAGGACTGTTCTCCAGACTCTGAGGGAGAAGGAGCTGTATGCGAAGTTGAAGAAGTGTGAGTTCTGGTTGGATCAGGTGGTATTCTTGGGACACGTTGTCTCCAAGGATGGTATCTCCGTAGATCCGGAGAAGATTAGAGCTATTACTGAGTGGGCCAGGCCTACTAATGTTGAAGAGATTCGTAGCTTCCTTGGATTAGCGGGCTACTATCATAAGTTTGTGGAGGGCTTCTCCAAGCTAGTGATCCCTTTGACTCGCTACTGCAGAAGGATGTGAAGTTCGAGTGGAGTGAGGCATGTGAGCTGTGTTTTCAGGAGCTGCAGAGGAGGTTGACGTCTGCGCCGATTCTGACCCTTCCAGAGGGTAATGAGGGTCTGGAGGTTTTCTGTGATGCGTCCCATAAGGGACTTGGGTGTGTGCTGATGCAGCATGGGAAGGTAGTAGCATATGGCTCTCGTCAGTTGAAGCCATATGAGAAGAACTATCCGACCCACGACCTGGAGTTAGCGGCTGTGTGTTTGCTTGAAGATTTGGAGGCATTACCTCTATGGAGCTGCGTGCAAAGTTATACGGACCATAAGAGCCTCAAGTATCTGTTCACTCAGAAGGAGTTGAACTTGAGGCAGAGGAGGTGGCTGGAGTTGCTGCACGATTATGATCTGGAGATTCTCTACCATCCGGGTAGGGCGAATGTGGTTGCTGATGCGCTCAGTAGGAGGGGTCCGTCTGGAGCCGTTTGTGCTATGTCTGGTATGCAGAGGTCTGCTCTTGAGTTGCAGCGTATGGGTATCTGGGTCGTCCGTCCAGAGAGGTCCGGGATGTTAGCAGCGTTGCAGATTCAGCCTACCTTGATCGACCGGATCAAGGCCAGTCAGGAGCACGATGTCAGTTTGTGTAAGATCAGAGAGAGTGTTGCTGGTCAGGAGTCTGAGTTCCGGGTTTCAGAGGATGGCTGCCTGAGGTTCAGAGACCGTGTTTGTGTGCCTGCAGACGACGCCTTGAGGCGGGAGATTATGCAGGAGGCTCATGGAGCCCCGTACTCGGTACACCCAGGAGGTGTGAAGATGTACCGGGACCTACGTGAGACATTCTGGTGGAGCAACATGAAGAGGGATATTTCAGACTTTGTATCCAGATGTCGGACCTGTCAACAGGTCAAAGCCGAGCATCAGAGGCCAGCTGGTTTGCTTCAGCCTCTTCCCGTTCCGGAGTGGAAGTGGGAGAGCGTCGGTATGGACTTCGTTATGGGACTGCCTAAGACTCCGAGGGGTTTTGATGCAGTTTGGGTGATAGTGGACCGGCTCACGAAGAGCGCTCACTTCCTGCCTGTCAAGAAGACCTTCAGTTTGCATCGCTTGGCTCAGTTGTATATGGATGAGATAGTGCGTCTGCACGGAGTTCCAGCTTCGATTGTGTCTGACAGAGATCCGCGTTTCGTGTCCAGATTCTGGCAGAGTTTGCACCAGGCTATGGGGACGAAGTTGTCTTTCAGTTCAGCTTATCATCCTCAGTCAGATGGTCAGACAGAGAGGACGAATCAGGTCCTTGAGGACATGCTCAGAGCATGTGTGTTGGACTTCGGGGGCAGCTGGGATCAGCACGTTGCATTGATAGAGTTTGATAATAATAGCTTCCAGACCAGTATCGGGATGGCTCCGTTTGAGGCCTTGTATGGCAGGAGATGCAGGTCACCCATCTGTTGGGATGATCTGAAGGAGAGAGCCGTGATTGGTCCAGACTTAGTTCAGGATGCTGTGGGCAAGATTCAGTCTATCAGAGAGCGCTTGCTTGTGGCTCAGAGTCGTCAGAAGAGTTACGCCGATCAGAGGAGACGACCTCTAGAGTTTGAGGTGGGCGACCATGTGTATCTGAAGGTTTCTCCAGTTCGGGAGTCGTCCGGTTTGGGAAGAGAGGCAAGCTTAGCCCTCGCTTTGTGGGTCCTTTTGAGATCCTGGAGAGGATCGGACCGGTTGCCTATCGTTTAGCTTTGCCACCGTCGTTGGCTGGAGTCCACAGTGTCTTTCATGTGTCTATGCTGAGGAAGTATATTCCGGACCCATCTCATGTGATTGACTTCAGTCCGCTTCAGTTGAGGGAGGACTTCACGTTCGAGGCAGTTCCTTCGAGGATTTTAGCGCGGGATGTCCGCAAGCTCAGGAGTAAGACCATGCCCTTGGTGAAGGTGCAGTGGTCGGGTCAGTCAGAGGAGGAGGCGACCTGGGAGGTCGAAAGCGAAGTGCGCTCCAAGTTCCCGCCCTTTTCGAGCAGAGTAGGTATGTTTTAATTTCGAGGACGAAATTCTTTTAAGGGGGAGGTGATGTTATAACCCAAAGTTCGTTACAATTTTATTTCGTGTAACGTTGCCTTATGTTGAGTTATTTCAATATTTAGGACATGGAAGTCCTTATTAAGGAAGTTGGGGGCGAGCAGGTCTTTTCCCCATCCGTTCTATTTTCTGGTGAGTTAATCTCATATTAATTCCCTTAACCTATTTTATTTCCATATCCTCTTAATTACTCCTTTCTGATCACGATCACACGACTCGCCAGTACGCTCCTCTCTTCATTCTTCTCTCTCTTCTTTCTGCCGTTCTGTTCTCAATCAGTCAAGACTCCTGTGACGTTGTTTTGCCATCCAAGTTCTTCTGTGGATTACTCCGCCGTTGCGAATTGCTGGTTCTTTGAGGTAGGGTTGTGATTGCTCTCTCTTGATTCTTCGGTTCCTGAGTTTTCCCCATTCTGATTGCCCTCTGCAATTTGAATTGTGATACAGCGTTAACTCCTGCGTCCCTGTTAATTCTCTTCTGCGAGTGGCTCCGTCTGTGATTTCGACGTCGGATTCAGGTGAGGGTTATGTTGCAGTTTTGGGTTGCAGTTTCAGTTTTGGGTTTAGTTGCGTTTCTGATTTAGGGATTGCAATTGTGTTCTGTTCAGAGGTTGTGCAGCACTTTGGATTGTGTCGCCGGTTTGCTTTTCGGATTCTGCTGTGGTTTGGGCTACTGTTCAGATTGTGGGTCGTCTCTGCTGTAATTGAGGTAGGTGGCTTATGGATTCGGCTAGTGTGTTCGGCCTTGGGGAGTTTCGTTCTGGTTCTGAATTCTGAATGTGTTCTGTCTTTGGATTGTGTATTGTGTTTGTGAACTGTCTGTTTAACACCGTTTTAATGCTTACAAACCCCAAGGTTGTTTTCTGCAAACTAATCATGTTTTGACATTGTTTTGGTGCTGCGTTCTGTGTGGAATCGCCTCTGTTTTTCTGAGTTTTCGGTGTTCCGAACGTCTGTCCGAGCTTGGACATTCGGACATACCCTGTTGCGCTTTAAATTTCTGAAGTTTTCGTTGTGTCCGAACTTCCGTCCGAGCTTTGAAGTTCGGACACAGCCTTCTGCGTTCTCTGATTTTGGCTTCGACTTGTGTCCGAACGTTGATGTCCGGACACAAGCTCGGACACTACGCGTGTTTGTTTTCCGAAAAGCGTCCGAACATCAGTCCGAACATTGATGTTCGGACACCTCTGTCTCTACTACTGTTTTAAGGTTCGACCTGTGTCCGAACTTCGTAGTTCGGACACATGTTCGGACATCTGTCTGATTTCGACTTCTGAGTCTCGACTCGTGTCCGAACATTGATGTCCGGACACAAGTTCGGACATGCTACTGTTTTGACCTTAACTTGCTCGTTTGAGCTCCGTTTTGACTTCCGTCTGCGGGGTTGGATTCCCTTCTGATTTCCAAGCTATCTTATGTGCTTTCTGGTGCCTTTGGTGCACACATGCTTAATGGTTTTAAGCTTCTGTTTTGGGACCTAGTTATCTCTGTGTCTGAACCTTTGGATGGCTGGTCTCGCTGTCTCGTAGCGCGCTATGTAGGATCCTTCTGTTCACGGGTGATGTTCCCCGTTCTGTTCACGGGTGTTTTTCACCTGTTCTGTTTACGAGTGAGGTTTCCTCGTTCTGTTCACGAGCTAGTTGCTTGTTCTTCTGTATGTTGTGATCAACTAGGTCCCGCTCTGTTTTCTGTTTCTGTCTGCTTCTGACTCTGTTTAGTCCTCTATTGTATGGACTTCTGTTCTGTTTTCTGACATGCTTATGGATTCCTTTGACTCCTTCTGATTTGTTAACATTCTATAAATGTTTTGAGCATGCTGGTTGATGAAGTTTGTCATCTACTGGGCATATTTGTGTGCTCATTCCCCTACTTTATAACATTGCAGATTGATCAGCGAGGGTCACTTTGCTCAGCTCTGGAGTTTAGTTTGTTTTGTTATTTCGATTCTTTTGAGACTTTGTATTTGAATTTGAGCCTTTGGGCCTCTTCAGTTAGCTCTTGCTTTTGATATTGTTTTGGTGGGTTCTGTAATAAATTTGAGATGTTACGACATCATTCTGGTTAATACTTTATTCAAGTATTTGTTTTGGGCCTTACTTGATGTCTGTTTAAGTTTTGTTAGAGCCTTGCGTCATTATGTAATAATAGCGTCGTGTAATACCCCTAATCCTAGGCCAGTGTTCGGGGGTGTTACAAGTAAGGAATTTGGAGGATAAACTAAGGCAATTTTGAGGGCCTAATTAGTGTTAAAACATGTGGGCTTACATGTAGGAAGATTGGGGAAGCAATGGGCAAATTATAGAACTGAAAACAGATTTTAAGACTGAAGTACTGGGCCGGACCGACCTTGGGACCGAACCCGCAAGGTCGGTCGCGCCTTACAAATACACAGACGGGAAGTCTTCTGACTTCGACCGACCTTGGGGACCGAACTTACAAGGTCGGTCGAGTCGTAAATTGTGAAGGCCAGAGGTCTACTGGAATGGACCGACCTTGGGACCGAACTTGGGCAAGGTCGGTCGAGTCCAGAAAACTCGAACCCAGAACATACTGGAACAGACCGACCTTGGGACCGGACTTGCAAGGTCGGTCGGGCCTGAAATTTTCATGTAAGTAACTCACTGGAATGGACCGACCTTGGGACCGGACTTGCAAGGTCGGTCGAGCCTGGAATTTTGCCTTAACGAAACTTACTGACTTCGACCGACCTTGGGTCCGACCCTGGGTAAGGTCGGTCGAGTCAAAACAAAAAAAAATATATGTTTTATTATATGACTATGGTAGTCATATGTATGTATATAATATATGCCTATACACATATATGCATATGAATGTAGTGATACGTCATTAATGAGGTAGTAATGGTAAGGAAATAAGTAAATGAGTAAGAAAACAAATTAAGGAAATTGTAAGTATAAGAACATTAAGTTAAACCGAAACAACGGGATAACGGGGTAAGTACGGGCGTAGTAATTAAGCATGTATTGTAAAGCTTAGTATTAATGGAATCATTTGGCATGTAGTCATTGATTCGAGAGTAAGATTCGAGAAAAATGTGAACCAAAGGAACAAGGGAACGCCCGCTAGAGTAAAACGGTGAAAGGTATGATTTCATGCACTGTATCCTAACCTGGTTACCCCGATTTGTGTGCTTATGTAACCAGAAGACCCTTGAAGCTTCTTGGGATGTCCCGGTAGTATAAAGACAAAAGGAAACTGCACAGCTAGAGCCTACAACCAATGCTCAGCACTGAGGAGACAGTAATTATCAGAAACAATTAAGGTGAGTGCACATTGGCACCACGAATGACCAACGCTCAAGAGAGCCAATAACCCGATGAATCACTTCATCCATAGTCAACCTAGACACTTGGTAAATTGCATTATCGATTATGAAATAATGTGAGGTAGGCCAACCCACACATGAAACCTGAATGGAAACGAAACATTCCCGCATTGGGAATATAGTAACATTGTGGTATGCTACGACAACCGCCATACACACGAACAGAGGAAACCCTCAGTAATCATACCATAAGGAAATGGTGCCAATGGCAATGGCAATGAGTAAGGAGGAACTACCACAGTAACGAAGACAGTAAAAACGATGTCATGTAATGAGTAAGAGTATGGTGCGCAATAAGCGACCGCTAGGAGGAAGTAGTAAGACGATGACACGGAGTATAAGTATGAGAAGACAGGCAGAAATATCCATCCCTATCACATAAGTGAATTACTGTCAAGCGTTTACGCCTCTGCACTTGTATGACTGAGTGTTTTGGTATTGCACTTGTACAGCTAATGAACTAATGGGATGGCTGCGGATATGGAGAATGTAAATAGTAGTAAATCCTTCCTTTCACCACAACATGGCATAAGCCAGTCAAGCAAGCTTAACAACAAACCGGCGGCCTAAGACCAAAGAAGCACGAAGAGAGTAAAACACATTAACAATCACAAGATGTGAATTCCATTGGAATAAAAAGGTGAAAGAAGACTGAAGAAAGCCACTTGGACCGACGCATTGAGAATGCAAGGTCATACAAGTACAGAACACTTGTACTGAACCAGAAGAACTAGTGTAATCCCGAAGCTATTGACAACAGAGGAAACACTACAACTAAGTAGTGACCTAACCTCGCCGACAATAAGTCGGAGGAACTTAGTGAACAATCGTGGGAGTACGAACAGAATGTATAATAGATTGCCAAAGAGCTGGTTATAAATCTAAACTCATGGAGTTCAAGCACGGTAAAAGAATACCACATTTATTTAGTAAACCGTATCTCCCAATAGAGGGATAAAAAGGTGATGTATAGCACATTAAGGATAACATGGAGGGTGAATAACCCAAGTTATCAGGGTCGCGCAGCAGAAGCTAGTGGGCCATAGCTAGGAAATGTAATACACCTAGTAAGTATGAAAGAATGGCTATTAATGCCTTGAAGCCTAATAGGCTAGAACTGAATTAATTATGAGTTAAATAAACTCATGTACGAATCCTCGGTGCAAAGACTAAACCATTGGTATGGTTAAGACCCTTTGACCAGAGCATATTGTATAGTATATCGTAATGAAGCTAAACGCTTCAGATTGCCCAAATCGAGTAAACCAATGTTTAATAGTAACATATGGTAGATTACGTGGGCGTAATCCCTTTTAAGGGGGTAGAGCGAAAACCGCTTACTGCAAGTTTTATAAATAAAACACATAAAACTATAATGTGCATAGCAAAAACGAGAATTTATTCGATGAGTGGTACTTACGTTATATAAACATACACATTCTGAAATACCCCAAACTTAGATATGGTGTTTAAATGATAAACTAAGATATAAGGAGGCTAAATAATGCCTTAGAAACATTAAGAAACATTTCTAATCAAAGAAATATAAGGAAACACCAAAGAGCAGTTTTAAAAAAACGTGCTCTAAGCTTGGAGAGATATGGGAGAGTACCCAAATATTGTCCTAAGACCTTAGTAATATCCTAATGGTCATTTTAAGTCAATTACCAAAGAAAACCAAGCTTGAAAACAATTTAAAACACAAAATGTGCTTTAAGGAGTCTTAAAGCACGTTTTTGAAAAATTGTCTTGTAAATGAGTTTTGAATGGCTAAATGTCCATCATTACTCTTTAATTAACATGTGTACTATATAGTATCACTTTGGAAGTTATATCAATGGGAAATCAAAAATTTCACAACAATGTGCCTTGTTTTTGATGAATAGTGAATTAATTAAGCTAGTTTATAACATAAGTCTATATAAGTGAGACATTTGGTCAACAAAGACTTAATTACCCTCATTCATTAAAGGGGGCCGGTTTTTCTAGTGTGACTCACCACATCTAGCTAGCTAAGTAAAGAGAAAGCAAAACAAGTAAGTTATAAAGTAAAAGTACTATTCACCTTTTAAGATAAATATCACATTTTACTTACCTCTCTCCTCACTTCTTCATTCTCCCTTGTTTCACACGGTTTCTTGTCTCTTTCTCTTCTCCATTCACGTAGAGCTCAACTCCATGCAAGCTCCATCTTCTCTTGCACACCACTTGCTCATTTAAGCTCCAAATCCAAAACAAAATACATATTCTTCTTAGTTAGCTCAAGCTCCTCCTTTCTATCTTTTCAAAACTTCAAGAGCTCCATTTTGGTGCCAAGTCAAACCACCATTAGAGGAGGAAATTCAAGTTTGGAGACTCCATTGGCATCTCCATACTCTTAAGGTAAAGAAAGTGTAAGAAAATCTAGGTTTCCACCATTTTCTTCACATGTCCGAAAATATATACTCATGGGACTCCATGTTTATGCCTTGTTCTAGCTTGTTTCTACTCTTCAAAGGAGGGAGGAGGTCCTTCTTGCTTCACATCCAAGTTTGTCTTGAGAAACCAAGGTAAAACAATCACATTAATACCTTAAAACATATTTTTAAACCTAGGGTTTGTTCCTTAGGGTTAATGTGTTATCTAGTACTCATTGGAGTCATTGGATATTGGTTAGAACATTGGCAAGGAGACACACATTGGTGACCGAGATTGAACAAAGGAAAACCTAAGGAAGAAAGCTTTTAAGCTTGTAAAAGAACAAGGTAAATTACTTACCTTAAGGTGTTTTATTATTTAAGGGAATGGGATTTAGGTATGTGATGAGTTTAGTAGAGAGTTTACATTAGAAAAGGGTTATATAAAACCTAGGAGAAACAATGACTATACTTGTGAACTTGTGACTAAGGAGCAAATGAGAAAAAGAGATAGTTTAAGAATATCAAGGTGAAGTACAAGAAGCATTTTATTTCAATGGGAGCCTTGTTGAGTGTATTCGCAGGTTGAAGGCATATATATGTGGAAATTCAGTGGTTAAGATTATTGTCATTTAAGGGCCTAAGTGCCAAGCATTTTAAGTTTAAGCACTATATGATGATGTGTGTGGTTTGGTGTAAATTTGGTGTTAAGTGCTGTGGTGAGAATTTGGGTGATGCCGGTTGTTTGATGGAGAAAAACCATGTATTAGGTGGTACTATATACTAGAGAACCTATGGCAAAATTTAAAGGAGAGCTTAAGTGTTTAAGACATTCTAAGGGAATTTAATGACCAAGGAAGTACTAGGTTGTTCTATAGGTTGTCTTGATGAAAAAGGGTGAGTTTAAAGTGTTAATGAGTTATAATGACTTAGGCATTATTATGAAGGATTTAGAAATCAAGAGAATGTATTTGAGTATTTAGGACTTAGGCAATGTTGGTGCACAACTAAGAAGGAAATAATGTGCTGATGATGGAAGTTTAAACTTGTGAAGGAACTTTTAGTAGATGCTTAAAAGAATTTTAGATGGTGAGAGATGCTTGGGAGATGATGTTATAGTGGTGAAGGAAACATTTGGCATAGTGGTTACATTAGGTATGAACCACCACCTAGAAACCTAAAGGAAAGCATTACAAGTGTAGCATTATCACAAGGAAAATGCATAATGACTAAGGTGGATTTTGGTGAATGATTTAATGTGTTTAGAGGAGGGCTTAAGGTGTATTTGAGGTGCCCAAATGAGGTTATAGCATATTAGAATATATGAGGAGAAGTTTGGAATTGAAAGAGGCAACTTAAGAGGAAGGTCTGTAGAGGACCGACCTAGGGTCCGACCCAGTGTTGGGTCGGGGTCGGCCAAGTTAAGCCAGCCGGAATGCCTCTGGACTGGACCGACCCAGGGGGTATGGGTCGGTCGGTTTGGCCTTGGGTCGGTCGGGCAAGGTTTAAGTAGGAAAATGGGTTCTGTAAGGGACCGACCCAGAGGGTTTGGGTCGGTCGGTCTAGCTCTGGGTCGGTCGGATGGGTTTCAAGAGACGGAAGAGTTTCTGTAATGGACCGACCCAGGGGTAGGGGGTCGGTCGGTCTTAGAAAAAAAAAGAAATTTTGAATTCTAAGAATGGTGATAGGTAATGAGGTATACCTTTGGTAGGGTGGTAATGATTAGGACCCTAAGAACTTAAGGAATTAAGTTAAGATTAAGCATAAGTTTTAATGTTTAAAATTAAGTTTGTAAGCTAAGTGGCAAGAACTTGAGAGGTTATTAAATGGGAGTCTTTAGAGACTAAGTGAGTTAAGTAAGGTGCTAATAACTAATGACCTAAAAATGAATGAATGTTTTAGGTTTGTGAATTGGGACCCCGAAGAAGGTTAAACAAACAACGATCGACGGTGAACGGTACAGTCTTTCCTGTGACCTGCTTGCTAACGAGGTGTCCCTCGGCTTGTGTGCTATCTGCTTATTTGCTATGACTAAGACAAGATAAAGCATGCAAACCGGTAATATTTATTCTCGATGTGAATGTGTTTACTCCACACTAACCCACGAGACTTGAGAATGTTGCTAACTAAGTTTAGTACTCACTAAGTTAAGGTTAAGAACTAAGTATTGGTGATTGTTGGTTTTACCCGTCAAGATTTAACTAACACTTGGTATTAAGGCTTTCACTAACCATAACTTGGGGTGGGAGGAGGATCCGGAATGGTACCGGCACATGTGTATTGGGGGAGGTCGGTAATCTGAATCAGATCCGACTTCCAATAAGACTGGTCATTAGACCCGTCGCCTAGGGTCAACAAATCGACCCGACCACCTGGCTACTGTTTTGAGGTGGGAGGCACATTAAGGATGGCGTGGGGGGATCAAGCCTACATCCCCAATAAATTAAGAAGGTAGCTTATCGTCGGATAGTGCACTGCTACCGGCTAGGGTTAACCAAGCCCTACAAATATAAGCAACCAACTAAGGGCTAACCAATCTAATATGGAGCGGTTGACGAGTATAAGGTTAAGGAGATTGTGGATCTAAGGAGTTAAGAACTAACTCACTTATAAAGGGAACGCCTGAGTCGTTCGTTCTGATGAGCTAATTATGTTCATTGTGGTTGTTGGTTTGTTGTGCTTCATACTAAGCTTATTGCGCTGTTATGCTTATCATGTTAATCAACTCCCATGCTATCGAAATTAGTCGTCGTAGCCCCGTTAGCTTGGGGGCCATGGAGGGTCGTACCAGCATTCGTGCTGACCCCCTTTGGGGGCTATTTTTACACTTGCAGGTAAGCGGCCGATGAAGTCACACCACGAGAGTAGGAGCGGTAGCCCTAGGTGGGACTTTATTTTGAGTACGGGTAGCGCCTGTGCACCCGTCTGTTAATAGTGGAACATGAGATATATTATGTGGTTTGAGAATACTTAAAACTCGGATGGTGTATGTATTTTGGATGTACGGTTGTAAATATTTAAATTACGGTAATTCTTGTTGGTTAGACCGTAGCTAGGTCCTGGGTTACTTTATTTCCGCTGCGACGTTAAGTATAGTTTGTTAAGTTGCGATAACCACGACTGGCTTAGGACGGGGTGTTCACATTCATTCATAGTGAATTGTGGTAACTAAGCATTAGACATGCAAATACCATAGGGCGAATATACCCACCTTGTAACCCAGTGTAAGAGTATTAGTAAAGAAGAGTAATGGTAGTGGACGGAGCTCCACAAGTATTGAAACCCTTAAAGAAGTAGTACGAATGGATTAAGAGTAGTAGAGGAATGTAACCATGAGTAGTGTATTCGTAGATGTTATTGGAAAGTAATCGAGGACAACCGAATTTCCTAAGTACTGTATTCGTTAGCTAGTATTTGAGATGAAGGTAGTAGTGACATGGAAGTAGTAACACCGACGAAGTGAGTATTAGTATTTGAATCTTGAAGCAAGTATTTGGAAGTAGAGTGAGGATATTGATGGATTGATTCCGTCCTTTGGAGATGTGTGTGAATTGTATCACGACTAGAAAGAGTAAAAAGATAGGAAATGAAAACAACTAATTAATTGTTTTTGAAACTGATGTGGGAAGTCGAACTTGATCCTGATCAGATCGAGGGGAACCGAACACAAATTGGGGTGGAAAGATAGTTCAACACTGATGCTGATCACATCAGGGTCGAATGATTCTCGAAGCTCCCCTCAAGTGGGCACAAGAATCACATAGGATAGAAGTAATGAATAAATTGGAATTTGAAGTTGTGTGTTTTAGAAAATTTTTAATTGGTAGTAGTAGAAGAATTTCCTTTAGTATGGAGAATGAGGATCTGCTAGAAGGGTACCGAAGAAGATAGTAAGGTAGTATGTTGTATTATTCCAAGGGCAGCGGGACGTAGAGGAGTCCTGTGTCTAGATGACCTTGGTGCTGAGGGGTTGTTGTATTGCATTGCTTTGGGGATAGCTTTGCACTATACGTATGTACGAGCTTGGTAATGAGGAACTGGATAGTTAGTAGTAGTGCGGATTGGAGTAACTATAGTAGATTGGTATAGTATGGTATGTAGGAACTTGAGGGATGGATTTGGGAATCGTAAGGAGGAAGGATGTATGACGTTGGCACTAGACGAGTATAAAGGAGTAAGTATAGTAATCCCAAACCTCGAACAACTTTGAGGACAAAGTTCTTAAGGGGGTAGATTGAAATACCCCGACCTTATATATGGTGATTAAATTATCCTAATAGGTATTTAAGAGCCTAATAATGATTAAGAAGTATTGGTAAGGGAAAATAAATCCGAAAGAAATAAAGAAACGCTTAAAAAGTGAAAAACGCTAAATAAGCGTTAAATAACCATAGGAGGTATGAGACCTCGGTTAGCATATTATATGGATTCTAAAGGTTTAATAAGACCTAAATAATATATGGGAACGATTCTCGAAGAAAACGGATCCAAGAATGTATTAAACGCTAAAAGAGCTTTAGCGCACGTTTTTCGAGGAAACCCGAAAACGTGACTTTAAGTGGTCAAACAGACCCGAAAAATTATGAAATATTAAATAATAGTTATTAAGCATTTATGGAAGCTTAATAACCAATAAAAATAAAGAAACGAGAAATTCCGGAAAACGGGCCCAGTTAGTGAGTAGTATCAAAACCGGGTAGATAACGAGCGTTTTCTGTAAAAGACGAAAAACGCTCCAACTAGCAGTAATGTGTGGGGCCGATTTTAAGGGGTCAAATAACCCTCTCACACACATGTAACTAGCTAGATTAATGTAGAGTCAAAAAGCAAAAAGGTGGGAAAGTAAAAAAGCACTCACACACTCTCTCTCCCCTCATTTCTCTCTTCTCTCTCCTTCCCTCCTTCCCTCTCCATCGATTCTGCCCTCTCTCTCTTCTGGTTGGGCGATTTCAAAGCCCAAAGGAAGCTCCCATGGCTTCCTCACTTTCTTCCTCATGCTCTAGCTCCATTTGAGCTCCAAATGTAAAATAAATTACATATTTGTAATCCCCTCATCCTCCTCTACACTTCTATCTTTTCAAAATTCGAAAAGGATGAGTTTCATCTCCATGGGTTTTCCCCATTCGAAGAGAAAAGCACACCATTGTGAAGCTTGGAGTCTCCTCTTTCTAACAAGGTAAATCCCCATGAAAGACCTCACTTTTCTCCATCTCTTGGTATGGCCGATCTTTGGTCTCTCTCTCTTACCTGTTTTTCCTCTTGTTTTGGAGCTTTGCTTCAACCCTCCAATGGTGGTGAGAACACCTTCTTGAACCAAGGGCTAAAACCCCTCCTAAATCACTCCAAAGGTAAACCCTAGAATTTGTATTTTGACACTTCAATGAATTAGTGTTAATTTAAGGGTTAGTAGTTTAATTACACTTGTTTTGTGTGCTTTTGGTGATGGGAATGGAGTTTGGCAACTCCATTCCCCATATGACCAATTTTTGGTGCAAGGAAGAAAGAAGAAGTGGAAAAGAAATGAAGGAATTATAAGCTCAAGGTAAGAGCTCTTTCCTAATGCTAAATTCTAGTGCATTGGATAATGGGAATGGATAAACCAATTTAAAGAACCCAAAGTATTGTATTGGTGTTGTAGTATTGGAGTTTTGAGTATTTGGGAACTAGTAAGTGGATTGTAGGCCTTAGAGCCAAGTATATTGTGTATGAGTATTGATATTGATGTTGGTGGAGTAATGATGTAATGAGTATTGCCTTGTGTTGCTGGTAGGACCCCTGTAAGGGTGTGGCTAGATTAGGAATGATTTGATGAAAAAGTAAGTATGTGGAGAAGTAGAATTGTAGGTGAACTATGGCAAAATTTTGGTAGGAATTATGTAATTAAGAATGACTTGGGGGATGGGAGAACCAAGGTGTATATTGGATTGAGTAGGTATGTTTAGTAATGATGAGGTGGTAGTTGTAGTAAGAGAAAATAAGAAGTGTAAAAATCTGTAGCAAGGGGCTATCAAAGTGCATTGTGGAACTAGAAAGAATTAGGGTGTAAGCATTGGTAAAAAGAGTGTTGGACTTGGGTATAGATGTGTAATTGCTTGGAAATGTATTTGGGATGCTAGGAGTGACATTGGTATAGGAAGTATTGAATGGTAGAAGTTGGGTTAGAATCTGTAGCATAAGTAAACAAAAACTGTTACATTTGTTGGAAAAGAAGTGAGGAATTTGTGTAAGTCGATTGATGGATTTAGTAAGGAGTTTGGTGGATGAAATAAGGCAATTCGGAGGGCCTAAGCAGTGTTTAAACATGTGGGATTACATGTAGGAAGATTGGGGAAACAATGGGTAAAGAAAACACCCAAGAACAGATTTTAAAACTGGAGTACTGGGGCCGGGACCTACGTGCGACCAGACTTGCAAGTTCGTCGAGCCCAGATTTACAGAGACGGGAAACCTTCTGGGATCGACCGACCTTGCGACCGGACTTGCAAGTTCGGTCGGACCAGAAATTTCTCCCGTCAGAAACCTTCTGGAATGGACCGGACTTGCAAGTTCGGTTCGGCCAGAAAAATTCCCGTAATGCAAGCTACTGGAAAGGACCGACCTTGCGACCGGACTTGCAAGGTCGGTCGGGCTAAAATTCTCACAAGGGAACTTACTGGAATGGACCGACCTTGGGACCGGACTTGCAAGGTCGACCGGCCCTGGAATTTTCACACGATGTAGCCTACTGACTTGGACCGAACTTGCGACCGGACTTGCAAGTTCGGTCGAGTCAAAAAAAAAAATTGTTTCATTATGTGATTATAGTAATCATGTATATATATATGCCTATACACATATAAGCATATGTAGGGGTAATACACCATTAATGAAGTAGTAATGGTAAGAAGTAAGTAAAGGAGTAAGAAAACAAGTTTAAGTAGTAAAGTAAAGGAAGGTTTTTAATCAAGTAAGAATAATGAAGTGGTAAGTAAATATTGAAAGTATCAATGAAGGAGTAAGTTAGATCAATAATAGATCATTGATCATGCTATTCCATGTATGTATAGGAATCGAATAGTTGATCTCCAAGGAACCGTAGTGCGAATAGACGGTGTACGGTATGATTTCTTCATGCCCTGTATCCTAACTTGGTTACCCCGATTTGTGTGCTTATGTGATCACCAATAAGATAAATGCATGAATCGGATTTATATTGCACTTAATTGTGTTTGAACCCATTTGTTCTTGTTGTATCTTCTTGAACAATTAGTTTGTATAATTCATGAATGAATGAATGGAAATGAGAAGTTGTGTAAGTATTGTGTACTTGTGTATTGTATGTATGTATGGCAATGAAGTACTGACTTCTACTAATTCCTAACATTCTAACTCCTAACTTGAGTAATGAGTAAAATGGAATAGTAGAAGTCCGATATAGTTTTCGGCCACGCGTGAGGATAAGGAAACACAAGAGGTTGGATCCGAATCCTGGCTGTAATCTTTTCCATGGACCAATTCCCTTGAATGGGTAGCATCCTGGATTAGTGGGCCACCTTAAAGCCCGGTGGTGGGATGTAGTAATCCCTGCCCGGAGGTCATACCGACTTAACTGGAAGTAAAGTATGTAAGAAGTAGTATTGTATGTGTATTGGTCTTGACTATTGTAAGTCATTGACCGGAAGTAAAAGAGTATCGAACACCGATTAACCCGGGTGTGTAATGAAGCTAACTGGACCTTTGTATGTATTGGAGAATTGTATCTCCGTATTGCGTATTGGATATGTAATGGGTATGTAGTGTGTATGTGTAACCCGAAAGATGGTAGGTAAGTATTGGTTGACTTGTATTGTCTTCCAAGCATGTATTGTACTATGCGTATGTATGTATACTTGTGTAGTATTGTAGTATCGTGAATGAAAGCATGTATGTATGTATGTATGAATGAATGTATGTATTACAAGATGAATTGCATGTATTCGACCAAATGGTCGCGTACCCTCGCTAGTAGCGGGGTATGCGGTTATCATATTCAGCGAAAGCTGACCCCCTAGGGGGAAACGTTTTTGTGTGCAGGTACCCGGAGCGGATACGGTCAAGGTAGAGACCGGTGGCGCGCCTTGTAGTTAGAAGTATCTAGTTTGTGAGGAATGGGTAGCAGATTGACTCCTAGTGAGTGTGTATGAATTTGGGAGAAGTACTGTATTGATTTTGGAACCTAGTAACTCGGTATGCGTAGTGTATTATCTTGTACGGAGTTGTTGGAGTATTGTATTGAATGGTACGGTATGGAATGGAGTAATGTATCGAATGGAGTATTGTAGTATTCAGTATGTAATGAGAGTATGTATTGTATTAAGTAGTACTCGGATATTCCGGTCCATCAGACCGATGTTGTACGTAGAAGTAGTAGCCTTGTTAGTCACGTGGGTGACTAACGGCATTGTATCATCCGATGTATGTAAGTATGTTCCGCTGCGTGACTCGGAAGCACGAGGAGATTGGACGGTAATGATTGAATTAATAGTAGGGTGTTACAAAGCTCTTGACTGGAAAGTGAGTAGAAAGCAATGTTCATAGGATCGCGATCCGGATCGTAGGATCGTACGATCCTACGATCCCACCTCATAATTATGATTCGGATCGGTGCTAGACTCGGAATTTGTGGGATCGTGGTAGGATCGGGTAGGATCGGTGGGATCGTTCAGAATCACGATCCAGCACCGATCCACCATCTTACATTTTACAACATACAAATAAAAAAACATAAAATGAGCTTTATCTTATTCACTGATACCACCTCGTCCTCACTTAATGACTTAACTCGTATTTCCTAAATTATAACCCTAACTTCTTCAATCTTTCCGCTTCATTCAACCACAACAGCTTTAATCCTCTTCATTCAACCATCAAAGTGAACATCAACTTCAATCCTCTTCGTTCAACTAGCAAAGAGAACAACAACACAACTTTAATCCAAAATCAAATAGCAGCACATCAGCTTCAATCCTCTAGTGTTCAACATTGTATGTCAATCGTAGTGGCAAAATACTGGATTGAAATGCTTATTTGAAATCTCATAAAGCTAGAGGTTAGATAATAATTCTTAATTTGTTTTTATATCTTCTAGTATAGAGCTAGTTGAGGGACTTTTAAGTTTTGAAGCTGGCAAGCAACAATGTCAAATTCTGGTTGGAGCAGGACCTAGAAGTTGTGTTGTAGGTAGAAGGAAAATTGCTCCTAGTAATAGATCAGATCCAGGACGGGAACAAGTATTGAGGTGGATCGAGCTACTGAAAAAGTAAAGTGCATGTACATGTATTGGAACATGTGTGTAGGGGGTATTTATAGGCTGAAACATCATCTCGTTGGCACCAACACGGATGTTGAAGCATGTTTGACAGTCCCAGCTGATTGATATTTATCAGATCTAACATTTTTTTTGTTTAAGAACTAAATTATGGGATTTATGATTTCACTTGCTAATATTTGATGTTGTAAGAGTATTATCTTACTTATCGATGCTTAAAATGACATAAACTATATGTTATCTTTGCTCATGGTTAATTTCCTGTAAAATTTTATATGCTTTTTAGGTTGGCTCATGATTTTTCTTATGAAGTTTCATAATATGCAAGATTACATGAACTACAAAATAATATTTA
The DNA here is from genome assembly GCA_023374045.1 of Limonium bicolor. Lineage (NCBI taxonomy): Eukaryota > Viridiplantae > Streptophyta > Magnoliopsida > Caryophyllales > Plumbaginaceae > Limonium > Limonium bicolor. Next base: position 314,927,286 of record CM041779.1, read on the forward strand.
TCAAATTTTGTAGGATCGTTCGATCCTACGATCCGATCCCACGATCCGATGACGTGGTAATTAACTTATAAAAAAGTGTTGTTAGATTATGAATTAAGATAGAGATACACACAACACAACACAACACAACATCTTACTAAGATTGTGTAGGAAGAGAAAGCAAAAGCTAAAGACCTACATCCAAAGTTCTAGGTGGGATGTTTCTTCTTTTGCACTTGAGCAATTGGTGGAGTCACTTCATTACTCACATCAGATAAGCCAATCTTCGAGAGGTATAAACTTTAGAATCTAATGTAACAAATTACATACTGGCTTAATTCATTAGATTTCTTGTTAGATCATGTAAACTGTGATTATTGATTTGATAGCCCACACGATGTGACTGGTTTTATCGGTCTGAGTCTGTTGACCGTGCAAACCATACTCCCGACTTTGTTCGAGGTAATTATCAAATTTCTTGTGAGTAATATACAAGTAGTACATATTCAAATCAGTATGTTTAATTTGTATGGGTTTCTAATTTGGAGTACAGGGAAATCCGGGACTAAGGAATGTGCATGGGTTATTAGCGAGCAGCATCATGACATTGTTCCTCGTGCATGCTGTCCTCGGCCTACAACTTGGTCTCAGTTACTAACTAGATGCTCTGGCTAACATTTTATTTTCATTGTTGTCTGAGTTTGAGTGGTGGATTAAATTTGCATCTTCACCACAATATAAATAGTTGTGTCATAACAATCCTGCCAATATATTGGTTTGTCTGTATTCAACTGCAAACTAAAACTCCCGAGCCCTATATTTGGCAAGACCAAGATATTGCCAATCTGGAAGCTCGTCAGTGTCAACGAGCTCATCCCATAACAGCTTCATTCTTGTATACAAGGTGGATATAGTATTTGTATATTGACTCGAAGATATGAAGCTTGATAGTCACGGTGGGGATATTGGCATAGAATTTGATATGGATTCAATACAGTGTTTTTCTATTGATTCATCCCTCATAGTCGGCTGACACTGTATTCACTACTACCATTGTCCCACTTTGACTTTCCTGATTGTTTTTTGACACATTTTTCCCTTCAATATTAAACATATAAGATAAAATAATTTTATAAAAAAAAAATCTACAACATATAGTTTTTCACATAAAGATTCTATTGTAAAACTTAGATTTGTAAAATTATGACATCTTATATGTAGAATATTGAAACCAAACGACATGTCCAAATAGTAAACAAGAAGGTCAAACAGGAACGGAGGGAGTACTATTTATAGTAGGGTTTACATAACTAAAACGCTATGTTTTGTCAAATAGAAAACTGGCTATTCTAACTTAGTATTTACACATTATGAGCCTAGTATTTCTAACTTGGGCTTATCATCTACATTTGTCTCTGTATGCCTCCTCGTTCGAAACTCCAGTAGTCTGAGTTTTGAATGAAGCTCTTTGAACCTTGTAATTGCAATGGCTTAGTCAGAATATCTATAGTTTGGTCGCCTGTGTGAATAAACTGAATAGTCAAACCCTTGTTCGCTACTATCTCCCTTACAAAATGATTGTCTAATGTTATTTGTTTTGCATGCGAATGAAAAACGGGATTAGAAACCAAATATGTAGCTCCTAGGTTATCACACCACAAAACTGAGTGACTTCGCAAAAAGAGACCCAAATCACCCAGGAGATGTTGAATCCAGATTAGCTCGCAAATGGCATGTGCAAGAGCTCGGTATTCAGCCTCCATGGTAGAACGATCCACAATCAGTTATTTCTTCGATTGCCAAGAATGTAAGTTGCGACCAAGATAAATGCAGAATCCAGTTGTCGACCGACGATCTTCAGAGCACCCTGCCAAGTCATGCGAAAGCAGACAGTTGGAGGGTGGAAGCAACATAGATAAAGAACCGAAGTTGCCAAGTGGAATTAAGGTACCGCAAAACCCTCTTTAGACTTTTCCAATGATTTTCTGTCAATCGATGCATATACTGACACAGTTTGTTGACTGAGTAGTTTATGTCTGGCTTAGTTAGGGATAAGTATTGCAGTCCTCCTAAGAGGCTGCGAAACAGTGTAAGAATTGGAAAAGTGGGAGATGTAGGATTACATAGAGTATTTGTGGTAGCTATTGGGGTAGAAACAAGCCGGGAGTTGGGAAGATTGGCTCTTGCAACCAGATATGAAATATATTTATCTTATGAAAGATACAGCCCTTAAGCAGTTCGCTCTACTTGACCCCGAGAAAATAGCTTAGGGAACCAAGATTCTTGACTGGAAAGTGAGTAGGAAGGCGGGTGATGAACTGAGAAATGATTTTTAGAGAGTGACCAGTCAAGACAATATCGTCCACATAGATGAGGGCTAGGAGAAACTCACCACCTGAGGCATAGATAAACAGAGAAGAATCTGCCTAAGAACCTCTGAAACCCATAGATATAAGAGTAGAAGAGAGCTTAGAAAACCAGGCTCGCGGAGCCTATTTTAGCCCATAGATGGACTTATGGAGTTTACAAACATGATTAGGGTAGATTGGATGACTAAAGCTCGGTGGTTGTGTCATATATAAATCCTCTTCTAAATCACCTTGTAAAAAGGAGTTTTGAATGTCAATCTAATGTAAGGGCCAGCCACGTATAACATCAAGGGATAAAAATATTCGAATGGTGGTTGGTTTCACAACTGGACTGAAGGTTTCATGGTAGTCCATTCCCTCTGTTTGTGTGTATCCCTTGGCCACTAAACGAGCTTTTCGTCTCTTAATACTACCATCAGAGTTCCGTTTGGTTTTGAGCACCCATTTAGATCCCAATATGTTGGTATTGCAAGGTTTAGGGACCAGAGACCAAGTCTGAGTTTTTAACAAAGCCTCAAACTCATGTAACATGGCCAGTCTCCATTCTGGATGAAGAATGGCCTATTTGTATACGGGTTCCTCCGGTACAAGGGAAGGAGAGGTTTCAGTGTAATTAGTAGAAGGCCAGGGAATTGTTCCATCTTGTTGAATCAGGTGTTTACTAATGTTGGCTCTGGCACGGGTCACCATAGGGTGAGGTTGTGGTGGTGGTGGTGGAAGTTTAGGAGATAGATGTGGCCGTGTCATCGGTGTAGTGTGAGAGGAAGTTGACGAGTGAGAAGGTGGGGTTTGAGGAGTATTATGTGTCTGGGGATATTGTTGAATTGGAGTGGAGGAAGTTTCTGTATGAGGTGGAGTAGAAGGTGGGGAATTGAGAGGCAATCAGGGCCAGTCTGTCCAGAGGGGAGAGTAGGAGGGGGTAAGGATAATGGTGTAATGATAGATGTAGTGGGATCTGATGGTGGATTGGAAGAGTGAGCTAGAGCAGCAAAGGGAAAATGGTCTCGTTAAAGAGCACATCACAAGAGACAAAGATTTTATCAGTGGTAGGATTAAGACAGAGATAGCCTGTGGTGTTACTGTTGTAACCAAGCATTACACACTGAGTAGATCGAAATGAAAATTTGTTAGGATTGAGAGGGCGCAAGTTAAGCCAACAAGCACAACCATATACCCGAAGATGAGAATAAACTGGAACTACGCCAAAGAGTGCCTCATACGGAGTTTTCATCCCCAAGGCAGTAGTAGGAATTCTATTAATCAAATAGGAGGATATAAGAAAGGCAGAACCCCAATACTTCTAGGGAATAGATGCATGAGCCTATAGAGTCAAACCTTTGTCAACGATTTGTTTGTGCCTAGTCTCCACTGCCTCATTATGTGGGTGTGAGTATGAACAAGTTTTTCTGTGTAAAATGCCCTTCTCTTTCAAAACAGCAGACAAAGGCTGAAACTTACCATCCCCATCTGTTTTCATTGCTAAAATCTTGCAATTAAACTGTGTAGTGACATAGGAAATAAACTCTGAAAAGATCTTCGTGACTGCTGATTTGAGAGGGATAACATATAACCAAATATATTTAATGCATGCATCAACATTTGACAAATAGTAACGATCAGCAAAAACCAATTCAAAAGGTCGAGAGTAGCAAGTATTTCTCTCAGGATGAGGAAGGGTGTTCATTTTCCCTTTATAACAGCCCATACAATTATCTAAGGACAGACAACTAGATGTAACAGGAAGATAATTATTAATAGTAAACTTAGTCACATATGGAGAAGGGGGGCCAAGCCCTAAGTGCCATGTGGTGCTTGCAGGCTTACAGGAGACAGACATATGTGGTGGGTGACTGGTCTGATAGGATGAGATAGATAGTGAAGAGGTGGCCGGTAGATGATAGATACCATCCTTAGTTCCTCCTCTTAGAAGAATTTTCCTCGTGTGTGAAGATCCTTGGTCAAAAAAGAAGAAGGATGAAACTCAAAATAAGCTGAGTTGTCCTTAACAAACTGCTTTACTGATAGTAATATTTTGGTGAGTGAGGGAACATAAAACAGATTGGATAACTTGTAGGAATTGTGCAGAAGATTTAAAATGCTTGAACCATGGGAATGAATAGAGAGATTGTTATCGTTTCCAAGTAGCACCTCATTTGTTCCATTGTAGGAATTATTTTCCACATTCAGATTAGCAAACTGATTTGTAAAATTATCAGTTGTTGCAGTATCTGGATACCAACCAGCATCAGGAATAGTAGCAGTAGTGTAACACCCCTAATCCTAAATCTGTAACGACGTCGCATATCGTAGTATAATAAATAATAATTCGCAGCGAAAATAAAACTAACTACCTTGGTGTTACACACCGTTACCCACCCTTGTGAGTAACAGGGCATCCATCCAACAACCTTAACTCCTTACGCTGTGATGAACAGATACTGAGCACTCTAATTATTACAAACCAAACCAACTAAATGAGCAACTAACTGAATACATCAACCTCTTTATTACAGTACAAACATGAAACCAAAGGTGTTTGTTGAAAAACACACTGCTACCCCCGTGTCCCGCACTCCGGCTTGAGTCTCTTTCAATAACCTGGAATGTTTGGCCCAATAAAGGGCTCAGCAATCGAAATGCTGGTATGCTAAATGTAGTCATAAATCATTTAGGTTCCTTAAGTCGTTTTAGCCATCTTGATATTAGATTCATTACATAAAATAATACCGGTTTACAATGATAACAGTAATAACTGTAAACATTTAACAATCACATAACAGTTCACCTGTAAATATCAGTGTACAATAGTACACAATACCAATAACCACAACAATAATCCATAGCAATAACCAATAAGCACACATTAATAATCCATAACAATCACCAAAACAAAATACGCGTATTAGACTGTACTTGTTAGTTAGCCACCTGACCTTTATCTTTTAAACCAATCACTTAACCTTTTTCCAATTAAATTTCCACCTCAAGCGTCATGTTAAGACAACCCTTAATAACTTATTAATGGACAGTAGTCCCCTGTGATCCTTTGGAACTGTTACCAGATGACCCTAGACCCTGGTTAATTGACCGATTCGGTCGAACCTGTGCACCAACGGCAGTGCCCTCCGCCATCCCCGAATGTGGCTGATGGATTTCCTTGAGTGACTCTCCTTTGAAGTCTCTCATAGTGATCACAATGCGCAACCAGAAAGTCGAAACGATCTGGATTCCTCTCTTTATAAGTTAGCCCTTTTTGTCAGTGACATAATAACCAATCCTTTAAGACTATAACAGTTGACCTTTAGTTAGGTTCAATAATACCTTTAGGTCAGTTAGTCTTGTTCCAGTTTAGATGTATAAACTTCCAGTCATAAGACGTTCGCGTATATATAACGCAACAGTTTGAGCAATACAGTATACAACATCATTCACATAAAATCACAGATATCGCTCTTAAACAATTAACACATAATGTCTGGACCTTAGGATAATCCTTAGGACATTCAGACCACACAATTAACATACCGTTCCACCAAGTAACTGCTAGCTTGACAAACTCCTGTTCAGTAGACCCTCCCCGTACGCTGTTATTTAACATGCAATACCGGGTAATATTAATATAACTATTCATTAAATATTATAGTACTGTCACTGTAATGTTTATACTCGTTGTACAATAACTTCGTATGTTCTTTTATTTCCCCCCTGTTATTTACAGTGACTCTAGGTAGTTCGTCAGTTCATTATTTTATGTGATATTCACATGTGATAATGAATTCCCACTGTACTGTATATCTTTTTTTTCATTAATCATACATCCATAATTATTTTACTTATTCTTTATATTATACCCCCTGGTCATTTTTATTATAACCAAGATTATTTTATAAACTTTATATTATACTCCTTAATATACCATAATACATTATATACCTAGTTTTACTTCCTTCCTTATTAAATTACAAACCAACCTTTTTAATTCGGTATCTATGTTTTATACCCAACAACTTTATAAATTATTAAATAACCACATATAGTTTCCGGTAATTATAATTTGAACCCATTAACTTTTACAACTTACCAAATGACCAATACTTTTATAATTTACTTATACCCATATTAGTTTTCGGAAATTGTAAAATAATTATTTAACTCCTATAAATTGCCAAATAACCTTATAACTTTTATAATTCAATAATTACCCACATAACCTTTGTAATTATTAATTAACCACCTTACTTTAACATTTACCAAACACTCTTACAATTTTTCGGTAACTACAAATTGGTCTCACACAACTTTATAAATTACTAGTTAAGCCCATAAGCTTTTCGGTTTCAACATATAGTTTTTCATATTACACTTTAACTCCAAAATTTATATAAGTTACAAATTAACTATTAACTATAGTTTTTAATATTTAATTATCTTTAATTCCAAAAAGACCCATATAATTCACAAATTATATTTGTGTCCATAAACAATTTGGTATTATACATACACTTTCATAAATCAATTTTCACCCTTAAACCTTTACAAACTTATATTTGATGTCATAAATCATTTAACCCAAAGTTTTGGTCAACATTTTGACCAAGACTTAATTTCACAATTAATACTTAATATACCCATAAATCATAAGTAATTCTCGGCATACTCAATCTTCCCAAATTAAAAAAATAGTCCCAAAACTTATAAATTGTTATGTTCACTTAAACACTTATTTAAATTCACCAAAATTCATAATATTAATTCCTACCTTATATTATATCATAACATGCCAAGACCATCATCAACTCTCGGCAATTATTTTTAATACCCCAAACTTTTCAAAATTTACATTTTAACCACATAACTTATTAAACTAGCCATTTAAATACTTGTAGCCATTTTTAATGTTCCAAAAATTTATAAAATAAGTTAATACACCTATATATACTTCAAATTCACCAAATCCCATATATAGCTCTCGGCCACAATTTAATTTTATCATATGGTTTTAAAACTTGATTTAAACTTTATAATAAATACATATAAATGTATATAAGCCATAACACTTCTAAAAATTGCTAATGACTTAGAATGATTATAAACCCAAAATAGAACATATTATCCTTAGATATTTTTGTTTAACCATATATGTATCATATTTAATTTTTGTGACACAATTTTATACCTTAAGGTAATATCTTACCTTATATATGTTATAATTATTTTCCTTTATATTTTAACTCAATAATTTTCGGCCTTACTATTAACATGGCCTAAACATAATTTTTATACCAAAGTTTGAAGCTAAATCAAGCTTAAACTTAATAAACCTTACTTATATAAACTTACCCTTAAATCAAGACAATTCTTGTACTTGATTTCTCCTTGAATTCCAAGCTCTCCAAATGCTATCTTGATGAATAATTTTCGGCTCCTTAATATATTTAGGAGATCCATTTGTTAGACTTCTAACAAGGATTTATAAATAATTTTAAAGTAATTTTTACAAGAGTTTACCTTAGGAATTTAACAAGTATTTTGATACACCTTGGGATGTTTGTAGATCCAAGTTTCCTTCATGAAATAATGAAGAGAATATAGACTTAAAGCTCTTATATTTCGAAAATGATTTAGGCAATTATTTAGGATTCTTCAACATAAAAATATACCTTAACTTGATCTTGTGTTCCTTGTGTTGTTGTTGAATTTAGGAACCTCCTTGAGCATATATGCTTGGCGATTTCTTGTAGGTTTTGCTAGGATGGTTTTCTTGCTCAAGACTTAGTAGATTTAACTAGGAATTTACATAGAAATGGAGTTAGGATTTAATTCACCATTAATGGAGCTTAGAGCTCTAGGGAGTTATCATACAAGGAAGAAGAAAGAGAGCTTAGGAAGGTACTTACCAATTTGTGTATAGCAAATGGGAATGAGGGTTCACGTAGCATTTAGATATGGCAAGGCTGAATCAAATGAGATTGATTGGTAAGTCACTAGTCCTTTTTTATGTCATATTTATGATTACTTTTGATTACAAATTAGGCTACTAAGATCCCTTAATTGTCTAGACATACGGTTGGTTGATCATATTTGTCCTCCTAATACCTCTTGTTTTACGGTAATGGAGGTGCCATTACATAGATGATGCTAAGCCTAGTTATAGGTAAATAAACAAGACAATAATCTATCATTTAACAAGCTTAATGGTTGCTGCTAACCTTCTCCTTTCATGCAGGTTTGATCGGCATCAATGAAATGGGAGGCTCCAATTGCACTAGACTTGCGGCTAAATGGAGTTCTTAGGAGCTAGTTTAGGTTGTTAATTGTAAAGCTAGTAAGTGCTAATTAGTTTAAGTCTTATTAAGTTTTATTAATGACACTCACTTGTTTTTATTCCTGCAGGTGTGATCGGACTTAATGGAGGTACAGCTCCATCTTGAGTAGACTTACGACAATAGCATGCTAGGTAGGAATCAATTTAGTTTGTTTATATTAGGCATGCTTAGGCTTGGTCTGTTTGATTTTTTGATCACTAGCAGCAATAATTCTTCCTAATGCTCTGCCCATTCACGTAATCACATGCCCCCTCTCTTTACTTATCACAATCGGATGTCCCATGTGCTCTAAGGGCAACTTGACCTCTTTGATTATTGCCTTTATAAACTAGTACTAATTACTTATTCTTTTGTGTATTTTAGTCTCTCATTACCTTTTGCTTATCTAATCTTCTCCTACCTCTTGCAGGTCACACGGTGGGGAAAGCTTCGATTTACAGTATTTATTTGATACTCAATTATGTAACATATGCTGGATGAGTCATTATCTACTAAGACAATATTTTTGCAAAAACTAGCCAACTATGACATAAACTCACGCATAGTACATGGCTCAAATGGAATTAATTTTTCATTTGATTTTTGTTACCAATATTGTACTAAGACCATAATAATATGTGTAATAGGTTCCAGCATTTAATTGGTACATTTATATGATGAAAAAAGATGAAGTTTAAGGTAAAAATGCTGATTTTAGGTACCTTTTTGTTCTAAAAATCGCCCCCCTTGTGCTATGAATTTAGCACTGCCATTAATTGATTTAGATGTCACTTTATCTACTTTTAATTTTAGTAACTCGTGGCTCCTCAAAAACTTCAAGGTAATTGCGTAAAACGCATTTTTAGACACCACGAAGGTGCGTTTTTGTGCTTTAGGATTTCTGAAAATAATTAGTCGCTATGAGTTCCAAGTGTTTATTGACATTGTTTACCAGTCAATAATAATATGTTAAGGTGTTACACTGAGTTATAGGGGTTATATAACTTGTACTCAATTTTCGGGCTAAAGGGGCACTCTCTCGGGGTAAAAAGGAGCGTTAAGAAATTCCCCCGAGCACTTTGCTTATTTTTGAGGAAGTAACTTGGTAATTCTCTTTAGAATGGTTAATAATAATTTTAGGAACTCTAATAATAATTTTATATAGGATTTCGTGCCACCTTGGCACTCTACGGGACATCCCCGGCCTTTATGGGGCCCACATCGGGAACCTCCAAGAACTTTGTATCTAACTGGGAATTTATCCTGAGAAATTCATCTTAATGTTAATTAAAGTGTTATTGTGTATTTAGAATGAAGTGTAACGCTTTTCTTTATTTAATAAGGTATTTTCCGGGGCTTTCGGGCCTTAAGGGGCCCTTAAGGAAACTCCCGGGCATATTGTATTTTTACTCAGTTCTAACTGAGGACTTGTGTTTAAAGGTCATAAAATGATCCTTGGTTAACTTCATTTGAGTTTAGAGCTTATATAACTTGTTTTCTTAAGGTCGGGCTTTAACGCACGTTTTTAACCTCAAGAGTTTAGGTGCGTTTTTGACGCCCAAGTGTTTATGATGTTCTTCTTAGGGTTTAATAAACCCCCAAATAATATTTATAATTCCTAAAATAATATTTATTTACTATATTTAATTATTTAAATGTTAGGGTATTTCATCTCCCCCCCTTAAAAGGACTTCGTCTCGATCATAACTTACACTTGTTCATCCTATGGAATCAGGTTCCTCCGTATCTATTCCCTGTATACTTATCATTATTGGGTGTCAATACATATGACACCTCTACATCCTATCTGTAATCCGAGTGTATGCAATTCATACATATAAATAGCCTCACCTCATGACATTCATATAATCGTAACACAAATAACTTGGTAAATACTGTAAGTAATTAAGTGCTTTCATAAACATCCCAAGTGTTACATAGCACACAAATCATTCAAGTGCCACACAGGACATAACAATAACCAACCAAATGTCACATAGGACATACTAATAAACCATTCAACCAATTGCACACATGCGCAACAATCAAACACAAATAACCATACACAAAACCAATATAGACTGCAGATATGCAAGTCGCATGTGGTGCTCTACCCCCCTTAAAAGGGTTACGCCCACGTACCCCAAGTATACACAAAACTATAAGAAAGTGACGTATACTTGTCTCGCATGGAGTCCTCTAACGCCCATGTCGCCTCCTCAATGTCATGGTTTGATCAATGAACTTGACCATTCTAATGGTCTTGTTCCTGGTCTCCCTAGTTTTGGATTTTTAATATGCGAACTGAGGTCTCCTCATATCTAAGTGTAGGATCTAGTTCAAGTGTCTCGGGCTCTAAGGTAAATCTATCTGTAAGCTAATGGCCCACTCGCTCCGTAATAAGGTACGGTCTACATACTTCGGGCTAAGCTTACCCTTCTGCTGCCCAAATCTAAAAATTCCCTTCGTAGGTGAACTCTAAGGAAGACTCGATCGCCTACTGCGAACTCGAGGTCTCTCCTATGGACTCAGCATATGACTCCTGTCCTACGAGGTATAACTCTCAAGAATCTATGTATTCCTTGACATGCTTATAGTGCATTAGTATGCTTTTATATTTGAATACCTAGTGTATGTGGTGACGTAATCTACCATCTTGTATGTTTCCAATGTTTCTCATGGCTTATTTAAATCTTTTGGTCATCATCTTGATTCTCGTTGAATACCCGTAATTAAAACAGTATTAATAGGCTAATTATACTTTTAAAAGCTTAATTACCTAAAATATACTAGGGAACAAATCCTGAAGAAAACGGACCTTTAAAATGGGTTAAAAGTGTAAACGAACCTTAAAGCGTGTTTTTCAAGGAAACCGGGAAAACATGACTTTAAGCGGGTCAATAGACTCGTAATAATTTGGTCAACTACTAGTCACTAATAAATATTAGTGAAGCTTTAGAACCAATAAAATTAATTAAACGGGAAAATTCCGGAAACGGGTACGGTTAGTGGAAACTGTAACAACCGGTAAGTTGTGGGGTGAGAATGCAAATAAACAAGTTAGTGTGTCCACTTTGCAAATAAAAGTTAAAAGCTGTGTGTGTGGTGTGGGATCCGATTTCCCCCCCTCCTCACTCACTTAATGTGTCTTATTTGCTAAAAGACAAACCTATTAACTAAAACAAAGAAAAAATAAGTCTTCTCCTCACTTTTCCCCTCTCCTCTCACGTACCCACCTTCCTCTCTCTTCTCTATTTCTGAACTCCCTCCTTGCACCTGCGACATCCATGGAGAAAGGGAGAAACCAACTCAACTTCCTCCTTCTCTCCTCTCTTTGAGTACTCAAACCTTCTCCAATCCAAAAAAATTATACCATTGCAACCCCCTTGCAAAGGAGAACGTTTCACCCTTTCAAAAATCCAAAAGCTCAACTTTCATTTCGGTGGGTATTCTCCATTTGAAGGTTCAAGTCCACCATTAGAAGCACCTTCACCTCCTTATCATTTGAGGTAAAAACATTCTTGAAAACTTATCTTTTTCTAGGCTTATGGGCAAAACGAAATGCAACTAAACCTTTTGGTGTCTTTTGCTCTAGCCGATTTTGGCTCCATTTTTGGGTGTTGGAATCTTGCTTTGGTTGCTGTCCACCACTCCATCCATCATTGGAAGGTAATGCTTCATTCTAAATCTCAAACAAGCATAAACCCTAGATTGATGAAGATAGGTTCTAAGTAGTTGTGTATATTGTTATGGGCTGTAGCAATTGTGTGTGAACCCATTGGAACCGAGGACAAAGAAAGAAAGAAGAAGGAAGAGGAACTAGCAAAACAAGGTAAAACACGCTTACCTTGGGTTGGTTTGTGTATTAGCAATGTAACAGTTTTTGAGTAGTAAATGAGTAATGTATTGAGTAATGAGTAGTAGTATGTTGAATATAATGAGAATGGTATTGAACAGTTTTTGAAGTTGTAAATGATGTTTAAACTTGGGAAAACATTGGGTGTGGATGTGTATGTGTGCAGGAATTTTAATGTGTGTAGTGGTGTTGAATGGTGAGTATAATGTATGTGTAACAGGTTATGAGAATGAGTACATGTGAGCTGAACTTAAGTGTGGAGAATGTTAAAAATAGGGGAGACTATGTCAAATTTTGTGTAGAAATGAGAGGACTTAAGTTGTTGGAAAAGGAAGTATTTGGAGAGTTAAAAGGAGTGTTTAGTAGTTTGTAACAGATTTGGAATGAGTTTGTAAATGGGATAAACTAGTGTAAGTAATGCATTTCGGATGCTAGGAATAGCATTAGTTGAGGGAATATTGGAGTATAGGAGTTAAGGTGAAAATCTGTAGCATAATAGAGGAAACAAAATCTGTAGCATATGAAGAAGAAACTAGCATGAGTGTTGAAATGAAATGAAAAAATGTGTAAGTAGTGTAAGTATTTGTAGTAAGTTTGGGGATGAATAAGGTGATTTAGAGTGTTAATTAGTGCTAAATCATGTGGGGAAGTATTGGTAAAGATTGGGGAAACAATGGGTAAAGAAACAAAAAACAGATTTAAAACTGAAGTACTGGGCCGGACCGACCTTAGACCGAACTTGCAAGGTCGGTCGAGCCCAGATTTACAAGACGGGAAACCTTCTGGAATCGACCGACCTTGCGACCGGACTTGCAAGTTCGGTCGGACCAGAAAATTCTCCGTCTGAAACCTTCTGGAATGGACCGAACTTGCGACCGGACTTGCAAGTTCGGTCGGCCAGAAAAATTCCGCAGATGAAAGCTTCTGGAATGGACCGAACTTGCGACCGGACTTGCAAGTTCGGTCGGCCAGAAAAATTTCGGTAATGCAAGCTACTGGAATGGACCGACCTTGCGACCGGACTTGCAAGGTCGGTCGGGCTAAAATTTTCAAAGACGAAACTTACTGGAATGGACCGACCTTGGGACCGGACTTGCAAGGTCGGTCGGCCCTGGAATTTCACCCGAGGTAGTCTACTGGAATGGACCGGACTTGCAAGGTCGGTCGCAAGTCCGGTCGAGTCAAAAAAAAATGTTTTAATTATATGATTATAGTACATATATACATATATATGCCTATATACCTATATGCATATATATGTAGTAATACACCATTAGAAGTAATAATGGTAAGAAAGTAAGTAAGTTTGTAAGAAAGCAAGTTTATGAGTAGTAAAGAAAGAATGGTTTTATAACCAAGTATGAATGTAAAGAAGTAGTAAGTATACATTGAAAGTATCAATGAGGAGTAAGTTAGATCAATAATAGATCATTGATCATACTACTTCATGTATGTATAGGAATCATAGTTGATCTCCAAAGGAACCGGTAGTACCCTACGACGGTGAACGGTATGATTTCTCATGCCCTGTATCCTAACTTGGTTACCCCGATTTGTGTGCTTATGTGATCACCAATAAGATAAATGCACGAATCGGACTTATATTGCACTTAATTGTGTTTGAACTATATTGTTCTTGTTTATGCTCTTGAACATTTAGTTTGTATAATTCATGAAATGTATGAATGGAAATGAAGTGTATGTGTAAGTATGAGTACTTGGTATTGTATGTATGTATGGAAGTAAGTATGGACTTCTACTAATTCCTAACATCTAACTCCTAACATGAGTAATGAGTAAAATGGAATGAGTAGAAGCCCGATATAGTTTCGGCCACGCGTGAGGATAAGGAACACAAGAGGTTGGATCCGAATCCTGGCTATAATCTTTTCCTGGACCAAATCCCTTGAATGGGTAGCATCCTGGATTAGTGGGCCACCCTAAAGCCCGGTGGTGGGATGTAGTAATCCCTGCCCGGAGGTCATACCGACTTAACTGGAAGTAAAGTATGTAAGAAGTAAGTATTGTATTTGTATTGGTCTTGACTATTGTAAGTCATTGACCCGGAGTAAAAGTATTGAACACCCGATTAACCCGGGTGTGTAATAAGGCTAACAAGACCTTTGTATGTATTGGAGAATTGTATCTCCGTGATGCGGTGAGTATGGTAAGTATGAATGAATGACTTGTATTGTATTCCTTGTATGTATTGTATGTATGTATGCTTGGTAAATGAATGTATTGTATTGTATTGTATAAAGCATGTATGTATGTATGAATGAAACGAACCGCATGTACTCGACCAAATAGTTGGCGTACCCTCGCTAGTACGCGGGGTATGCGGTTATCATATGCAGCGTAAGCTGACCCCCTAGGGGGAATGTTTTTACTCCACAGGTACCCGCGAGGCGTGAAGGTAAGTAAGGTCAAGATGTGATTCTTTTTGGAGTAGTAGTAGGATTGAAACGGTGTACTGAGTTGTACACGGCTAAGGCCTTTTGTAGCCGGTGTACCATGTGGTACACCTTTTTGGATATTGAACTTGATTGGATAGTAAGGAGAGTGTATAAACTCTTCATTTTTGGGAAGTAGTCATGGAATGTAATTCATATACGTATACTCGGTAATCAAATGTAAGTAAGTATTTGGTATTGTAAAGTAAGTAGTATGTATGTATTTCATTCTAATCATCAGACCGTACGGTAAGTAGTAGTAGCCTTGTTAACCTTGGATGGTTAACGGCGTTGTATCACCCGCCGGGAGTAGGTAAGTATTCCGCTGCGAGTAAGGTATATGGGATGATTAGAGGATAATGGAAGGATTAGCGGTTGGGGTGTTACAAAAAGTGGTATCAGAGCGAAGTATCGCTCTGATGATTAGAATCTTAAGAGTAGTGATTACCGAGTTAGGATTTCAACCGTCTTAAGACGGATATTTAGAAACCTAACTAGGAACTACTACCGTTAGCAATAACGGATACCACTAACGTCTGCAAAGACGATACCATTGTTTGAATGAAGACCATGAGGTCATAGTATCACGACATCTAATGTAATCCACACTTGTTCAGATGTCAGGACGTGGTCCAGGTCGTCCCAGAGGAGGGGCAACGAAGGACCAAGCGCGCAGACGATAGCCGAAATCGTCGCCGCCACGGTAGCACAGATGCTACCGGATGTAATCACGGCTGTACAACAAACACAGCAAAACACAGCAGCAGCAGCAGCAGCCCGACCCACCTCATCCCCGAGAAACGAATTGGGTAAAAGCTGTCGCCGACCTTCGACCTCCATGCTTTAGAGGCGAGAGCGACCCCGCCAAGCTCGAGGCCTACCTCTCCGAGATGGAGACGGCCTTCGAGACACTTGAGACTCCCGCTGGAGTTCGAGTGAGGATAGCTGCGTACTACCTCAAAGACGCGGCTATGGACTGGTGGAAGCTCGTTAAGGCCGAGCACATAGCTGATCCCCTTCGGATGGGAAGCATTCACCTCTCTCCTCCGATCTAAGTACTACCCCGAGCATGTCAAGACCAAGAAAAGGCTTGAGCTCGATGCACTAAAAATGACCGAGAAGATGACGGTTGATGAATATTACCGCACCTTCACCTCTCTTCTCCGACTTCTACCCGACCTTGGGTATACCGGCCAAGTCTTGGTCGACCGCTTCTACGGCGGATTGAGCCATCGACTCCGGTATGGCATGGGCTTCACACGGTTTACCTCCCTTCAGGTAAACAAGTTGAACCCTTAAAAAGCCATGAGTAATGTGAATTAGTATTCCCGTATGTAAATGTAACCTAATGCCTAAGTAATTCAGGAGTGTTACCACGCTGCATCTCGAGTTGAGATCACCTGCCAGCTAAGAGATGAGGAGCAAGCGCTGAAGCGCAAGGTGAGCGGCAAGGTAACCCCTCCGATGATCAAAACCAATCCAAACCTTGGAAGAAAAGGAAGGGAAGCATTCCCACCATCAGAACACTTCCGGAGACGGCGGTGCCCATGCTGAGAAGGGCAAGGCAGCTGAGCCATTACAGATTGCCTACACCGCACCAGTGGCAGCGAAGCCACTGAGGTCTCAGCCCTACAGGGGTAAGAAACCGAAACCGAATTAGTACACTTGTGAATTTGTATGTATATAGAGTATTGTAAGTATACCGAACCTTGCTAACTTGGAAGCTATAGGTTCTGGATTTGGCCAAGGAAAGAACCAATCTGATGGCCGCAGCTACATCTGCCGTAACTGCAACAAGGATCATCCCGGCACAGATTGCCAAGGAAGGGAGATCCGCTGCTTCACTTGTCAGAAACCGGGCCACCGTGCCAATGCATGCCCGGAGAATCTAAGCCCAAGGGCAACTACCAGGGCTACAAGCAGCGTGAGGGCAAGGAGGTTGCATCTGGCGATGCTCATGCCCAGCACCCACAGGGACAGGGTCCCGAGGTCCGCAGAAGGGCGCACCGCAGAGGCAGCCGGCCTTACACATCATAGACCGTGATGGGACCGGGACTAAGTCCGGCCCAGGTAACCACTGTAACCTTTAATCCTTGAAGAGCATGACTAAGTATTAAAGTAATTGTATGAATGAAAGCATGAATGCGTAAGTACTTGAAGTATGAAATTGAGCATGAGTAAGTAACATGGAAGTATGTATTGAGCATGAAATGAATTAGTAAGCCTAGAACTCATCTCTAGATGAATTTACCACCTTAGGGAAATTCCATATCTGTTACCCAATACCTTCAAACTCACCTCATGAAGAGACCGACATCGCCAATCACCACTTCAACAACGAACAGTGTCAGGTCATCCGCCCAGGTATGATCTTATTAAAAGGATACCTGACACCCGAAGCACAAATTTCAATCATCCGACGATGCAACGAGTTAGGAACGGGTCCAGGAGGATTTTATACACCCGAATTCCCCGGTGGAGCTACAATGAAGCTGAAAATGATGTGCTTGGGAAAGGACTGGAACCCTTATACCAAGACATACCAAACAACGCGAGCAGGAGACGGAGCAACACCTCCAGCAATACCCCCAGAATTCCAAACGCTTGTCACACAAGCTGTAGAAATTGCACAACAATGTGAAGATGAACCAATCCCTGCACTTGAAGCAGATCTATGTATCGTCAACTTCTATGAGAAAGAAGGACGACTTGGCTTACACCAAGACAAGGACGAGACAGCGGAATCTCTTGAACTAGGAGTGCCCGTAGTGTCTTGGTCCATTGGTGATGACGCCGTATTTTTGTATAGCGAGCGGAAGCGTGTGGACCTCGCAGAAAAATTGGTATTGAGATCAGGAGATGTTCTAATCATGGGTGGAAAATCAAGGTTGCTGTATCACGGGATCCAGAAGATCAAGTTGAATACGGCACCACCGGCAATAATCAATGCCACACACATGATACCAGGACGCCTGAACCTTACCTTTAGAAAGTATTAATCTTGTAGTAGCATGTAATCCAGTAGTAACGTGTATTAGAGACACAGTATGTATGATGGTTGGTTATTCAATAAAAGCAGTGTTGGTTATTAAATTCCACTTGCGTTCCACCATCTTTACTTATAATCTCATGAATCAATAGGTTGTGGACTCGGTACCGAAGGTAACCTGAGCATCCTCACCGAAGAACAAGCCGGCAAAAGCGGCACCATTCTAACGGGAACCTTCCCAGTAAACGGCATCGAAGCCTCAGTATTATTCGACTCCGGCGCCTCTCACACCTTCATATCGCCATCTCTTGCAAAGAAGTTGGGCTAGATGCGGATGAGCTACCAACTTCTTGGTTACTCTCCCATCGGAGCGGGTACAGTGTACCAAGCATTACAAATCAGCCACCATTCAAATCAAAGGTGAAGCGTTTCCCATTTCCTTCATTGAATTCAACGGATTGGGATTCGACTTAATAATTGGAATGAACTGGTTGGAGCGGCACAAGGGGAGAATCCTATGCGCCGAGCACCGATTGCTGCTCAAGAGTCCATCTGGGGTCACTGTTTCATACCGCCAGAGACCGAGAGAGCCTTCAACTACAGTCATCTCCGCCATGGCAATGTATCGGGAGCTCAGAAAAGGACCTAAAGTGTATTATGTCACGTGCAAGACCTGGAGAGATCCAGAGTTCAGTGACGAGGTAGCAGTAGTCTCAGAATTCCCTGATGTATTTCCGAAAGAGCTACCTGGTATGCCACCACAGAGGGCGGTAGAATTTGAAATCGACCTTGTACCGGGTACTGGTCCTATTGCTAGGGCACCATACCGTATGGCACCGGCGGAAATGGCAGAAACTCAAGAACAACTACATGACTTACTCGACAAGGGTTTTACGCCCGAGCGTATCACCCTGGGGAGCACCGGTCCTCTTCGTGAAGAAGAAGGACGGTAGTCTCCGCCTCTGCATCGACTACCACGAATTGAATACGGTCACTGTAAAGAACAAGTATCCATTGCCACGCATCGACGACCTGTTCGATCAGTTGAAGGGAGCATCCGTCTTTTCTAAGATTGATCTCCGATCCGGTTACCACCAAATTGCTATCAAAGAGCAAGACATTCAGAAAACACATTCCGAACAAGATATGGCCACTACGAATTCACGGTGATGCCATTCGGTTTGTCTAATGCACCAGCCAAATTCATGGACTTAATGAATCGGTTATTCAGTGATCAGCTGGACACTTCAGTAGTAGTATTCATTGACGACATCCTTGTGTATTCGAAGTCACCAGAAGAACATGAAAACCATTTGAGAAGAGTACTTGAGACACTGCGCGAGAACTAGCTGTATGCGAAGTTCTCCAAATGCGAGTTTTGGCTAGATCAGGTCATTCCTCGGTCATGTCATCTCGAGCGCGGGCATTTCAGTAGATCCATCCAAAATCGAAGCAGTGCGATCATGGCCTAGACCTAAGACTGTTACCGACATCCGGAGCTTTCTTGGTTTAGCCAGTTATTACCGGAGGTTTGTTAAGGACTTCTCAAAAGTCGCTAAGCCCATGACGTCATTGATGAAGAAAGATGCACCCTTTGTATGGACAAAGGAGTGCGAGGTATCCTTCCAGAAACTAAAAGACTCATTGACCTCAGCGCCAATTCTCACACTTCCCGAGGGCACAGAGGGATTTGAGGTGTATTGTGATGCATCGGGCAAGGGCATGGGTGCGTACTCATGCAGCATGGCAAGTAGTAGCCTATGCTTCTCGCCAGCTGAAAAAGCATGAGGAGAATTACCCGACCACATGATCTAGAGTTAGGAGCCATTGTCTTCGCCTTGAAGATATGGCGACACTATCTCTATGGGTAAGCATCACCATCTACTCCGACCACAAAAGTTTATAGTACGTATTCACCCGAAAGAATTGAACCTAAGGCAGAGGAGGTGGATGGAGTTCCTCTCGGATTACGACATCAACCTCCAGTATAAAGAGGGAAGGCAAACGTAGTAGCCGACGCCCTGAGTCGTCGGGCACACTCGCTCCATTCGCTACTCGCTTCTTCTATCTTGGTTGACGAGGTGCGAGACGCTTAGTTGAGCGACCCTTACTTACAGAGATCAGACAGAAAATCACAGATGGTACCTTCGAGCGCCGAAAGTAACTTCAAACTGCATGAAGACGGTCTGATCCGTTTGAATGGCAGATTATGCGTCCCCCGAAGCAATGCTGAGCTAAGGATCGCATTCTGCGAGAGTCACATTGTTCGACATTGCATGTCCATCCGGGAGCCTCTAAAATGTACAAAGACATGAAGAGGTACTTCTGGTAGTCAGGAATGAAATCAGACGTGACTGAGTATGTTCTGAGGTCTCACATGCCAGAAGGTGAAGTTCGAGCACCGAAGACCGGAGGAATGGTGCAATCCATGCCCATTCCGGAGTGGAAATTCCACGACATATCCATGGATTTTGTTGTTGGACTCCCACCTGCAAGGGGAGGACTCAACATGATCTGGGTAGTAGTCGATCGCCTCACCAAGGTTGCCCGATTCATACCGATGAAGGACACCTGGAAGGTGGCGAAGCTCGCAGAGCTATTCGACAAGGAGATCATCTGACACCACGGAGTCCCAAAAACCATTGTATCTGACCGCGACACCAGATTTCTTTCGAGATACTGGAGAGCGACACGGGAAGCGCTTGGTACTGAGTTGAAGCTTAGCACCGCCTTCCATCCACAGACCGACGGTCAGACAAAAGGACCATCCAAACACTAGAGGATATGCTAAGGGCATGTGCCTTAGACTTCCAGGGAAGCTGGATTAGAAGCTTCATCTTTCGAGTTTTCGTATAACAACAGCTACCACGCTTCGATTAAGATGTCGCCATTCCAAGCTTTGTATGGTAGACCTTGCCGTACCCCGTTGTGTTGGGATGAGTCAAGCGAAGCGGTCATCATAGGACCGGAGTATTTGGAACAAGTACAAGCTGAGGTACAACAAATCCGAGCAAATATGAAAGCAGCCCAAGATAGACAGAAATCCTATGCGGATGTGCGACGACGCGACCTTGAGTTCGCCGTGGGACCAAGTGTTCTTGCGTGTCTCACCTATGAAGGGCGTCTTTCGATTTGGCCAAAAGGGCAAGCTGAGCCCGAAATTTGTAGGCCCGTATACCATTACTGAGAGGATTGGAGCCGTAGCCTATAGGCTAGCATTGCCTGAAGAATTGGGGCGTGTTCATGATGTCTTTCATGTATCCCAACTCAAGAAATACATAGCCGATCCTCTCATGTATTAGAACCCGAACATCTATCCCTAGAGCCGACGATGAGATACGTCGAGACTCCACTGTGAATCCTTGATACCAAGACAAGAGACACTCGCCATAAATCCGTACGAATGGTGAAGGTCTTGTGGTCTAACCACGATCGAGGAAGCGACTTGGGAATTAGAGGACGCCATGAAGGCGAAGTACCCGAATCTGTTTGTAGACTAGATGTCTAGTATCCGTATAGCACGGAGGGTACGGGGCTTACCCCTTTTAAGGGGGGTAGAGCCTTTTTGCTTTGCATTGCTTCGGGTTAGCATTGCGTAGTACGTATGTATTGTAATTGTATTTTGGTTGGCACATGTAGTGCTAATTGTATTGTATTGGCACAAAGTAATGCTAGTAGTATTCGGTATGTAGTACGATGTGTATGGTATGTATGCAATGAGTAATGCATTGGTGTCGTACGGTATATGACACGAATGATATTGTGAAGTATTGCGAATGTATTGTGGAATGTATGAATTGGATGGAGCATTGTGTATGGTATTTGAATGAAGTACTGTGTATGGATTGAGTATTGCGGATGGTATTTGAACTAAGTATGTGGCATGGTATCTGAATTGCGTATGCTGGTAGTGTAAGAATTGTGAACACCTTGTAAGGTGGCAGTAGAATGTATTGGCAATTGGCTTGCCAAATGAGTAGAAATGGTAAACTGTAACCTTGAGCAACTTTGAGGGCAAAGTTTCTTAAGGGGGGTAGATTGAAATACCCGTAATAAAAAACAGTGATTAATTAGGCTAATATCTTTTAAAAGCTTAATTACACTAAAATAAATACTAGGGAACAAATCCCGAAGAAACGGACCTTTAAAATGGGTTAAAAGCGTAAACGAACCTTAAAGCGCGTTTTCGAGGAAACCGGGAAAACGTGACTTTAAGCGGGTCAAATAGACTCGTAATAATTTTGGTCAACTAAAGTCACTAATAAATATTAGTGAAGCTTTAGAACCAATAAAATTAATTAAACGGGAAAATTCCGGAAACGGGTACCGGTTAGTGGAAACTGTAACAACCAGTAAGTTGTGGGGTGAGAATGCAAATAAACAAAGTTAGTGTGTCCACTTTGCAAATAAAAAGTTAAAAGCTGTGTTGTGTGGGTGTGGGATCGATTTCCCCCCCTCACTCACTTAATGTGTCTTATTTGCTAAAGACAAACCTATTAACTAAAACAAAAGAAAAAAAATAAGTCTCTCTCCTCACTTTTCCCCTCTTCTCTCACGTACCCTCCTTCCTCTCTTTCTCTATTTTCTGAACTCCCTCCTTGCACCTGCGACATTGTGTGTGCAAAATAGTGTGAGACTACTTGCTAACTATGGGCAGTGAACCCAATCATTGTAGTACAACAAGGTCGTATCCACAGGGACTTCGTAACTGTCTAGCTAATTATAAGCTTAGTAAATGTGCAAGAGGATATATACAAAAGTGCATAAATGTAAATTGTTTTGGGAGTTTTGTTGGTTGGATAGATAAATCGGAAAACGAAGGAAAGCAGTAAAACTAGACTAACTAATCTAGGATAGGTGTAGCTCGGGATGGATATTTGCACCCGTCCTCCCTTTACTACCAATGGTCAATTCTCGAACTCATGGCTAAACAACGGGAACGCTAAACTAACTAATATCCTAATCAAGGTCTACTAATCCTAACCAACAGAATGGAACCTGGTGGATCTTCCAAGTACCTAGTCAATTGATGGCATTAAGCACAAATTCCCCTTAAGTTGCAGTGTAGTCTAATCTCGAAATCCTCGATATTAGAATGCACTGATTCAGTCCTCACGGTCTAGATTTCTATCTCAGAATCACATGTTGACAGAAATCCACAATAATGCTCAACTAATCGGTAGGCCAAACCAACCAGTTTAACACATAGTGCTAATTAATCAGCAACCTAGAATCTATCTCAGAATCTCATTTCAACAAATTCAAGGCAAACCAACCAATTTCACACAAAGATAACAAATTGGGCAAAACCCTCAACAAATCCCCAAATCATGGGTGACAAGTTCAAGAGCCACAAACACACAATCGTTATCGGTATTCAGCACACGAACTGAAATAAAACCATAAACGAGTTCAAGAATCTACAATGGAGTTTAGGGATTTTGGGGCAAAATCCCCAAATCCCAAGCTACAAGGAGACTACTCAAGCATTGAAGCTACAAAGGAGAGAAAGGAGGAAGAAATAGCCATTAATGGAGGTGGTTGAGCTCTTGAATGAGGTGAAATCCTCTCCTCTTCCTTCTCTTCTCTTCTCCTCTCTTTTTCTCTTCTTCTGTCGCCTCTACCGTCGCCTGGAGTCCAGGTCTCGACCTCCCTCTCTTTCCTCCTCTTTTCCCCTTTTAAAATCTGATTTCTGGGCAAATTTTACGACCGACCGGACTTGCGACCGGACTTGCAAGGTCGGTCGGAGTCAGTAGCGATTTTCGGACGCGTTTTTAAGTTCGACCGGACTTGCGACCGGACTTGCAAGGTCGGTCGATTCCAGTAGCTTGTAAAAACGCGAATCTGGGCAAAATTTCGACCCGACCGGACTTGCGACCGGACTTGCAAGGTCGGTCGGAGTCAGTATAACTTCAAAACGCTGTATCTTCTTCGTTTTAACTCCGATTTTGGATCCGTTTGCGCCCACGCGTTCCTCTCTTCGTCTACTTTACTCCTAGCTATGTTAATCCTCCTGTTTAAACAATAAATGTGTGAAACACCAATGAAACACAAAACTAGAGGAAAACAAGCTAGAGTGGAGAAATGAGCATGAAAAGTGTTGATTAAACATATGAAATACACCCCTAAAACATGCTCATTTGGACACTCATCACACCCCCACACTTACCTTTTTGCTTGTCCTCAAGCAAAACCAAGCACCCATGCAAGTAAGGAATGCTCAAGACTAACAAACACTAACATGAATTGTAGGATAAAAGAAGAAGCAAAAAGTGATTAAAACCTTTGAGGAGTGTGAACCATCTCTTAGTGGTGGCATGGGTGTGCTTAGGGCAAAACAAAATCTAGAGTTTCGGGGTATGATCCGAAGTGCTTCAAAGTTCTAAAGATTAGGTGACTTGGAGAGCTTTTACCATGTCCAACTTCTCTCAAGAATGGGCATTGAGAAGAAAACAAAAGGAAAAATAGATTTATGCAATTGTTTCACTTTTGCATAAGAGATGAGAAGATAAAATTTTGGCATCAAGCCTTTACATTTAAGAACACTCAACTCTCATTGTTGGTTAACAATGGCGTCTCACAAGTCCCTTGATGGATTTTCACAAAGAAGCACCCCTTAGCAATCCCTAAGAAAGAAGACAGAAGGAACCCCAAAGCAATAAAAATCCAACCATACAAGATCACTTGGCCACACCGCATGTAAAATGCTCCTCAAAAGCAATCAAAATGAAAAATTTAAGCATTTATCCCACAATTCATAACAGTATTTGTTCTTAATGAGAACAACTCACAACACAAGGGTCCAAGTTTTTTATTTTGGACAATCGCAAGATAAGCATGAAGTATTAAGCATTTAAGCACACAATTCACCGAAAAGGTCACTCCCCCACACTTAAATTGAACAATGTCCCCATTGTTCACCAATCAAAACCGGGGAAGGTTCCAGAAGACCTTTGCGGGAAGCAGACAAAAGGAAAATCACACGGGACACAAACAAAACAGTATAGCACAGAAGCTATCCCCAGATTTGCAGGTTCAAAATTAGAGAAGATAGAACGAAAACTAAAAGGAACTAGTACTCCCCTGAGATTGCTATTGCTATCAGTTTGTAGAACTCCCCCACACTTGAGCTTCAGCCTCAAGTAGCGTAGCTTGATTGCGGTGTGGACTGGAAGTTGCACCCGCATAAAACACTAGAAGCAACCAAACTACAACTGGAGTTAAGGGTTAGCAAAAACAAAACCAAAGGAGAACGAAAACAAAAACAGGAAATAAAAATAATGGAGTCGTTGTGGGCAAATATTAAAGGAAGGGTGAAACGAGTACTCCCCGATAAGATGCGGAAGGAAGATAGGGTGCCCGCACAATTGCAAGTGGGAGGGGTCGTTGAGGTGCTACCTTCAATCGTTGGAGATGAAGGTCCTCTTGGAAAATTTCGCCAGAGGTTCCTTTGTAATTGTTCCTAATTCCATCCCTTTTTCAGAGGGGCTTACCTGTTTCCAAAATATTCACAACACAACGCCACCAATTGGGCGTAAAAGGGCAAGTCCAAAGAATGCCAAAATAGCCCATTATTGAAAACAATGCAAAATCTAAACTAACAGAATTTAAAAGACAGGACACGAAATGAAATCCGGGTTGCCTCCCGGTAAGCGGCCCTTCTTTAAGGTCTTTGGCTAGACCATACCACCGTGAAGTCATCCGGGATCGAATATGAACGTTGAAGTCGGCTCAACGGGTGGGTTGGGCGGGCATCATCTAGCAATGAAGAACGACCCGGATCAAAAGGAAATGTGGCCTCAACACTTAGGATGTGAAAGTGTAAACTCCACCGATCGTTCATCAGGTGGAAGTGTTGAGGTGGGTGATCCTTGGTACGAGGATCAAACTGTGGTGGAGCCTCCTCTTCAAATTCAAGGATGTAACATCCTTATCTTCAGTGAGCGGTGCAGGGAGAACTCCGGAGCGGACTTTGTCTTCAATCTTTGGTCCGGGATCAAAGGGGAAGGTGGCCTCCACACTTAGAGGGTGTACGTTGAGCTTCCGCCCAACTTCATTAGTGCACGGGTGGGGGCCTTGATCCTTCAAGTGAAGATCAAAGTTTGATGGCTCCTTTTCCTCCTCAAATTCGAGGATGTAAATGTCCTCAACTTCTTGGTGAGGCTCATGGGAAGAGCCTTGATGAAAATCAACTTCAGAGGGAGGTGGCTCCTTGAAGTTGATTATAGCACTCTCCTCTGATGGATCGGAGGGAGGCGGCATCTCCTCCTCCTCAAGGTTGAGGATGTGTCCATCCTCATCTTCTGGGTGGAGCACAGAGAAGGAGGGGAAATAACGGTAGTTGACTTCAGAGGGAGGAGACTCCATGAAGTCAAGGTGGAAGCGGTCCTCTGATGGCTTGGCTTCGAACTCAGGCAGATGGTTGAATGACGTTTTCTCAGGTTCGAACGGGGGAGGTGATAGAGAGCAACTCAAGTCCTCAGTAAGGTGATCCACTTTATGAACCATTTCGCTCTCCGGTTGCTGCGATGCAAGGTTTAGTAGACCTTCCATCATCGCGTTCATCTCTACTAATTTGGCATAGAGCTTCAGTTGGTTCATGTCGAGGTCTTTTTCCTTAGTCCGCTGCTCCACTTCATGGACCATTTCACTCTCTGGTTGTTGCTCCCTTCGAGCTAGTGTAATGAGCTGGTTCATGTCGATGGTGTTCATTCTCGCACTAAGATCCTCCAGAGTGGGTGAATCTACCCTTGCCGTGATCTCAGAACAATAAGCACTCTTCTGGTCTCCTCCACTCTCTTGGCACCTGATCCATCGATTGATGTCTTGTTCAGTGGGGTTTGGATTGACAGATAAGAACCGGTTCTCCATGAGAGTCTCCGATCTTGAGATTAGATCATCACAAAGAGGGAACATATGAAAGGATCCACACCCTTGACAATCAATGTATTGGTCGTAGGTTGCTCCAGAGGTGTAGCCGTAACAATCTTCTGCTTGATCATCAAGACCATCCATCAGAGATAGGTTCCTAAAAAAAAGTAACACAAATTTATACACAAAAGGGGAAATAAAGGAAATGAAAAATATGCACAGAAACTAAACAGATAATAAACAGATAGTTGGACCGAAGTCCCCGGCAACGGCGCCAAAAACTTGTTGGCAAAATAGTGGTGAGACTACTTGCTAACTATGGGCAGTGAACCCAATCATTGTAGTACAACAAGGTCGTATCCACAGGGACTTCGTAACTGTCTAGCTAATTATAAGCTTAGTAAATGTGCAAGAGGATATATACAAAAGTGCATAAATGTAAATTGTTTTGGGAGTTTTTGGTTGGATAGATAAATCGGAAAACGAAGGAAAGCAGTAAAACTAGACTAACTAATCTAGGATAGGTGTAGCTCGGGATGGATATTTGCACCCGTCCTCCCTTTACTACCAATGGTCAATTCTCGAACTCATGGCTAAACAACGGGAACGCTAAACTAACTAATATCCTAATCAAGGTCTACTAATCCTAACCAACAGAATGGAACCTGGTGGATCTTCCAAGTACCTAGTCAATTGATGGCATTAAGCACAAATTCCCCTTA
The DNA here is from genome assembly GCA_023374045.1 of Limonium bicolor. Lineage (NCBI taxonomy): Eukaryota > Viridiplantae > Streptophyta > Magnoliopsida > Caryophyllales > Plumbaginaceae > Limonium > Limonium bicolor. The sequence goes on from CM041779.1 coordinate 314,954,830, forward strand.
AGTTGCAGTGTAGTCTAATCTCGAAATCCTCGATATTAGAATGCACTGATTCAGTCCTCACGGTCTAGATTTCTATCTCAGAATCACATGTTGACAGAAATCCACAATAATGCTCAACTAATCGGTAGGCCAAACCAACCAGTTTAACACATAGTGCTAATTAATCAGCAACCTAGAATCTATCTCAGAATCTCATTTCAACAAATTCAAGGCAAACCAACCAATTTCACACAAAGATAACAAATTGGGCAAAACCCTCAACAAATCCCCAAATCATGGGTGACAAGTTCAAGAGCCACAAACACACAATCGTTATCGGTATTCAGCACACGAACTGAAATAAAACCATAAACGAGTTCAAGAATCTACAATGGAGTTTAGGGATTTTGGGGCAAAATCCCCAAATCCCAAGCTACAAGGAGACTACTCAAGCATTGAAGCTACAAAGGAGAGAAAGGAGGAAGAAATAGCCATTAATGGAGGTGGTTGAGCTCTTGAATGAGGTGAAATCCTCTCCTCTTCCTTCTCTTCTCTTCTCCTCTCTTTTTCTCTTCTTCTGTCGCCTCTACCGTCGCCTGGAGTCCAGGTCTCGACCTCCCTCTCTTTCCTCCTCTTTTCCCCTTTTAAAATCTGATTTCTGGGCAAATTTTACGACCGACCGGACTTGCGACCGGACTTGCAAGGTCGGTCGGAGTCAGTAGCGATTTTCGGACGCGTTTTTAAGTTCGACCGGACTTGCGACCGGACTTGCAAGGTCGGTCGATTCCAGTAGCTTGTAAAAACGCGAATCTGGGCAAAATTTCGACCCGACCGGACTTGCGACCGGACTTGCAAGGTCGGTCGGAGTCAGTATAACTTCAAAACGCTGTATCTTCTTCGTTTTAACTCCGATTTTGGATCCGTTTGCGCCCACGCGTTCCTCTCTTCGTCTACTTTACTCCTAGCTATGTTAATCCTCCTGTTTAAACAATAAATGTGTGAAACACCAATGAAACACAAAACTAGAGGAAAACAAGCTAGAGTGGAGAAATGAGCATGAAAAGTGTTGATTAAACATATGAAATACACCCCTAAAACATGCTCATTTGGACACTCATCAGACATCCATGGAGAAAGGGAGAAACCAACTCAACTTCCTCCTTCTCTCCTCTCTTTGAGTACTCAACCTTCTCCAAATCCAACAAAAATTATACCATTGCAACCCCCTTGCAAAGGAGAACGTTTTCACCCTTTCAAAATCCAAAAGCTCCACTTTCATTTTGGTGGGTATTCTCCATTTGAAGATTCAAGTCCACCATTAGAAGCACCTTCACCTCCTTATCATTTTGAGGTAAAAACATTCTTGAAAACTTATCTTTTTCTAGGCCTTATGGGCAAAACGAAAATGCAACTAAACCTTGTTTGGTGTCTTTTGCTCTAGCCGATTTTGGCTCCATTTTTGGGTGTTGGAATCTTGCTTTGGTTGCTGTCCACCACTCCATCCATTCATTGGAAGGTAATGCTTCATTCTAAATCTCAAACAAGCATAAACCCTAGATTGATGAAGATAGGTTCTAAGTAGTTGTGTATATTGTTATGGGCTGTAGCAATTGTGTGTGAACCCATTGGAACCGAGGACAAGAAAGAAAGAAAGAAGGAAAGAGAACTAGCAAAACAAGGTAAAACACTCTTACCTTGGATTGGTTTGTGTATGTAGCAATGTAACAGTTTTTTTAGTAGTAAAAATGAGTAATGTATTGAGTAATGAGTAGTAAGTATGTTGAAGTATAATGAGGAATGGTATTGGAACAGTTTTTGAAGTTGTAATGATGTTTAAAACTTGGGAAAACATTGGGTGGTGGATGTGTATGTGTGCAGGAATTTTAATGTGTGTAGTGGTGTTGAATGGTGAGTATAATGTATTGTGTAACAGGTTATGAGAATGAGTACATGTGAGCTGAACTTAAGTGTGGAGAATGTTAAAAATATAGGGAGACTATGTCAAATTTTGTGTAGAAATGAGAGGACTTAAGTTGTTTAAGAAAAGGAAGTATTTGGAGAGTTAAAAGGAGTGTTTTAGTAGTTTGTAACAGATTTGGAAATGAGTTTGTAAATGGGATTAAACTAGAGTGTAAGGTAATGCATTTCGGATGCTAGGAATAGCATTAGTTGAGGGAATATTGGAGTATAGGAGTTAAGGTGAAAATCTGTAGCATAATAGAGGAAACAAAAATCTGTAGCATAAGTGAAGAAGAAACTAGCATGAGTGTTGAAATGAAATGAAGAAATGTGTAAGTGAGTGTAAGTATTGTGTAGTAAGTTTGGGGGATGAACTAAGGTGATTTAGAGTGTTTAATTAGTGCTAAATCATGTGGGGAAGTATTGGTAAAGATTGGGGAAGCAATGGGTAAAGAATACAAGTGAAAACAGAATTTAAAACTGAATTACTGGGCCGGACCGGACTTGCAAGTTCGGTCGAGCCCAGATTTACAAAGACGGGTGAGCTACTAGAATCGACCGGACTTGCGACCGGACTTGCAAGTTCGGTCGGACCAGAGAAATTCTCCCGTCTGTAACCTACTGGAATCGACCGAACTTGCGGCCGGACTTGCAAGTTCGGTCGGCCAGAAAATTCCGCAGATGAAAGCTTCTGGAATAGACCGAACTTGCGACCGGACTTGCAAGTTCGGTCGGCCAGAGAAATTTCGGTAATGCAAGCTACTGGAATGGACCGACCTTGCGACCGGACTTGCAAGGTCGGTCGGGCTAAAATTTTCAAAGACGAAACTTACTGGAATGGACCGACCTTGGGACCGGACTTGCAAGGTCGGTCGGCCCTGGAATTTCACCCGAGGTAGTCTACTGGAATGGACCGGACTTGCAAGGTCGGTCGCAAGTCCGGTCGAGTCAAAAAAAAAATGTTTTAATTATATGATTATAGTAATCATATATCATAATATATGCCTATATACCTATATGCATATATGTAGTAATACACCATTGACGAAGTAATAATGGTAAGAAAGTAAGTAAGTTTGTAAGAAAGCAAGTTTACGAGGTAGTAAAGAAAAGAATGGTTTTATAACCAAGTATGAATGTAAAGAAGTAGTAAGTATACCTTGAAAGTATCAATGAGGGAGTTTAGATCAATAATAGATCATTGATCATACTACTTCATGTATGTATAGGAATCCCATAGTTGAGCTCCAAAGGAACCGGTAGTACCCTACGACGGTGAACGGTATGATTTCTTCATGCCCTGTATCCTAACTTGGTTACCCCGATTTGTGTGCTTATGTGATCACCAATAAGATAAATGCACGAATCAGACTTATATTGCACTTAGTTGTGTTTGAACTCTCTTGTTCTTGTTTTATGCTCTTGAACATTTAGTTTGTATAATTCATGAAATGTATGAATGGAAATGAAGTGTATGTGTAAGTATGAGTACTTGCGTATTGTATGTATGTATGGAAGTAAGTATGGACTTCTACTAATTCCTAATGATCTAACTCCTAACATGAGTAATGAGTAAAATGGAATGAGTAGAAGCCCGATATAGTTTCGGCCACGCGTGAGGATAAGGAGACACAAGTTGGATCCGAATCCTGGCTATAATCTTTTCCATGGACCAAATCCCTTGAATGGGTAGCATCCTGGATTAGTGGGCCACCCTAAAGCCCGGTGGTGGGATGTAGTAATCCCTGCCCGGAGGTCATACCGACTTAACTGGAAGTAAAGTATGTAAGAAGTAAGTATTGTATTTGTATTGGTCTTGACTATTGTAAGTCATTGACCGGAGTAAAAGTATTGAACACCCGATTAACCCGGGTGTGTAATAAGGCTAACAAGACCTTTGTATGTATTGGAGAATTGTATCTCCATGATGCGGTGAGTATGGTAAGTATGAACGGATGACTTGTATTGTATTTCTTGTAGGTATTGTATGTATGTATGCTTGGTGAAATAAATGTATCGTAGTGTATTGTATAAAGCATGTATGTATGTATGAATGAAACGAACCGCATGTACTCGACCAAATAGTTGGCGTACCCTCGCTAGTACGCGGGTATGCGGTTATCATATGCAGCGTAAGCTGACTCCCTAGGGGAATGTTTTTACTCCACAGGTACCCGAGGCGTGAAGGTAAAGTAAGGTCAAGATGTGATTCTTTTTGGAGTAGTAGTAGGATTGAAACGGTGTACTGAGTTGTACACGGCTAAGGCCTTTTTGTATAGCCGGTGTACCATGTGGTACACCTTTTTGGAGTATGAACTATTGATTGGATAGTAAGGAGAGGGTGTATAAACTCTTCATTTTTGGGAAGTAGTCATGGGATGTAATTCATATAAACTATACTCGGTAATCAAATGTAAGTTAAGTATTTGGCATTGTAAAGTAAGTAGTATGTATGTATTTCGTTCTAATCATCAGACCGATACGGTAAGTAGCAGTAGCCTTGTTAACCTCGGATGGTTAACGGCGTTGTATCACCCTCCGGGAGTAGGTAAGTATTCCGCTGCGAGTAAGGCAATTATGGGAATGATTAGAGGATAATGGATGGATTAGCGGTTGGGGTGTTACACTCGTATTTGAGCTTACTGTCGCCATATACGGCTTTCATTTTCAATGTAAAGTATGAGCTACGGTTGAGCCGAGCATCTTATGTATGTTATAAAAATTTTCCCTTGATATTATTGATTCACCAATTATCGGTAGTATATACACGTTATTATTGTCTGTTCATCAGGTGTAGCACAGTAGGGATCCTGTTAAGGTTTCTAACAAGGTATAGTTTCCTCTCAATTAAAATGTTCCTACGGTTGTGAATCAACTCATGTGAGTATTAGTATAATGTTTCTACTCCTTTTATCCTACCATGTTTATAGGTAGATTCCCATTTAATGTATATATTGATTCATAAAGAAAGACATGGAAGTCGATCTTTCCTTCCAGATGGCAATTGGCCATAACTTAGAAGATAGCTTGAGAATACTGTTATTATGGGTAATTTTCTCTTGATCTCATATTTATTTATTAACATGGTTCATGGAATCATAATAGTTAGTATTTCGCTTATAATTGACTATTTTCCCGACATACGCGGTGTTGTTTTAGCTATTTAATCTCCTTAGGGTAACCTGGACAACTTAACTCTTAATTTATATCTTCTACATCTCATATACTTATTAGTCACATTTTATCTTAGGTTAAAGAATAAATAATACTTACGTATCACAGAAACATTTGTGACCACTTGTAAGGAGTCTTAGGAATCATCCAACCCTGGCGGGGTACGTCAATGTTGAACTATCCTTCCACACCATTTTGTTTTGGTTTTCCCTTGATCTGACCAGGATCAAGTTCGACCTCCCACGTCAAATATCAAACAATCATCTAAATGTCTTTTTCCAAATTTTATCTTATCAATTTTGTGGCGTGGTGAGTACTACATTTTCTTTTGACCACTATACAACTATTCCAATAACTGTAGTTACCTATGCTTGAATCTAGTGTATTCCCAAATCCCCGGTACCATATTCCCTTGATCAAATCATCAAGCGGGGAAGCCGGTTTTTTTTCCTCTTGGCATAAAAGGTAAATTCTTATTAACACATCTAGGCTCATACTGTCTAATATTATATCCATCAATCATTTCAACTCTTAAATCCATCATACAAGTAATAAGTTCCGTCATGGACTTGCATACCTTAGAATACTCTCTTCTCTTTAAAAGGCTTATCCAATATTTCACTTATCAGGGCTTGATTATTGCCTATACTTTGATTACCATCACTTGGAGCAGAGACAGTCGCAGTTAGACTTCAAGAAAGTTTTTAACTCCTTCCACCATTACAGTTCCATAAAGTACTATTTCATCCGCCTTAAAGCTTGGCTTTCTTATTCCATCTAAACTCCATTAATCAGGTGAACCATGTGTCCAGCCTAGGTTAAGTATATCTTAATAATAGTACCATCTCAAGTTAAGAATTTCCAGATTGAATCCAACGGTTTGGTAACAGGACAATCAAAGTGTATTGTTTGTTTCTATCTCTTAGAAACGTGGTTAATCCACAAACTTAATGGCTTCCAAAATAATCGATTTGGTGTAACAAATAGAAGGTCTAGAATCACAGGGATTAGTATATATTGTTAGGAAGGTTTACGTATAGACTACTTATTGCTAGCCAAAGGGTATGTCTTCCTATTTTTTAAAAAAAAAAAATTACTTCCACTCACTTTTAGTGTACATAATAATTCAAATCTTAATGTAGCTCATGTTACCTCCATGGTAAGTGTCAAGGAGATTTTTTTTTGTTACCATATTTATATTAAAATTTATATTACATAGGGGGTTAACCTTATTTGATTTCCTGTGCTCCTTAATCTGTATTCATCAATTGAGCTGTCATAGAAGACATATGTTCGTATTTGAACCATAAGGATAGTGTAGGACGATAGCCTCAAATAAGGTAGTATTTTAATGATACTTAGCCCTCTGAAATATTATACTCCTCAGCGTTTTAGGTTTACAACCTCCTAATTATATGTATGTATGTAGCATTTGGTATAGCTAATTAGGTAGTTCTCCCGACTTCAGAAAGTTATATTCAAAATTTTGTTCTCTCCCCTTCATTAATTAGGAGTTCAGCACTGTTATATATTGGTACTAGCTGAGACCCTTGGTATTTGTTCAGGTATTTTATAACTCGTACTTATCCATGATGGATGTTTAGTTATATATTTTGAGATCATGTTCCTCTATTGTCACTTTCAAGGTTTTGCACTATTTTCTCTTGGAGTTAATAAGGGATTGTAAAATTTTCCAGTCTCGCACTGAGCGGTAAGCTCGGTGCCTGGGTATCCCATAAAATTTCAGTGTTTGTTCTTTACGTGTAGGTCTTCATCAAACCCTTTTTACAATCCATGTAGTCTTAAATATACATATTAATTAATGTATTCCTTTTCATGACATCTGCTCGTCATTTAGGCAGGTCATACTTTTAGTTACTGTAAGTTTGGACAGTTAATATCGCCCTTCGGCAGATCAAGCAAAAGTAACTTACTATTGCTCGCTGTACTATCTCGCACCATGTTCCCAAATTTTTTTTTTTTTACTTTGGTTTAATACTCTTAATCCCATGATATACTAATCTGGATTCTCCACCAATATCAACATGTCTCCTAACTTCAAAATAATCTTCTTCGCCTTATCATACTCTTCTTATTGCCAAAAAAAAGAAAAAACTCAGCATCATCTCCCTGTGGAGATGCTACAACTGGTATCCCAATCCTTACCCATACTCATCATATATAATTTAAGTTTTGATCCACTCTCATATCCTGGAATATAAAATCCTCCCAGGCTTATCCCAAAGTTCTACATTCATCTATAATAGTTATTTGTTCATTTACAGTTAAGTATTTTTTGAGTAGGATCATGCCGGTCAAATTACTTGGTATTATGCCCCTGGATATTTCCGACCTTCGCTCATAGGCTCAGGTGACCACGGTCTCATAGGTAAGGAAATTAAATTGAAGTATCCCATTAGTGAGAGGTTACCTAAATCAGGTCTCTCTAAATTTTGATACTACTAATCACATATAAGTCTCATCAACTGATAAATATAAACACACATTTGCATCATGCATTAGGTTTAAGTTCTAGGCTTACCGGTTTCGCGCTGAGCGCTAGCCTCAGCGCTTGAAGTTCCCACTGTGTACATGGTATTCTTCATGGAACTATCTCCTTTCCCTTCCGACTCACGGATGAGGATGGTTGTTCTGCCGGTCCTCTAGCATAGGTTTGTTCTGCGGTGCCTGGCCTACTCTTGGTCCGCCCGCCTCAATAACTGGTGTCCTCTGTGAACCTCTAGCTCCCTTGTATACTCGGCTCCCTGGATTGGAAAACATTCATACTCCCTGTGACCTTCCTTTTTGCAATAGCGGCACTTCACCTTCCTTCCTGCGCAATCTACGCCTGGGTGACCATTTCCACAGCGTTTACAGTAATAGTGACGTCGGGTTGGCTTATGCCTCTAGGTGGTGCTGTTCTTAGTGGTTGAGTATCAATGGTTGGGCCGGTCAGACGAGGGACCTGCCCCTTCGTCTCTGACATGGAAATCCTTCCGCCCTTTCTTCTTTTCAAAGATTTCTTCACCTTCTTGCAGAATCCACCAGAGGTTGCTCCATCATCACTCCTCCAGTACTCTTCCTTTTCTTTCTTCCTGCGTCGGTGTAGTCGACTCCTGGTACGTAGTCCAACAACTGGTGATCCGCGCGTAGTACTGGTCAACTGTTTGACTCCCTTGGATTAAGGTCTCGATCTCTTGCCTTTTCCTCTGTTTTAGGTGTTCGGGTAGAACTTCTCCCGCAACACTTCTACAAACGCTGTCCATCCAAAGTCCAGTGTAGCTCTACGGTGGCCCTCCACAGACCGCCACCAAATGTCAGCTGCGTCCTTCAGGTTGTACGCGGCGATGTCGACCTGCTGGTCTTCTGGGACTCTGACAGCCTTGAACGCCTTCTGGTGCTCCATTATGAATTTCTCCAGTGCGGCGGGGTCCGGTTCCCCTGAATAAATGGTACTCTCGCGTCTGCAACGCTCTTCAACCAGTTGGTTTCCCTGGGCAGCGGCGGGTGGGGTATGGCTCCCGTAAGTTGAGCTTCTAGTTGTTGCGCGAAGACTGCCATGGCTGCCGCTAGGTCTGGTACTGCTGGAACATCCGCCGGTGTCTCGTCATCGCGTCCACTGCTGCCTCCACGTGGTCCTTCTCTTGTCGACATCTAAACAGTATACTATTATTTCTATTCGGTTGTTACACCGTCATACACAATCACAGTCATGTAAGTAAGTTACCTACTAGCAATTAAATATCCCTAGGGTTTTTTTCCTAAGTCACGTATCCTCACAGACGTTTTCCCGTATTCTCCAAATATCCTATGCTCATTGTCCTAGACTCAGTATCTTTCATCAGAGCGGTACTCCGCTCTGATACCACTTTTTGTAACACCCCTAATCCTAAATCTGTAACGACGTCGCATATCGTAGCATAATAAATAATAATTCGTAGCGGAAAATAAAACTAACTACCTTGGTGTTACACACCGTTACCCACCCTTGTGAGTAACAGGGCATCCATCCAACAACCTTAACTCCTTACGCTGTGATGAACAGATACTGAGCACTCTAATTATTACAACCAAAACCAACTAAATTAGCAACTAATTGAATACATCAACCTCTTTATTACAGTACAAACATGAAACCAAAGGTTTGTTGAAAAACACACTGCTACCCCGTGTCCCGCACTCCGGCTTGAGTCTCCTTCAATAACCTGGAATGTTTGGCCCAATAAGGGCTCAGCAATCGAAATGCTGGTATGCTAAATGTAGTCTTAAATCATTTGGATTCCTTAAGTCGTTTTAGCCATCTTGATATTAGATTCATTACATAAAATACCGGTTTACAATGATAACAGTAATAATTGTAAACATTTAACAATCACATAACAGTTCACCTGTAAATATCAGTGTGCAATAGTACACAATACCAATAACCACACAACAATAATCCATAGCAATAACCAATAAGCACACATTAATAATCCATAACAATCACCAAAACAAAATACGCGTATTAGACTGTACTTATTAGTTAGCCACCTGACCTTTATCTTTTAAACCAATCACTTAACCTTTTTCCAATTAAATTTCCACCTCAAGCGTCATGTTAAGACAACCCTTAATAACTTATTAATGGACAGTAGTCCTCTGTGTTCCTTTGGAACTGTTACCAGATGACCCTAGGCCCTGGTTAATTGACCGATTCGGTCGAACCTGTGCACCAACGGCAGTGCCCTCCGTCATCCCCGAATGTGGCTGATGGATTTTCTTGAGTGACTCTCCTTTGAAGTCTCTCGTAGTGATCACAATGCGCAACCAGAAAGTCGAAACGATCTGGATTCCTCTCTTTATAAGTTAGCCCTTTTTGTCAGTGACATAATAACCAATCCTTTAAGACTATAACAGTTGACCTTTAGTTAGGTTCAATAATACCTTTAGGTCAGTTAGTCTTGTTCCAGTTTAGATGTATAAACTTCCAGTCATAAGACGTTCGCGTATATAATATAACGCAACTTTTTGAGTAATACAGTACACAATATCATTCACATAAAATCACAGATATCGCTCTTAAACAATTAACACATAATGTCTGGACCTTAGGATAATCCTTAGGACATTCAGACCACACAATTAACATACCGTTCACCAAGTAACTGCTAGCTTGACAAACTCCTGTTCAGTAGACCCTCCTCGTACACTGTTATTTAACATGCAATACCGGGTAATATTAATATAACTATTCATTAAATATTATAGTACTGTCACTGTAATGTTTATACTCGTTGTACAATAACTTCGTATGTTCTTTTATTTCCCCCCCTGTTATTTTACAGTGACTCTAGGTAGTTCAACAGTTCATTATTTTATGTGATATTCACATGTGATAATGAATTCCCACTGTACTGATATCTTTATTTCATTAATCATACATCCATAATTATTTTCTTATTCTTTATATTATACCCCCTGGTCATTTTTATTATAACCAAGATTATTTTATAAACTTTATATTATACTCCTTAATATACCATAATACATTATATACCTAGTTTTACTTCCCTTCCTTATTAAATTACAAACCAACCTTTTTAATTTGGTATCTATGTTTTATACCCAACAACTTTATAAATTATTAAATAACCACATATAGTTTCCGGTAATTATAATTTGAACCCATTAACTTTTACAACTTACCAAATGACCAAATACTTTTATAATTTACTAAATACCCATATTAGTTTTCGGAAATTGTAAAATAATTATATTAACTCCTATAAATTGCCAAATAACCTTATAACTTTTATAATTCAATAATTACCCACATAACCTTTGTAATTATTAATTAACCACCTTACTTTAACAATTTACCAAACACTCTTACAATTTTTCGGTAACTACAAATTGGTCTCACCAACTTTTATAAATTACTAGTTAAGCCCATAAGCTTTCGGTTTCAACATATAGTTTTTCATATTTACACTTTTAACTCCAAAACTTTATATAAGTTACAAATTAACTTATTAACTATAGTTTTAATATTTAATTATCTTTAATTCCAAAAAGACCCATATAAATTCACAAATTATATTTGTGTCCATAAACAATTCGGTATTATACATACACTTTCATAAATCACATTTTCACCCTTAAACCTTTACAAACATAATATTTGATGTCATAAATCATTTTAACCCAAAGTTTTTGGTCAACATTTTGACCAAGACTTAATTTCACAATTAATACTTTCAAATACCCATAAAATCATAAGTAATTCTCGGCCATACTCCAATCTTCCCAATTACAAAAAGTCCCAAAACTTTATAAATTGTTATTTTAACACTTAAACACTTATTTAAATTCACCAAAATTCATAATATTAATTCCTACCTTATATTATATCATAATTATGCCAAGACCATCATTAACTCTCGGCAATTATTTTTAATACCCCAAACTTTTCAAAATTTACATTTTAACCACATAACTTATTAAACTAGCCATTTAAATACTTGTAGCCATTTTTAATGTTCCAAAAATTTATAAAATAAGTTAATAAACCTATATATACTTCAAAATTCACCAAATCCCATATATAGCTCTCGGCCACAATTTAATTTTATCATATGGTTTTAAAACTTGATTTAAACTTTATAATAAATACATATAAATGTATATAAGCCATATAACACTTCTAAAAATTATGCTAATGACTTGGAATGATTATAAACCCAAAATAGAACATATTATCCTTAGATATTTTGGTTTAACCATATATGTATCATATTTAATTTTTGTGACACAATTTTTATACCTTAAGGTAATAATCTTACCTTATATGTTATAAATTATTTTCCTTTATATTTTATCTCAATAATTTTCGGCCTTAATATTAACATGGCCTAAACATAATTTTTATACCAAAGTTTGAAGCTTAAATCAAGCTTAAACTTAATAAACCTTACTTATATAAACTTACCCTTAAATCAAGACAATTCTTGTACTTGATTTCTCCTTGAATTCCAAGCTCTCCAAATGCTATCTTGATGAATAATTTTCGGCTCCTTAATATATTTAGGAGATCCATTTGTTAGACTTCTAACAAGGATTTATAAATAATATTTGAAGTAATTTTTACAAGAGTTTACCTTAGGAATTTAACAAGGTATTTTTGATACACCTTGGGATGTTTGTAGATCCAAGTTTCCTTCATGAAATAATGAAGAGAATATAGACTTAGAAGCTCTTATATTTCGAAAATGATTTAGGCAATTATTTAGGATTCTTCAACATAAAAATATACCTTAACTTGATCTTGTTGTTCCTTGTGTTGTTGTTGAATTTAGGAACCTCCTTGGAGCATATATGCTTGGCGATTTCTTGTAGGTTTGCTAGGATGGTTTCTTGCTTCAAGACTTAGTAGATTTAACTAGGAATTTACATAGAAATGGTGTTAGGATTTAATTCACCATTAATGGAGTTTAGAGCTCTAGGGAGTTATCATAACAAAGGAAGAAGAAAGAGAGCTTAGGAAGGTACTTACCAATTTGGTAATGAGGCAAATGGGAATGAGGGTTCACGTAGCATATTAGAAGATGGCAAGGCTGAATCAAATGAGATTGATTGGTAAGTCACTAGTCCTTATTTTATGTCATATTTATGATTACTTTGATTACAAATTAGGCTACTAAGATCCCTTAATTGTCTAGACATACGGCTGGTTGATCATATTTGTCTCCTAATACCTCTTGGTTTACGGTAATGGAGGTGCCATTACATAGATGATGACTAAGCCTAGATTATAGGTAAATAAACAAGACAATAATCTATCATTTAACAAGCTTAATGGTTGCTGCTAACCTTGTCCTTTCATGCAGGTTTGATCGGCATCAATGAAATGGGAGGCTCCAATTGCACTAGACTTGCGGCTAAATGGAGTTCTTAGGAGCTAGTTTAGGTTGTTAATTGTAAAGCTAGTAAGTGCTAATTAGTTTATGTCTTATTAAGTTTATTAATGACACTCACTTGTTTTTTTCCTGCAGGTGTGATCGGACTTAATGGAGGTAGCAGCTCCATCTTGAGTAGACTTACAACAATAGCTAGGTAGGAATCAATTTTTTGTTTATATTAGGCATGCTTAGGCTTAGTCTTGTTTGTTTATATTAGATCACTAGCAGCAATAATTCTTCCCTAATGCTCTGCCCATTCACGTAATCACATGCCCCCTCTCTTTACTTATCACAATCGGATGTCCCATGTGCTCTAAGAGCAACTTGACCTCTTTGATTATTGCCTTGTATAAAACTAGTACTAATTACTTATTCTTTTGTGTATTTTAGTCTCATTACTTTTGCTTATCTAATCTTCTCATACCTCTTGCAGGTCACACGGTGGGGAAAGCTTTTATTTACAGCATTTATTTGATACTCAATCATGTAACATGTGCTGGATGAGTCATTATCTACTAAGACAATATTTTTTGCAAAAACTAGCCAACTATGACATAAACTCACGCATGGTATAGGGCTCAAATGGAATTAATTTTTCATTTGATTTTTGTTACACAATATTGTACTAAGACCATACTAATATGTGTAATAGGTTCCAGCATTTAATTGGTACATTTATATGATGGAAAAAGATGAAAGTTTTAAGATAAAAATGCTGATTTTAGGTACCTTTTTGTTCTAAAAATCGCCCCCACTTGTGCTATGAATTTAGCACTGCCATTAATTAATTTATATGGTCAATGTATCCACTTTTAATTTTAGTAACTCGTGGCTCCTCAAAAACTTCAAGGTAATTGCGTAAAACACTTTTTATGACACCCGAAGGTGCATTTTTGTGCTTTAAGGATTTTCTGAAAATAATTAGTCGCTATGAGTTCCAAGTGTTTATTGACATTTTTTACAGTCAATAATAATGTTAAGGTGTTACACTGAGTTATATGGGGTTATATAAACTTGTAACTCAATTTCGGGCTAAAGGGGCACTCCCGGGGTAAAAAGGAGCGTTAAGAAATTCCCCCGAGCACTTTGCTTATTTTTGAGGAAGTAACTTGGGAATTCTCTTTAGAATGGTTAATAATGATTTTAGGAACTCTAAGAATAATTTAATAGGAGTTCGTGCCACCTTGGCACTCTACGGGGCATCCCCGGCCTTTATGGGGCCCACATCGGGAACCTCCAAGAACTTTGTATCTAACTGGGAATTTATCCTGAGAAATTCATCTTAAATGTTAATTAAAGTGTTATTGTGTATTTAGAATGAAGTGTGACGCTTTTCTTTATTTAATATATTTCCGGGGCTTTCGGGCCTTAAGGGGCCCTTAAGGAAACTCCCGGGCATATTGTATTTTTACTCAGTTCTAACTGAGGACTTGTGTTTAAAAGGTCATAAAATGATCCTTGGTTAACTTCATTTGAGTTTTAGAGCTTATATAACTTGTTTATCTTAAGGTCGGGCTTTAACGCACGTTTTTAACCTCAAGAGTTTAGGTGCGTTTTTAACGCCCAAGTGTTTATATGTTTTCTTAGGGTTTAATAAACCCCCAAATAATATTTATAATTCCTAAAATAATATTTATTTACTTATATTTAATTATTTAAATGTTAGGGGTATTTCAAGTAGTATAGTTGGCATGAAAGGTACGTGGAGGAGCTGGTTGATAGGCATGGTTAAACCTGAAGCAGCGGATGTCAAGAGTATGTCCAGGCTTGTGACAAACCTGGCACCGTGGTCTGGTGTTTGGACGCCCAGTGAAGGTAGTATTAGAGTAAGTGTTGTTGTTTCTTCCACCAGACCGAGCATTAGAGTTGCCACCTCTACGGCCTCCTCTATCAGAATTTCCTCTACCCCCATGGTTAGATGAGTTCTTGGACCGATTGTAGGTAGTAGAATCAAGAGATGTAGTGTGGGCAGTCATATTAAAATTGATGTGTTGAGTATAAGGGACTCGTGAGTGAGAAGAGAGCTATAGATATGTCGGGAAGATAAAGGATCTGGTCTCATGGTTAAATTTGTTTGGACGGATTCATACTTAGGGGCAAGACTTGAGATAATATAAGAGCAGAATCGAGCATCTGTAAGTGGTTCTCCAGCAACTGATAGAGCATTTGACAACACTTTCATTTTCTTAAAATATTCAGTCACAGAATCTGCTCCTTTCTTCATATTTCGTAGTTGAACTCTTATTTACATGGCCCTTGCTGCTGATTGAGCAGCAAACATGCTCTTAAACGTATTCTAGGTATCTGCTGCACTATCACATTCCACAAATTGCCAATAATAGACTCTGACAGAGATGTATTAATGACAGACATGACCATCTGGTCACATTGTTCCCATTTTACTATTCCAGTTTCATTAGTTCTCGATTTTGGTTTTTATGCGTCTATCCAGCCAAATAATCCATGGCCTCTTAAATATGGTTGTATCTATTTTTTTCCAAGTGGGATAATTCTTTGAAGTGAGCTTTATGAAATGAGACAAGAGAGAGATCAATAAAGGCATGGAGACGATGCTAGACATGGATAGAAATACTCCCATACCATACAAAGCATGATAGTCACAATGGGGATATTGGCACAAAACTTGATATGGATAGAAATACTCTGTATTTTTATTAATTCATCCCTCATAATCGGCTGGCATTGTATTCACTACTATTTATAGTAGGGTTCACATAATGTTTTGTCAAATAGAAAACTAGGCTATTCTAACTTAGCATTTACAGAACTTGGGCTTATCTGCTACATTTGTCTTCGTAGAAGAAACGATTTCTCTTCAATTCAAGCAAACACACACCATGCACCTACTTCGCTGTGCTTGAGAACACTACAGTGTTAGATGTTAATAACCCGCACCATAGTGGCCTTACCATAGAACCATCTATCCAGCCGGACTTGTCCTTCGCACACAGCCCGGCCCAAAATCCGTACCCCTCAACTGTGTTGAAGTAATTAAGAAGCATCCCTGGTCCATCCCAAGGATGAAGATGACATGCTCCAGATTCTTGTCTGTGGAAAATGCAGGTACACCAAAGAAAGAACAGGAGCGAAAGCAAACAAGTCAAAAGAATCAAGAAACGAAAAAGAAAAAAATTACATTACATGTAAGGATTTCTGTTTTTCAGATCAGAAAAGATAGTTTTACAGCCACATGGTATATATAACACTAAGATAGAATGTAACAAGTGTACAGCTGGGCTTAACTAGTATATCCTAACAATTTTCCAAATTTCATTTACGAAGAAAGAGGATACTAATTAATGTTTCTATTTATATCAACAAATAAAAGTGTTGGAATCATACATTGCAGTCCGGAAGATAGATACATGAGGTTAAATAGACATCATATCCATCTATATCAATGCCAGCTTTGCCGGGAAACCAGCTCACTTTTTCTTTGGAACAACTTACAAAGCATCCATACAAAGCCAGCAACACTTTTGCTTGCATATTCACATGGATTCTCATTCATATTCCATGTCTGTAGACTGTAATCCTTCCAATAATTATTCTGCATGCCACCCAACAAAGTATATCAGAAACCAGTACGTTCAAATCAATGACACAACACATGGAGGAGAGTTGCACTTTCACTATGAGCAACACAAGCACGTACCAGGCGCATCATAATATTTCAACAGTTACCGCCAGAGGAATTGAAGCTTGTCATCACTCAACAACATAAGTTGACCTTCTCCAAGTGAATGGTCATACTTTAGATCACGCATAGGTCCAAAACATTTCAAACCCTGACACACCGCAAAAGTTGGCAATTCCTGTAACAGTAACTCGGATGAGGCTTCGTCCGCAAATGCAAATATTGAACCTTGATCCTCCGTTTGAAAAATTGCAGATTTTGGTAGTCGAACACTTGGGACATTGGCAAACTTAACTCCTAACTTCACATAGCCACTGCTCATTCTTTTATACACAACATGTAAACCCTTTACACATGATGATGCGATAGGAGTGAGTGGTTGAGAAACATAAATCTGGTCTGACATCTCAAATTTTGGACGATAGGTCACAACAATGTAGTCACTGGTCGAGCAATATGCAAGGGAAACACAAACTCCAAGGTTGTCTGTTCCCGGCACCAGCAATGGCCTAAAAAGAGTTAATTCAGAGGAAATAGAAAATGAATGCCAAATATCAAAACATCATCCGTAACGCATATTCAATATATTTAATGGCCATCCATATCTATCCAAGTATAAAACATCCCAAAGGAAATATAATAGATAGAACATACTGCTGTTGTCCACAACCAATGCTCCACTCGCATAAGCCAACCGAAGAAGCAGTAAGGAGAGTTCCTGACCCAGAAGGTACTGCTCTGTTGTCTTGCATGGAATATATGCTGTGAATAGGATTTTGTGTTACTCCATTCAGGGATTCCAGCGGTCTGTCAGTTCGACGAGTGTCAAACACCAAAAGCATTCCATTCTGCATTGTTTTCATAGCAACTTGGTCATTGAACCTTATCTCAGTCAGTAGTACTCTTGCCCGCCAATAAAAGAGGGGACAAAATAAGTACCTGCATTCCAGCATACACACGATGCGGAGATTTGACATCCCACGAGCAGGACCAAGCAGGTACCTGCAAGTACATGACGGCTAAAGTTGGACATCCCAGTCATCATGATACCAAATATAATACAAGGTTACCAACAGTGAGGGAAACTGACAAGACAACATACTCTAGTCTACAAGATGTAAGTGCATGGAAATCCCTTACATGTAGATTATAGTTAAGAACCACGTTGTTGCTCTCTAAGCTGAAAAGAGAAAAAAAAAACCGCTTTCAACCACCTATCAATTGCATATAATTTCATTATAACATACTAAGCTATGCAAAAAAAAAGCTACTCAAAAATACCTGACAATTGATAATTTCTTCCCCAATGATGCAACAAGCACAAGCCTGGAATGTGGAGAAACACGTAAATCCTTAACTGCCTTGACATATGAAGGAAGAACGATATCTTCTTGATCATAAGGACTTAATAAGCTCATCTACAAGGAAAAATGAAAATATATAATTGCTTAATTGCACTTTCAAATTAAAAACAATTGTTCCAACAGCTTTTAGTTGAGCGGTTCTTTGGATTGAGCAATAATAAGAGCATTCAATATATTACTTTAGTGAGTAAAGGTGTTCCACCAACTCTGGTCGAATTTCGAGCAATAATCAACATTTGGCCTGCAGCATCTCTGTCAAAGAACCGGGCACCTTTCATCTGAAATTCCCTCTGGATACATTAAAACAAGTACAAATGCAATTAATTAAAGGGCACTCAACAAAGTAGAGAGTAATACCTCCACCCGACAGAGGCGGGCTTACACTAATCCAACTAGTTACTTGAAAAGAAATTGGAAGCCTCCACTACAACCTTCCAACCAATATATATTCCAAGTACAAGAGTAGGATACACAGCAAGTATTTATCCATTAGACTACCATAAGATGAGTTAGATTAAATTTATAACAAACACCAAAACTTACTAAGATACAAAAATCATAGTAGTATGGTCAAAGAGCATAGAATTTGGGATAAGAGAAATCAACACAAAACATTAAAAGCTTGTGCAACATAACTCCGTCAAAGATACCATTAATGCATTATAATATACAGACGGTATCCATCAAAATAACCACAAGCTTGTACCTTATGTTGAATAAGTGATAATATAGAATACAAAAGGAGCATATTTCAGAAAAATGACTAGCATAAATTAGAGGTAATGAGCAAGATGGTTAATCATAGAGAAATTGAATAGATATAGACAGCAAAATAACTAATTGATTTGTCTGTCGATAGAGATGAGCAAAATCCACACCTGTAACGTAAAACCACCACATGGTACTGAACAGTCAATGGTTGAACCCTGGATAAGTCCTGCAGGGAATGTTGCATATCTAGATATGAGACTTATGGAATGGGGTTGTAGCTAGAACTGATTAAGCCTTAGAAATAAGGACAAACACATAACTTTCATCTGGAATAAGTAAGGAAAATGATGCCATTCAAGTGAACAGCTATGATGAGACAACATTGACCTTTTTGCCATTCATGATATCCTCTAGATGCAACATTATATGTCAAGGAATCAACTTCGGGATTGAACAGCTGCTCTGGATATTTGATTCTCTACAAGAGCAGATCCACAGTTGTTAGCAAAAAGAAGCAACTATAAAGTAGATAGATAGCAGACCAACTGTTTCAAGAACAATCGCTAGTTAGTCCTGAATAAACTTTTGAAATACAACAAAGTGCATTAAAACTTCTAACTTCACGGATATCACAGCTTTTCGGGAAAAATGTGGTTCACTGCAGAAGAATATATAATCTTTGAAACTTGAAACTAAGTGGATGACAACGAGTAGAGAGCATCCAACAAAAATATCCATTTAATGACTTTCAGCAGAAATTAATAGTGAACAAATAAAACAAACTGTAGGTACTTTTCATCTCTATGCACAAACGAAAAACCAAAACTAGCCTTACCTCTTTTTGTCGATGCAACTGCATAAACAATTCAGCTTCTTTATTTAGCCACTCAGTTTCTTTCTTCAGCCACTCAGCTTCTTTTCTTAGCCACTCAGCTTCTTTTCTTCGCCATTCTGTATCCTGAATAAGAGAACTATTCAGTATCCCAAAACAATCTTTTGACAATTAAGGCAGAAATTCATTTACGTGAATGAAAAAAATTCAACTATGCTAGCATGTATTTTTTAGAAATCCTTTCAATTCTAGCACCAAACTCAGGAAGCAATAGCAAAGGCGGTCAAACATCTCAATCAGGCTCGACAAAGAAAGAATCAGATACATATATAAATATAAAATCTTACTTTATTCTCTAGAGTGAGGCATTTGTGCTCGAGAAATATTATTCTCTGTCAAGGCAAGCACACATAACCCACGTTATAAATCCCACTGAAGCACTGTTCTGTAATCAGGAACAGAATAAGATTTTGAACTACCTGTTGTGATTCATCGTCTTGCACAAGTACCCGTGACCCATAGATCCTCCTAAGATCCTTCAATGAGCATTTGGAATTGCAGTGCGGACACTAAAAAAACAGCAATTTTCCGGATGAAGCAACAAAAATATAAAGTGGATAGAGCGCAGAAAGAATCAAAAAAAAAAAAAGAGAAGAAACAATGAAATGCTGATAGATGGGATACTTTTCCGGAGCTTGGACGCATCCGAAGCCACTTCTTGATGCAGGACATCCCGAACAGATGACCACAAGGAAGACAGCTGCAAAGAATAAGCGCAACTTGACAATTACAGTCGTATATGAATAACTGAGAGTAACCAACCATCCAGAATTTCTAGGAGGGAACTCGAACCAGGGATAATGTTCGCCGCTGTTAGACCAAGCTTCCATGCAAATAGGGCAGTACTGGCCTTCAGTCTCCTCCTGGTTCCTCCCCGTTTCATCGCCTCCCGAAAGGAAGGAAGCCGCTTCCCATCCCTGAAGCTTCTCCCTGTCCTCTTCTCCTGCCGCTTGAGACGATGATGTCTCGGTTGTCAATACCCTAGTCGGAGGACTTATAAACCGTACGTCTTCCTCCGCTTCTTCATCTTCTTCTTCCCCTTCCTCTTCTTCCTCTTCCTCTTCGTCCTCTCCTGCCGCTTGAGACGATGTTGTTGTCTCGATTGGCAATACCCTAGTCGGAGGACTTATAACCCGTACGTCTTCCGCCGCTTCTTCTTCCTCTTCCTCTTCGTCCTCTTCCTCTTCGTCCTCTTCTTCGTCGCCCTCCTCTTCTTCGTCGTCCTCCTCTTCGAATTCCGGTACCTCCCTGCCTGCGAAGAACCCTCGGCGGGTTAATGCGCGGCGGCTCATAGTACCAGTCCCAGACCTCCTTTTCCTTGATTAGCTGCTCTCGGACGTCGGGAGGGGGGAGGGCATTGGTAAATTTCAGTGAGCCAGATTGCCAGAACAGTTAAGGACGGAGGCAGCGGCGGGAGATGATTAAGGATCCGGGTTTTCCCTTTTTGTTGATTTTGAAAAATCCAGTCTTGTGGGATTCGTATCCGGGTTTTTTCGTCTCAATAAAAAAATGCAATATGAAACTGTCGGGGAGATTATTTTGGCGCCATAAATTTTTAGGGCGCGTTGGGAGTTGATTCATGATGGTCTTTTGCTTATATGTGGTCTGATTGATAATGATTTATGTGATGCTTGTGGTCAATCTGAAACTGCTAATCATCTTTTCAGAGAATGTCCGGTGAGTTTAAGTGTTTGGTCACACTTGCTGAAGAAATATTCCAATTAGTCAATGGGCTGATTGCGATTTCAAAGTCTGGTTTGAAAGGAACCTTAGACAATCTGATTTGTTGACTCTTAATTATGCTGATTGGCCTAAAACCTTTGCGATCACCTGTTATGTTATTTGGTTCTGGCGAAATCATAAGTTTCATAATGACATTCCGGAGACGGATTTACCACTTACTCTTCTTTTTCAGAAACTGCAGGAATGGCTTGAGGTGGAGCCGATAGTTCATCTGCAGAATAGAGTTGTGGAGGTTGAGCTACAGAGATGGCTCCCCCCCCCCCCCCCCACACATGGCTGCTTCAAAATTAATGTGGATGGTGTGTTGCTCAGAATGGAAACGCTGCTACAGGAGGATGCTGCAGAGATGACAAGGGAGATTGGATTGCTGGATTTACACACTTCCTGGGATGTGCAAGTGTACAAGAAGCAGAGCTTTGGGCTATCCTAGATGGCTTGCGGCTAGCTAGTAGTAAAGGCTGCCAAAATATTGTTTTAGAATCTGATTGTGCTGAGAGTATCAAGTGTATTTCTAAGCTTAGGAGTGTTACTCATCCTTATGAGAGTGTATGTAAAGCCATTGAGAGGCTTAGTCTTGATTTTAGAAGCTGCAATTTTGTTAAGATTAGGAGGAGTGCTAATAGAGTAGCTGATTGTTTAGCTAAATTAGCTTTGGGGGGTAGGCAAGGTTTCACAGCTCTTGACAGCTCTCCGGAGCAGGTTGCTCCTCTGCTCTCAGCAGATGTACTCTCTCTTGATAATAGTTAGTTTAGCCCATTTTCATCAAAAAAAAAGTTGGGTGGAGAAGCTTTATCATAAAGCTTGGTGTGGTTAACCATTATGGGGTTGACATGTAACTATGGGTCAGATTTTTGTCCAATCACAATTTGTCATCTGTTCAAAAACTTTTTTAAAAGTGGTTAATGTCCAAATCGCTGGGATAAAACACACCCTTAAGGAAACCTAAGCACGTTGGGGCTTTTGTGTTCTTGTAGAACTTGTAGCCTCTGATTCAACAACGTACACTAAATGTATGATTTGTCTCTGGAGTGGTGTGTGATAATCTAGGTTACTTGAATAACAAATACTCCCCCTCCCAAATATTAGTCATTTTTGGATAAATAAATAGCCGTATTGTAATTGTTTTTCGGCACGGAGACCCTGGCGCCACCAGGTATAATATGGCTTGAGACAGATGTCTTATTCATTAACAAAATGAATCTTCTTAATAATAAAATGAACTTTATTCATTAACAAAATGAATCTTCTTTAAGATTTACTTTTCTCAACAATTGTCGAGTCAGTGACGACAATATAAAGTGTAGAACTAATGCCAAAAAGATTACATTATCTTCCAAACACCCAAAAAACCACCCTAGTAAAGCTAAAAACATTGAAGACATTTTTAAGGTTTGTGGTTTAGGGTTTAGGGTCATAGAGTGTAGAACTAATGCCAACAAGATTAACCTACCCCCAAACACCCGAAAAACCATCCTAGGAAAGCTAAAAACGTCAAAGACATTTTGGGGTTTGTAGTGCAGGGTTTAGGGTCTAACGACCTCTGATTCACTTTTTAACAATCTTTGATTCACTTTTTTAACAACCTTTGATTCACTTTTTTTAAACTTGAGATTCACAATGAACATATGTACATACAAAAAAAAATTATCAAAACATATTCATGTTGGGTTTTATTTTGAAGAGCTCGAATTATGATAAACAATGATATAAAATTTATGTTATTTGGATTGATATTTAATAAACTACAACATTTTAAAAATTCACAAAAAGACAAAAATAAAAAAAAGACAAAAGTGGTGCCACCCCAACTCCAGGTTCGAAATTGCCTTGTTTTTATATTAATGTATATTAGGATGGATCTTTGCCCCTTTCATCATCACCAAATGTTGATTGCTGATTTAAATTGTAACACCCCTACCGCTAATCTCGTCATTAACACAAACTCGCCTCATTAATCATACAATCGCAGCGGACAGTTTCCATACTACGGGGTGAAACAATGCTGTTAGCCACCCACGTGACTAACAAGGCCTAACTCTATTACGCATCGGCTAATGGACCGGAATTCCGAGTACTTACATGAATACAATTCTCATTATTACTAACTAAGTCGCATAATACAATCCTCAATTCAAATCTATACCGAGTCTAAACAATCCTCAACTTGCCGATAACATTCGGTCTTACAATACAACAATTACAATGTAAATAAATAAAACTACCCATGCAATAGCAGCAACCCGTCCTACTCTCGAACATTAATCAGCTCCACTGTACCTGAAAAGTAATAGGTGACCCCAAAGGGGCTCAGCACCTTTGCTGGCATGGTAGTCGTGCAACCTACTAACTACCAGGCCCACACTCAACTAATTCTCGTCTTAATACGATTGATTTTATTTAAATCAAAACATGGAGTGCAATAAACATACAACATGCTCGCATTCACAAGTATTCAAATAAGGAATATAATCACAACTAACACATTAATTTGTTAGTTTACACAATCTTACTCTTTAGGTCTGGAGGGTTTCTACCTCACTAATGCCACATTCTCATTGTTCAATATCTTATTTCCCTTCGGATACTTTACTTGTTCTCTTAGTTCTATAGACACTACATGTCTCATCTTGTTTCCTCAATCATTCTTCTCTTGAATAAGCCTTAAGTCAATACACATGACCTCCGGGCAGAGACAATCACAAATCTCACCACCGGGCTTTTGAGTTCTAGTCTTACTTCCCCGGTTTTTGACCCTACACCAGGTCTAGCATAGTGGGAAGATTCAACTAGCAACCGAAACTACTCTCTTAGTTCCTCTTTCTTTCAAATATGTCTGAATCTCTCTCGGACTTCTCACATTCCCAATCACTCCTCTCATAGGACTCATAACATATTTATGTATATTAGTCTAGAAGCTTCACTCTCGATGTCATCTAATAACTTAGGGAATTTTCTCAAGTTCTTGTATTCTCAGATTTAAGGGTTGCCCCAACATTTCGAATACTTATACATTCGGGTCATTTTCTCATACCGGGTCGGATCCTCACATAGGAGGTCGACTATCATAAAAGGGAGTTCTCTACTCCCATACATCTCTCTACATTCTAGTGACTTCATAAATTGTATTATCGTTGTTCTCGACGAAACATTAAAAAGGGAGTTTACTGATCCCGAACATCTCTTCTTACTTTTCTCATTAGTTCATAATGTTGAACTACAGTTATTCTCTAGTTGAGATTTCTTACGTGTTTCTCCACGTTTTAGTTACTTTGTGTATCGACTCTTTCTACGAGTCACTAACCAAACGTTGTCCTAATGTGAGTTGATCTGCGATATTCGGTTAGATCACTTACTCAAGCAAGGAGGGTTAGCACTTACAACAGGCATCATGATATACATATATATTAAATGCAATAAACATTTTTGTGCTTTTATCTTGTTAGGTCGGCACACAAACAAATAGCATACAAGCCGAGCGTAACTCGGTAGGACATAAGTTGCAAGAAAACCATACCTTTCACCAAGGATAATTCTAGCGCGTCGTCTTACGCTCCTCGGATAATTCCGAAAAAACTGGTTACATTACAAACGTTTCTATTAACGTCATGACAATACGGTATTTAACAACTAGTGCGCCCGTATTTAACCCGTTGTCCCGCTACTCTTAACTTTACTCAAGTGATCTTAAGTTCTCACTTCTACATTCAATCTCATACTTGTTTATACTCCTAAGGACCTTTACATGTCACCAAACAAGTCTTAATTACCATCTAAAACCATCACCAATAAAATCCCCATCATTTAATGCCTTTAAAACACTCACGGTTGAATTTTGCACTTGGTCCGGGACCTGGTCCGGGTCCCACTCCCGGACCAATGCACTGAGTCGATTCTCGGGTGTTTTTCTATACTGGTTCGGGACTTTGTACCTACCCAAGTCCCGGACCAACCCCTGGGTGAAATTTGGCTCATTTTAATGTGTGGTCCGGTGTAACACCCCTACTAATCCTGCTTCTAAAAATAATATAATCGCAGCGGTAAATAACAGATTGTCGTTCTAATGGTGTCACAGTTATCACTCGCCCATACGGGTGATAACGAGTTACCTGATAATCAACATGCGAAAGTATTCCCGCAGTGACCACAAGAGATAGATAGTAGTTGTAACACCCCTACTAAATCGGTTCCTAGTAATCCTATAAACGTCGCGCACAATAATATCTCGCAGCGGTAAATAATAAACTATCGCCCTAATGGTGTCACTGTTATCACTCGCCCATACGGGTGATAACGATTTACCTGGTAATCAACTTACGAAACGTATTCCCGCAGTGACCACAGAGATAGATAGTAGTTGTAACAATTTAAACCAAACTTAACATCAACCAATTATTACAGACCGTGAGCATCTAAACCAAATACACCTCGGTTAAACAACCCGAGTCCAAAACCACCTGAGTATCACACCGTACCAAGTCTAAACCAACAGTACTATCACAATGGTCACGCCTCGCTGTGACCCACCAGCTAATCACCTGAAATAAAGATGGTTTGTGGTATGGAATCAGCCCCTGTTGAGTATGTCATCACATGCCCCGTCATGCCCCAAAGACCCCTCAATTATTTGGTCGAGAGCATGAGGTTCATTACATGCAATACCGTTTTAATATTTAAAACTGTAAAACAATTAACAGTAACATCCATACAATAAACACAACCATCACCATATATAAATAATCACATGTATAACCAACGAACAACCAAGCGAAACAACGAGAACAATAAACAAGTACTAGTTCTCGTCCATGGTGTAGAAACCAATATCGTTCGCCACTGTGTAATTCTTAACTGTATTATTTGTTCAGTTATACTTAGTGACAATGCCACGTTAAAACGACATGTCTCTAGTTACCCATATATATGGCGGGTCACCCACGGCAGTAGCCACTCCAACGGTAGAGTCTCGACCAACGAGCCATTCTAGCTCACGGGAAATTTTCTTGATACTTGCGGACCCGTACGCGGACATCCTGGTATCGTTTTTGTGATCACAGCGCGCACCAAGAGCCACATCCTCCTGGCTTTACTTCCTTTCCATTAATTAATTATACCATCGCATCGCATTACCAATTTTTTTTTTCTACACAACAGACTAAGGTCATTAGTCCAATCCAGAGTCTGTAAACTCGGGATCCAGTGTTAGATACGAGAGCGGCGTTTAGAAAGGCCAATGCCCCGTATAAAAGTCTCGGATAATATGTATATCTTATTATCCTAGTGCTACAACGTTTTCTGACGATCCTTATATTTCAATAAGATAGCACCATAGCCGCTAGTTCGTTTTATATATATTGGTCCATATATACGAACCGATACTGTTAACTCAACAGCAGTAATAATAAGTAGCTATAAATATACCATTCATGCATATTAATTATCACATTCAGACAACAATCTTATCACAGATCACACAGAAGTCTGAACTGAGGAAGCCCTCAGAGACAATCAGAGACACATAACAACATACCGTTCACCCTGATGTATTACGGCGGAGTATGAATCAGCGAGATCCTATGCTCCTTGTGTAGTCTAACAGTCTAAACAATACATAATGCTACTGATTAGCATATCGTATAACAACACAATTATACGGTACCCCGTACTGTCACTAACACCTCCCGGTACCCCCCGTTATTAGCTATCAACATTTGTCGGGTTTTAGGTTTAACTCGAGACTGGAAAAGTGTTATATTACATGCGTAGTTTGTCTTGTATATTAATATACTTATTGTTGAACTCGTTATCGCATGTGACTTAACTCACCCTTGTATGTCGTATAGTTTATTTCATTATTGCATGTGTGATCCTTT
This sequence comes from Limonium bicolor, assembly GCA_023374045.1. Lineage (NCBI taxonomy): Eukaryota > Viridiplantae > Streptophyta > Magnoliopsida > Caryophyllales > Plumbaginaceae > Limonium > Limonium bicolor. The sequence goes on from CM041779.1 coordinate 314,982,120, forward strand.
GTCATGCATTATGCATCTCACCTTAGTATTTTCCTAAGGTTTGTCTCTTTTTTTTAAATTCAATGTGGTATAATTCATTTGTAAACAATACTTTGAATGTATAAATTCTTATTATCCCATGTATACTTAACATTAGAATTCCACATCTAATGTTTGTAATTCTTTTCCCTTTTATCATATGTCATTTTTCATTATGAAAACACATGGTCATTAAACCATATTATATTTTTCCACCATAACATATATTTATTTATGTGTATGTTTATGGAACTATTTCTTATATGGTAAGTCTTATAATATATATTCATTCCTTCTAATGAATACCTCTTATATTATAAATGTTATATCCTTATAACATCAAAACCATATTATAATTCCATTTAAAAATATTAATATTTCCGAACAGCACCTATGTTCTTAATATTTACAAAACCCACCACTTAGTTAATATAATGTTACATTATTGTTAGATAACATATCTTATGACATTTAAGTCATTAAAACAATTATAACCTATAGTTATATTTTGTTTATAAAATACCAAATAGCCCCTTATATTTTCGGTTTCCATTATACACCACTAAAATTCTATAAATCACAATTCCATCCCAATTTATAATACTAGTTTTCTAATTCCCTTAAACCATATATTATACATATATCTTTCTAAAACCTTATATATCATTTCAAAAATTACCAAACTATACCAAAAGGTTATTAATATTATTCCTAACCTTATACTCCTTTTAAATCTCAGTTTTCACCCCTTTGTTACCCATTTGTAACAATGTTATAAAGTATCTTATATTATACTTATAAACTCATATAAACTCCAAATTTAACCAAATAAATTTCTAAAAATTCCTAATAACCTAAGGTTGTACTAAACTCCATTTAGTACCCCAAGTTTTTGGAAATTACATTATAGCCCCATCTCTTTTAAATCTTTTACAAATTAATACTTATCTTAATATAAGGTAGTATTTTAATTTCTTAAATTTTCCAAACTTGGTCAAAGTCTCCTATATAGTCAACTTTGACTTCTAATACCAAATGGGAACCAATTTTTCGGTAATCACTAATAATAACCTATACTTTTCTATTTTTACAATTTTGACCCAAAACTTTATAAATGTTTATAATCTTTATTAAATTCATTTAAAAACCCTAAATTGCTCTAAATAAGCCCACGGCTTTCTAATTTCCTAGTAATTACGAATTGGCCCCAATTTTAATTATAAGCATAAATAAACTAAATAAGCTTATAAACTTAAATTAAAATGGCCTAATGACATGGCCTTATTACAACCTTGAACTTGCAAAATAAATTACACAATAAATGTCTCAAAATATAGCATATATTCTCGGCCTCACTTTGGTTTAATTATTTTTCCACATAATGTCATAATTTGACCATTATGTTAATTAAATCTCTTAAATGACTAGCTTAATTTATCTTAGCCATTTTTTTCCATTTTTAGGTCAATATAACCTATATATGTAATTTCACTCTCGGCCATATATATATATGCTTAAAAATTAAAAAATCATAAGTTTAAGGTGTTTATACCTTGGTTATTCCTTGTATGCACTCGGATTCTTGTAGGAAAATTCACCACATGATTTAGACATGTTTAATACACAAAAACAAGATATGGTTACACTCCAAGCTTGAGCTTAATCATAAGGAATAATTAATGTAAGATTAAGGCAAAAATCACCTTAAAATGCAAGGAAAGTTCTAGGTGGTTTCGACCTGAACCAAACACACCAAAAGGTGTTAGATCCACCATATTGACATAGGAAATAGTTAGATCACAACAAGCTACCTTGTTATTAGGTTTTACCTTGGAAAATGCCTTAAAAGAGGGTATTTCCTTTGATCTTGGTCACCCTTGCTCCAAATGGCTAACCAACTGAATGAACATGTAAATATGAAGATTATGAGTGTATAAACTCATAAAAATTGAAGGAAGAAAACCGGATGTAGAGTGGAGAGGCTTAAGGTATGTTTTTACCTTAAAATGCAATTTTGAGCAACCTTGGTCCCTCTACTTGTCTCAACCGAGTTTAGCTCTTGTTCTAACCTTAGAACACTGATAATAAGCCATAGGAATTGATGATCCACGAAATCTAGGTGTAGGTAGTGAAGAGATGAAGAAAAGGGCTAAAATGACCTTAAAACACTTACCTTAAGAGCTTAGGAGCTAGATTTGCCTTCCATGCTCAAGAACCAGACTTGAGAGCTTCAAGGAAGGAGAGGAACTCGGCTGGGCAGAAGGAATTGGACAAGAGCAAGAGAAGAGAGTGGAAAGGCTTGAATAATTGAAAAAAGTAGGTTTTACTATTGCAAATTGAATATAGGTAGCAATTTGTCCCATAATGATTGTAAGCTGTCTCCTCTCTTATTGCCAGCCGATTTCCTTGAGGTCAAATGGGTCATTATTTGACCATTGACCATGCTTGGTCAATTTTGACTCATGCGGGCCCCACTTTAGGGTTTTATTAATATTTTAATATTAAATTTGTAAAAATTCGTAAATTTCTGGAATTAAATTCCTAATATGATATAATATGATAAAATCATATTTAAGGGTAATTATAATCTTTAAGCCCATTAAAAATCAATTTAAAAGGCAATCTCACAAAAACGTGCTTTAAGGTTTTTAGCGCACATTTTTGTGTCACAGGGTGTTCCTGAGCTTAGTTCTCCTTGAGAATGGTTTATTGTGTTCCTTGCTTCATTATAATACTTAGGAATCCACTTTGGATCCTATTTGGGGTCATACAACCTTTATGGTGTCTTAAAGCACATTTTTGGCTTTACCGATCTTAAGGTGTTTTCCTTGTTGAGATCTTTTAGATTGTTCCCCAATAATATTTAGATGTTTAATAATCATCTTAGATCATTAATAGATCATTTAATTATTTTAAAGGTTAGGGGTATTTCAGTCTACCCCCTTAAAAGGCTTCGTCCCGAAGTCCTTAATCCTCTACAGTTCACCTAAGGAATCAAGTTCCACTAAGTAACCAAACATCCTTTACTAGGGAGTAACTCCCACTAGGTTCAGACCTAGTCTATACGTACAACATATATTAAATAACCAAACTCATGGTATAAACTCATTCATATCACAGCACTAAACAAGGTGCACATCCAACTCATCAACCAAAAGTACTCAGCGGTACTATGTATATATTCAACCAGGTGCACTAAGGCACATACATAAAATGTATCATACATACAATCATCCAAACAACATGTATGACCAACATACCAAACAAAAACATACCACAAAAACAAGACCTAATGCACAACATGTGCGCAAGCCAAGTGGTGTCTACCCCCCTTAAAAAGGGTTTGACCACGAACCCGTACAAGTATCACAACTACTACTTGAAGAGTGCTGGGTACTTCGCTCTCATGGAGTCCTCTAACTCCCATGTAGCCTCCTCCACCTCATGGTTCGACCAGAGAACCTTGACCATGCTAACGGTCTTGTTCCTAGTCTGCCTTGTAACACCCCATCCAAAGCCATTCGTGGTTATCGCAAGCTGAACACTTAATCGAATATGTCGCAGCGGAAATAAATAACACCTGGACCTTGCCACGGTCTGATCGTTAGAATATACCGGCCTTAACATTTACAATACTTATCCAAATCTTACCAACTCAAAACAATCACCAACCACAATACCACGACCAACCGTACAAGTATCTTAAACATAATCTCAACCTTACTTTCAGTTTAACTATAAATCGTCGGGTGCACAGGCGCAAACCCTAACTCAAAATAACATCCCACCCTAGGTCTAACCGCTCCTACTCTCGTAGTGCGTCCTCATGGGTCTCTTACCTGCAAGTGTAAAAATAGCCCCCGAGGGGTCAGCACGAATGCTGTACACCCTCTCATGGCCCCCACTAACGGGGCTACGACGACTAATTGTCGATAGCATGGAAATTGATTACATACACAAGCATAATATGAAGTACACATAACACCCAGATGAACATATATAGTTCACAAACAATGAACGACTCAAGCGTTCCCTTATCAAGTGGGTTAGTAACCCCCTCCTTAGTCCTCATTTTCTTAACCTCAGTTCCTTACCTTACCTTAATCTTAATCTTAATCTTATCTCAGTATACAAACCTTTCCTGGAAGGGATTGGTTGTAGCTTAATTCGAACCTGGGATTAGGTGATCCCACCGCACCATCTTAATGCCACCTACTCTGGACGGGAGTCCAGCGTAGCTGAGCCGACAACCGGCCCTAGGCTACAAGTCCGAAGACAAGTCCTTAAGCGGAGGGCGGATCTGATTCAGATACCGTTCCCCCTTTTTCCTTAGCATGCATAACCGGAGATCGGTCCCGGGTTTCCTCACTCAAGTTCTAGTTAGTAGAAATCTTAATCATCATGTGCTAGCTAAGCCTTAACGGGCATTAACCAACAACCACCAAACTTAACTCTTATTCTTAACTCAGTAAGTACTAAACTTGGTTAGTAGCAATTTCAAGTCTCGCGGGTTAGTGTAAAGACAACACAAACACAACGAGAACAACATAACCGGTTGCATGCTTTATCTTGTTTTAGTCATAGCAATTAAACAGATAGCACACAAGCCGAGGGACACCTCGTTAGCAAGCAGGTCACAAGAAGGATTGTACCGTTCACCGTCGATCGTTGTTTGATTAATCTTCTTCGGGGTCCCAATTCACAAACCTAAAACATTCATTCATTTTTAGGTCATTAGTTGTTTGCACCTTACTTAACTCACTTAGTCCCTAAGGATTCCCATTCAATAACCTCTCAAGTCTTTGCCACTTAGCTTACAAGCTTAACTTTAAACATTAATATTTATACTTAACTTAACTTAACTTAAGCCCTTAAGTTCTTAGGGTCACAATCATTACCACCCTACCAAAGGTATACCTTATCACCATTTATCATTCTTAGAATTCAAAATTTCTTTTTTTTTTAAGTGTTAAGGGCCGTCCGACCCACCGTCCGACCCACCCTCTGGGTCGGACCATTCCAGTAACTTTCGGGTTTGAAAAACCCTACATGTCCGACCCACGTCCGACCCAACCAACTGGGTCGGACCATTCCAGAAAACTTTCCGTCTTCTAAAACCTCCATGTCCGACCCACGTCCGACCCAACCTTCTGGGTCGGACCATTCCAGAAACTTACTTGCCCTCTAAACTCACCCGTCCGACCCATCCCCCAAGACCACTGGGTCGGACCATTCCAGAACCTTTCCCTGGCGTTAAACAGAGGCCGTCCGACCCAAACTTGGGTCGGACCCTGCGGACGCCACCAAAACATGCCCAAACTTTGCCAAATCTTCACTAAACCTTTCCTCAAGCCATCCAATGTGTTCTAACATCTTTTAGACTCTTAAACTCCTCTTAAACCATCCTCCAAACACATTAAATCATTCACCAAAATCCACCTTAATCATTATACATTTTTCCTTGTAATAATGCTAACACTTGTAATGCTTTCCTCTAGGTTTCTAGGTGGTGGTTCATACCTAATGTAACCACTATGCCAAATGTTTTCCTCACCACTATAACATCATCTCCCAAGCATCTCTCACTATCTAAAACTCTCTCATGCATTTACTTAATGTTCCTTCACAACTTAAACTTCCATCCATCAACACATTGTTTCCTTCCTAGTTGTTTATCAACATTTGCCTAAGTCCTAAATACTCAAATACATTCTCTTGATTCCTAAATCCTTCATGGTGATACCTAAGTCATATAACTCATTAAACACCTTAAACTCACCCCTTTTTCATCGAGACAACCTCTAAAACTTCCTAGTACTTCCTTAGTCATGAAATCTCCTTAGAATATCTTAATCACTTAAGTTCTCCTTTAAATTTTTGCCATGGGTTCTCTAGTACATAGTACATCCTAACACTCGGTTTTTCTCCATCAAACAACCAATACCACTCAAATTCTCATCACAACACCTTAACACACAATTTACACCACATCATCATATAGTGCTTAAACTTAAAATGCTTGGCACTTAGGCCCTTAAATGACAATAATCTTAACCACTGAATTTCCACATATATATGCCTTCAACCTGCGAATACACACAACAAGGCTCCCATTGAAATAAAGTGCTTCTTGTAATTCACCTCAACATTGTTTTAACTATCTCTTCTTCTCATTTGCTCTTTAGTCACAAGTTCGCAAATATGCTCATTGTTTCTTCTAGGTTTTATAACACCTTCCCAATATAAACTCTACACTAAACTCATCATATACCTAAATCCCATTCCCTTAAACAACAAGACATCTTAAGGTAAGTAATTTACCTTGTTCTTTTACAAGCTTAAAAACTTTTATCCTTAGGTTTTTCTTTGTTCAATCTCGGTCACCAATGTGTATCTCCTTGCCAATGTTCTAACCAATATCCAATGACTCCAATGAGTACTAGATAACACATTAACCCTAAGGAACAAACCCTAGGTTAAAAATATGCTTTAAGGTATTAAGGTAATTGTTTACCTTGGTTTCTCAAGACAACTTGGGTATGAAGCAAGAAGGACCTCCTCTCTCCTGTGAAGAGTAGAAAAAAGCTAGAACAAGGCATAAACATGGAGTTCCATGAGTATGTATTTCGGACATGTGAAGAAAATGGTGGAAACCTAGATTTTCTTACACTTTCTTTACCTTAAGAGAATGGAGAAGCCAATGGAGTCTCCAAACTTGAATTTCCAGCTCCAATGGTGGTTTGGCTTGGCACCAAAATGAAGCTCTTGAAGTTTTGAAAAGATAGAAAGAAGGAGCTTGAGCTAACTAAGAAGAATATGTATTTTGTTTTGGATTTGGAGCTAAAATGAGCAAGTTGTGTGCAAGAGAAGGTGGGGCTAGCATGGAGTTGTTCTTCACGTTAATGGAGAAGGGAGAGAGCTTGAAGAAACCGTGTGAAACAAGAGAAATGAGGAGTGAGAGAGGGTAAGTAAAAGTGATATTTATGTTAAAAGGTAAATATACTTTTTGCTTTATAAGTCTTATTTGCTTTCTTAATTGCTTAATAACTCATGAAGGTGGTGACTCACCTCCTAAGAAACCGGCCCCCTTTATATAATGAGGGTACTTAAGTCTTTGTTGACCAAATGTCTCACTTATATAGACTTATGTTATAAACTACTAGCTTAATTAATTCACTATTCACCAAAACAAGGCACATTGTTGTGAAATTTTTGATTTCCCATTGATATAGACTTCCAAATGTGATACTATATAGTACACATGTTAATTGAAGAGTAATGATGGACATTTAGCCATTCAAAACTCATTTACAAGACAATTTTTCAAAAACGTGCTTTAAGACTCCTTAAAGCACATTTTGTGTTTTAACTTGTTTTCAAGCTTGGTTTTCTTTGGTAATTGATTTAAAATGACCATTAGGATATTACTAAGGTCTTAAACAATATTTGGGTACTCTCCCATGTCTCTCCAAGCTTAGAGCCCGTTTTTGCTAAAACTGCTCTTTTGGTGTTTCCTTATATTTTCTTTGATTAGAAATGTTTCTTAATGTTTCTAAGGCATTATTTAGCCTCCTTATATCTTAGTATATCATTTAAACACCATATCTAAGTTTGGGGTATTTCATTCGTCTTCGTATCGAGAATGCGGAGTGGTACTTCCTCATATCGTAGAGCGGGGTCCAACTCTAAAGTCTCTGGCTGCAAAACGTGCGATGGATGGGGCACATACTCTTCAACTGTGAAACGTGAAAGACGTTGTGCACCCTCCCGAGCTCTGCTGGTAAATCCAGTCTGTAGGCTAACGGGCCCACTCGCTCCCTAATCGCATAAGGTCCAACATACTTTGGGCTCAACTTGCCCTTCTGCCCAAACCGGAATATTCCCTTCATGGGTGACACTCTGAGGAATACCATATCGTCGGTAGTGAACTCAATGTCCCTCCTCTTGGTGTCTGCATTTGCTTTCTGCCGGTCCTGAGCTGCCCTCATGTTCTTGCGAATCTGTAGGACATCCTCCTTAATCTGCTCTAGGTACTCCGGTCCTAGAAGCGTAGTCTCGCTGGCCTCATCCCAGCATAAAGGAGTCCTACACGGTCGACCATAAAGTGCCTGAATGGTGGCATCTGTATCGAGGAGTGGTAGCTGTTGTTGTAGGCGAACTCTATCAAGTGTAGACGCTCTAACCAACTCCCCTGAAATCTAAGGCACATGCTCTCAGCATGTCCTCCAGTGTCTGGATGGTCCTCTCACTCTGACCGTCGGTCTGTGGATGGAACGCCGTACTAAGCTTCAACTTTGTACCCAAGGCTTCCTGAACCTGTCCCCAGAATCTGGACAAAAATCGAGGGTCCCTATCAGAAACAATAGTCTTTGGCACACCATGGTGCCGGATCACCTCCTTCTGGAACAAGTCCGCTAACTTCGGGACGTTCCAGGTATCCTTCATAGCAACAAACTTTGCCACCTTCGTCAGACGGTCCACAATGACCCAAATCGTGTTCAGTCCTCCCTTAGTCGGTGGGAGACCGACAACGAAATCCATCGAGATGTCCTCGAACTTCCAACAAGGAATAGGCATAGACTGCACTAAACCTCCGGGTCTCCTATGCTCAAACTTAACCTTCTGACAGGTCAAGCATCTAGCCACATACTCAGCTACATCCTTCTTCATCCCGCTCCACCAGAAATGAACCTTCAAATCCTTATACATCTTCGAAGAACCAGGGTGGACGGATAAGGACGAGCAATGAGCCTCCTGGAGTATCTTCTCCTTCAGATCAGGAGACGACTCCGGAATACACAAACGGCCATTCAGTCGTCATGCCATCATCGCACAGTTCGAAATCATATTTCTGTCTCAAAACAACCATCTACATTTTCTGTGATACTCTCGCATATAGTGATCACTCTCCTGTGCAGCTCGTATCTCATCAATCATACTGCTGTTTGCCAATAAAGTGAACAATGAATGAGCTCTGCGGCTCAGGGCGTCGGCAACTACATTTGCTTTGCCCTCTTTATACCTCAGGTCTATGTCGTAGTCCTTCAAGAACTCGACCCATCTTCTCTGTCGCATGTTCAGCTCCTTCTGAGAGAAGAGATGCTGTAGACTCTTGTGATCAGAGTAGATAGTGACTGTCACACCATACAAATAATGTCGCCAGATCTTCAAAGCGAAGACTACTGCGCCTAACTCAAGGTCGTGTGTGGGGTAATTCACCTCATGCTTCTTCAGCTGTCGGGATGCGTAAGCAACTACCTTCCCGTGCTGCATAAGCACACAGCCTAGACCGGTTCCAGAGGCATCACAATATACCTCGAACCCATCGGTGCCCTCAGGGATAGTAAGAACGGGCGCCGATGTCAGGAGATCCTTCAGCGTCTGAAAGGACTGCTCACACTCTGCAGACCATAAGAACTGGGATTCCTTCTTCATTAGATTAGTCATTGGTTTGGCCTCCTTGGAGAAGTCCTTCACGAACTTCGATAATACCGCCAAACCCAGAAAGCTACGGACGTCTGTGACTGTCTTCGGCCTTGGCCAACTCTTCACTGCCTCAATCTTAGCAGGATCTACAGATATGCCGCTAGCTGATATAATGTGTCCTAGAAATGACACGCTGTCCAACCAGAACTCACACTTAGAGAGTTTGGCATACAGCTGGTTCTCTCTCATAATATTCAACACCTGTCTCAAATGTAACTCATGATCTTCCTTGGTCTTTGAATAGATCAGAATATCGTCGATGAAGACTACAACTGAACTATCAAGATGCTCTCTAAAAAGGCGGTTCATCAAGTCCATGAATATGGCTGGCGCATTCGTCAATCCGAATGGCATAACGGTGAACTCGTAGTGTCCATACCGTGTCCTGAAAGCTGTCTTCTCAATATCACCCTCTGCAATCCTAATCTGATGGTAGCCAGATCTGAGATCTATCTTCGAGAACACACTGGCCCCTCTCAGCTGATCAAATAAATCATCTATCCGTGGTAATGGGTACTTGTTCTTGACTGTAACCGCATTAAGCTCGCGGTAGTCGATGCAGAGTCGCATACTGCCGTCCTTTTTCTTGACGAACAGCACTGGAGCACCCCAAGGAGAAACACTAGGTCGAATGAATCCCTTGTCGAGGAGGTCCTCCAGCTGTAGCTTCAGCTCCCTCATCTCAGCCGGTGCCATACGGTAGGGTGCCTTAGCAATAGGGCCCGTACCTGGCAACAAGTCGACGGCGAACTCAACCTCGCGCACAGGCGGCATGCCTGGCAGCTCATCAGGAAATAAGTCGGGAAAATCTACCACGACTGGAATGTCTACGTCCGTCACGTCGCTCTGTCTCGTGTCCTGTACATAACAGAGGAAGGCTTGTCGGCCCTTCCTAACATCCTTCATCAGGGACAATGCTGACACGATCTTGACAGTCGGCTCTCTCCTCACACTGCGGTATGACACTGTCTGCCGCTCGGCCCCTTCAGTAGTAGTCGATGCTCTGCACAATGAAGGCGGCCCCTATGCTTCTGTAGCCAATCCATGCCCACTATATGTCAAAACCCAAGTTCTTGAACTCAATTAGATCAATGGGGAAGGTCTCAGTCATAATGCTGATCTCTAACCCTGTATACTGTCTGGTGCAACCTACTTTCTCCTTTCGAAGGAAGGGTGACTGAAAAGTCTGAAAGCTGTTCGGGGGTGGCCCCCAGCTTCTTAGCAAACGCTCGAGGAAATAAAAGAATGCGAAGCCCCTGAGTCGAACAATACGGAAGCACTAACACCATCAATAGGAAAGGTACCTGAGATCACCTCTCGTATTAGCATCGAGTCCCAATAAATCACTAATTTACCATTGTTTGTAATTGTCATACCTGTGATGACATTACCAGACTCCTTGGCTTGCGCCATGTCTAGGATGCAGATGGTACCCTCCTTTCCATTTCTATGCCTGAAGTTATGAATTATCGGTATCAACAAAACCGAACACATATACTTGAAGGTAGAAAACTCTTATTTCATTCATTCCAACTGTATTATACAAGGTTACACACTTAGCTACTACTATAACATCAGTACTGTCTGAAGGTCAAATTTAAACGGCCGGGTCGGATGTGGGTATCATTCACTAGGGGGTGGTGCGGTATTGAGCTTAATGCTCTTAATACCATGATATACAAGTCTCGACTCTCCACCAAATACCAATACATCCCCAGACTTGAGGATGATCCTGCTTGCTAGATCCATCCTCTTCTGGTCTCCATAGATAAACTCAGCATCATCGCCGATGGAGAATGACACAACCGGTATTCCTCTGGTGATGGACTCGGTCGTCTCATCACGGTCCTGGTGCATTCCAAGCTTTCCTCCCTGCTCATAGTAGTTGATGATGCAAACGTCAGGTGTCATGTCGGGTAATGGATAAGTCCCTTAGTCTTGAGAAATATCCATTGCGTTTCTCACCAAGGTAAGGAAACTCTCAGGTATCCTAGGTATAGATACGTCACCTACCATCCTCACCTCTCGATAAACCCTAGCTTGTGGATCCCAATCTTTCCCTAAGCACATCATGTGCAGTTTCATTCTAGAACCACTATTAAATACAGGGGTATAAAAACCTCCTATGCCCTTACCCAAAGCTCTACACTCATTCACTATGGTGATTTGCTCATCTAGGGTTAGGAACTCTCTGAGAAGCATCATGCCCGGTCTGACTACATGACACAACTCACTAGGGTACTCCAGTCTTTCTTCCACGGGTCTAGGTGATCTCTGTCTTGTAAGTGTGGGATAGCAGATATCGAAGTCTCCTAAGAGGTAAAAGGTTTCCTAGGTAAGTTGTTCATCTAAAGCGGTAACTTAAACACACATTCATGCTAAGGTAAAGCGTTTAACACTTAGTCATGCTTTCATACAATGGTTAAGGTTTCAAATGCTAACCTTCACCGCGCTGGGTACTAGTGCCAGCGCCTGAAGCTCCCGCTGCATTCAGCATACGGTTGCCCGGCGGGTTCCTCTGGTTCTGGTTCTGCTGCTGTGGCTGCTGATGCTGCTGCCCTCTCTGGGCTTGGGGCGCCGGCCCCCTCTGGCCACCTCGAGCTCCACCTCCTCCAGTAGGTGCGCCCTGAGTCCCCTTCTGCGGGCGGTACGCTCGGCTCTCCGGATTAGAAGCACTCGAACGACCTGTGGCCCTTCTTTCCACAATGGTGGCAGTCCACCGCTTGCCCGGTGCAGTCGACACCCGGGTGGTCTTTACCACAGCGCTTGCAATGAAAGTGGCGCTGGGGTGCAGAACCTATTATCATATCACACTCAGGTTAGTACAAGGATGGTAATGGGTAGTGTAGTACACAATTCATTCACAAGGTTAGATCGCTTACCCTTAGGGGGTACAGATCTAAGAGGCTGCACATCGTAGGTAGGCCCGGTCAGCAACGGGACCTTGTCCTTGCCCTTTTGGCTGGCCTGCTCCTTCTTCTTCTCCCTCCAGGAGAACTTTTTCTTCCTGTGATCGTCAAAGTGTCAGGAGTAGCAGGTATAAAAGCAGGCAGTAAGTAGGTAATTTAAATGGATTAAATAACTTAAGGTGGTTCTTATTTCCAGCCCTTACTGCCTCCGCTTCCAGCCTCAGTCTCCGCCTCTTTCTCTGGGGCCTTACGCTTCTGCCCCTGGCCGTCCTCCCGGCTGTTCACCATCATCTCAGTCCGAGAAGCAGCGTCATAACACTCCTGTAATACATCAATGAGTTCCCCGAACTTGTAATAAATCAAACTGAGTTATAAGGTACAAACTGTCAATTAGTTTTACCTGAACCGTAGGGTACAAGGTAGCACCCATGGCGGCCTTAATAGCATATCTCAACCCGCCTCTAAATTTCTCCACCTTCACAGCATCAGAATAAACAACTCCTGGGACGAAGTCCAAGAGCCCAATAAACAAGGAGTAGTACTGATCTACTGTCATACTACCCTGCCTCAGGGCCTCAAACTCCTCCCTCTTCCTCTGCTTCAAATGAGCAGGATAGTACTTCTCTCTCAACAATTCCACAAAACCAGTCCATCCAAAACCCTCTATAGCAAGATAATGTGCCTTCACGGACCTCCACCACGTGCTGGCAGCGTCCTTCAGGTGAAAGGCTGCTATATCGACTCGGTGCTCAGCAGGCACGTGTATGGCATCGAAGGCCTTCTCGTGCTCAACAATGTATCTCTCCAGGACAGTGGGGTCAGCAACTCCATCATAGGTAGGTACTCGCGTGTCAGCTACGCTCTTCAGCCAATTCGGCTCTCTAGGTGCGGGTACGGGTGGGACTACCGGTGGTGCAGGTGGTGCTCCTATGGATACCTCCCATCTGGGCTAGCTGAGCGAAGACGGCAGCTACCGTCTCAGCCACGCCCACGGCTGGGGCCTCCGGAGGACCTGCTCCAGGCCCGCCCCTCTTCCACCACCTCCTCTACCTGCTGATCGCCTCCCAGAAGACATCTGAAGAATTCAAATTAAAGTCAACACTCGGTATAAATACCGTACTTATCTCAACCAGTTCACATAGCCCTAAAAGGCATAAAACACATTGTCCCCGACAATCTCCTAACTCAAATCATTTACACTATCTCCTAGGTACTGGTGTGTGAATAACCTAGGCTCACGGTACTTAAACTACTATCTCTTGTAATCAGAGCGGTACTCCGCTCTGATACCACTTTTGTAACACCCCTACTAATCCTGCTTCTAAAAATAATAAACAGCGGTAAATAACAGATTGTCGTTCTAATGGTGTCACAGTTATCACTCGCCCATACGGGTGATAACGAGTTACCTGATAATCAACATGCGAAACGTATTCCCGCAGTGACCACAAGAGATAGATAGTAGTTGTAACACCCCTACTAAATCGGTTCCTAGTAATCCTATAAATGTCGCGCACAATAATATCTCGCAGCGGTAAATAATAAACTATCGCCCTAATGGTGTCACTGTTATCACTCGCCCATACGGGTGATAACGATTTACCTGGTAATCAACTTGCGAAACGTATTCCCGCAGTGACCACAAGAGATAGATAGTAGTTGTAACAATTTAAACCAAACTTAACATCAACCAATTATTACAGACCGTGAGCATCTAAACCAAATACACCTCGGTTAAACAACCCGAGTCCAAAACCACCTGAGTATCACACCGTACCAAGTCTAAACCAACAGTACTATCACAATGGTCACGCCTCGCTGCGACCCACCAGCTAATCACCTGAAATAAAGATGGTTTGTGGTATGGAATCAGCCCCTGCTGAGTATGTCATCACATGCCCCGTCATGCCCCCAAAGACCCCTCAATTATTTGGTCGAGAGCATGAGGTTCATTACATGCAATACCGTTTTAATATTTAAAACTGTAAAACAATTAACAGTAACATCCATACAATAAACACAACCATCACCATATATAATATAATCACATGTATAACCAACGAACAACCAAGCGAAACAACGAGAACAATAAACAAGTACTAGTTCTCGTCCATGGTGTAGAAACCAATATCGTTCGCCACTGTGTAATTCTTAACTGTATTATTTGTTCAGTTATACCTAGTGACAATGCCACGTTAAAACGACATGTCTCTAGTTACCCATATATTATGGCGGGTCACCCACGGCAGTAGCCACTCCAACGGTAGAGTCTCCGACCAACGAGCCATTCTAGCTCACGGGAAATTTTCTTGATACTTGCGGACCCGTACGCGGACATCCTGGTATCATTTTTGTGATCACAGCGCGCACCAAGAGCCACATCCTCCTGGCTTTACTTCCTTTCCATTAATTAATTATACCATCGCATCGCATTACCATTTTTTTTTCCTAACACAGCAGACTAAGGTCATTAGTCCAATCCAGAGTCTGTAAACTCGGGATCCAGTGTTAGATACGAGAGCGGCGTTCAGAAAGGCCAATGCCCCGTATAAAAGTCTCGGATAATATGTATATCTTATTATCCTAGTGCTACAACGTTTTTCTGACGATCCTTATATTTCATATAAGATAGCACCATAGCCGCTAGTTCGTTTATATATATTGGTCCATATATACGAACCGATACTGTTAACTCAACAACAGTAATAATAAGCAGCTATAAATATACCATTCATGCATATTAATTATCACATTCAGACAAACAATCTTATCACAGATCACACAGAAGTCTGAACTGAGGAAGCCCTCAGAGACAATCAGAGACACATAACAACATACCGTTCACCCTGATGTATTACGGTGGAGTATGAATCAGCGAGATCCTATGCTCCTTGTGTAGTCTCTAACAGTCTAAACAATACATAATGATACTGATTAGCATACCGTATAACAACACAATTATACGGTACCCCGTACCGTCACTAACACCTCCCGGTTACCCCCCGTTATTAGCTATCAACATTTGTCGGGTTTTAGGTTTAACTCGAGATTGGAAAAGTGTTATATTACATGCGTAGTTTGTCTTGTATATTAATATACTTATTGTTGAACTCGTTATCGCATGTGACTTAACTCACCCTTGTATGTCGTATAGTTTATTTCATTATTGCATGTGTGATCCTTTGTCATGCATTATGCATCTCACCTTAGTATTTATTTTCCTAAGGTTTGTCTCTTTTTTTTAAATTCAATGTGGTATAATTCATTTGTAAACAATACTTTGAATGTATAAATTCTTATTATCCCATGTATACTCCTAACATTAGAATTCCACATCTAATGTTTGTAATTCTTTTCCCTTTTATCATATGTCATTTTTCATTATGAAAACACATGGTCATTAACCATATTATATTTTTCCACCATAACATATATTTATTTATGTGTATTGTATTATGGAACCTATTTCTGTATATGTAAGTCTATAATATATTCATTCTTTCTAATGAATACCTCTTATATTATAATGTTATAATCTTATAACATCAAAACATATTATAAATTCCATTTAACCTATTTAATATTTCCGAACGCACCTATGTCTTAATATTTACAAACCCACCACTTAGTTAAATAATGTTACATTATTGTTAGATAAACCTCTTATGACATTTAAGGTCATTTAAACAATTTAACCTATAGTTATATTTTGTTTATAAATACCAAATAGCCCCTTATATTTTCGGTTTTCCAATTATACACCACTAAAATTCTATAAATCACAATTCCATCCCAATTCTTATAATACATATTTTCTAATTCCCTTAAACCATATATCTACATATCTTTCTAAAACCATTATATATCATTTCAAAAATTACCAAACTATACCAAAAGGTTATTAATATTATCCTAACCTTATACTCCTTTTAAATCTCGGTTTTCACCCCTTTGTTACCCATTTGTAAATGTTATAAAGATTTATATTATTACTTATATAACTCATATAACTCCAATTTAACCAAACTAAAATTTCTAAAAATTCTATAAACCTAAGGTTTGTACTAAACTCCATTAGTAACCCAAGTTTTCGGAAATTCATTATAGCCACATCTCTTTTAATCTTTTACAAATTAATACTTATCTAATTAAGGTAGTATTTTAATTTCTTAAATTTTCCAACTGGTCAAAGTCTCCTATATAGTCACTTTGACTTCTAATACCAAATGGGAACCAATTTTTCGGTAATCACTAATAATAACCTATACTTTCTATTTTTCAATTTTGACCCAAACTATAAAATGTTATAATCTTTATTAAATTCATTTAAAACCTAATTGCTCTAAATTAAGCCCACGGCTTTCTAATTTCCTAGTAATTATGATTGGCCCCAATTTTAATTATAAGCATAATAAAACTAAATAAGCTTATAAACTTAAATTAAAAATGCCTAATGACATGGCCTTACAACCTGAACTTGCAAAATAAATTACACAATAAATGTCTCAAATATAGGCATATATTCTGGCCTCACTTGGTTTAATTATTTTTCCACATATGTCATAATTTGACCATTATGTTAATAAATCTCTTAAATGACTAGCTTAATTTATCTTAGCCATTTTTTCCATTTTTAGGTCATATAACCTATATATTAATTTCACTCTCGGCCATATATATATATATATATATATATGCTTAAAAATTATAAAAATCATAAGTTTAAGGTGTTTATACCTTGGTTATTCTTGTATGCACTCGGACTCTGTAGGAAAATTCACCACATGATTTAGACATGTTAATACACAAAACAAGATATGGTTACACTCCAAGCTTGAGCTTAACCATAAGGAATAATTATGTAAGATTTAAGGCAAAAATCCCTTAAAAATGCAAGGGAAGTTCTAGGTGGTTTCGACCTGACCAAACACACCAAAAGGTGTTAGATCCACCATATTGACATAGGAAATAGTTAGATCACAACAAGCTGACTTGTATTAGGTTTTACCTTGGAAAAATGCTTAAAAGAGGGTATTTCCTTTTGATCTTGGTCACCCTTGCTCCAAATGGCTAACCAACTGAATTAATGTAAATATGAAGATTATGAGTGTATAAACTCATAAATTGAATGAAGAAAAACCGGATGTAGAGTGGGAGAGCTTAAGGTATGTTTTTACCTTAAATGCAATTTTGAGCAACCTTGGTCCCTCTACTTGTCTCAACCGAGTTTAGCTCTTGTTATAACCTTATAAAACTGAGAATAAGCCATAGGAATTGATGATCCACGAAATCTAGGTGTAGGTAGTGAAGAGATAAGAAAAAGGGCTAAAAATGACTTTAAAACACTTACCTTAAGAGCTTAGGAGCTAGATTTGCCTTCCATGCTCAAGAACCAGACTTGAGAGCTTCAAGGAAGGAGAGGAACTCGGCTGGGCAGAAGGGAATTGGACAAGAGCAAGAGAAGAGAGTGGAAAGGCTTGAATAATTGAAAAAAGTAGGTTTTACTATTGCAAATTGAATTAGGTAGCAATTTGTCCCATAATGATTGTAAGCTGTCCTCTCTTATTGCCAGCCGATTTCCTTGAGGTCAAATGGGTCATTATTTGACCATTGACCATGCTTGGTCAATTTTGACTCATGCGGGCCCCACTTTAGGGTTTTATTATTTTAATATTAAATTTGTAAAAATTCGTAAATTTCTGGAATTAAATTCCTAATATGATATAATATGATAAAATATCATATTTAAGGGTAATTATAATCTTTAAGCCCATTAAAAATCAATTTAAAAGGCAATCTCACAAAAACGTGCTTTAAGGTGTTTTAGCGCACATTTTGTGTCACAGGGTGTTCCTGAGCTTAGTTCTCCTTGAGAATGGTTTTATTGTGTTCCTTGCTTCATTATAATACTTAGGAATCCACTTTGGATCCTATTTGGGGTCATACAACCTTTATGGTGTCTTAAAGCACATTTTTGGCTTTACCGATCTTAAGGCGTGTTTTTCCTTGTTGAGATCTTTTAGATTGTTCCCCAATAATATTTAGATGTTTAATAATCATCTTAGATCATTAATAGATCATTTAATTATATTTTAAAGGTTAGGGGTATTTCATCCGGGACCTTGTCCAAGGACTAGGTCCCGGACCATAGCAGTAATCTATCAAATTTGATAGTTTTGAATTCTATTCCCAGCTCAATTATTACCCATTTCTTTTCCAACCTTCCCAGATGTTTCCAAACATGTTATAACACCTTAATCACACCTTAAACCTTCTTAATCTATTGGTCAAACCTTCACTCAATTCTTGCTTAATTAGACAATTTCACATTTCTCATTTTTTGCACATTATGCACACTAGTGCATCTCCAAACACTCTCATGACAGTTTGCAACTTAGCCTCAACCATTTTGGCCATACCAATTTATTCCTAGTCATTTGCAATTCCATTACTCAAGTTCATTCACCATTCACAAGGTTAAACACTCTAGTTCATCTCTAGCAAATCCAAGACTTTCCTACAACATTTTGCTACATTTTTTTGCATAATTCCTTATACTTCTTCAACCCACATCTTAGGGTGATTAGCTAACCCAATTTAATCCCTATTACTTCCTAGTTAACCCTAGGTTCTCCGACTCACAATATCACCTAGAAACACTCGATTCCTAAGAAATTTCATCATAGTTTCCTTACTATTCTATCATGCCCAAATGCATTATTTTCCATTGTCTTCATCACCTAAACACATTCAACTAGCCATATCCAATATATTGGACACTAACAGCACACAAAACTCATCCAAACTCATCAAACACAATATAGTGCACTAATCGTAAATTGCTTGGCTCTTCGGCCCTTAAATCACACAACAATTTACAATTGCACTAAGAGAATCACAATTCTCTCTTAAGTCACCCAAACACATTTCTAGTATATATTTGGTTCATTCATTTAATTACCCATCCCAAAATTTCTAAAACATTAAGGATAGATATTAAGGTAGATTGTTTACCTTTAATTTTCAAGTCTCTCTTTTCACTTCTCTTCTTTCTCTTCTCCATTTCTCTTGACTCCAAAATCAGCCAAGGAGAAAATCACTTGCCAATTTCCAAACCAATATTCAAGGAGGGCTTGGAACTAAGTAAAAACACTTAGACTCATGAAATAGCCCTAGAATTCAAGAGGATGGCTTAAAGCACAAAATTTAGGGCATTACCTTTGAAGCTCTAGAATGGATTTTTGACCATGAATCAAAGGGGAGTTCCAACCACCATTGGAGACTTGAACAAATGCTGAAACCAAGAAAGAAGGCAAGGCATCATGAGAGGCAAAAACCGGCTAGGTCAAGGAATGGATAGAAGATGAGTTTTTCTTGAATTTCTTACCTTAAATCAAAGAGGAGACATCCTAGCTCCATAAAATCTGAGTTTCTTCTCAAATGGAGCTATAACCATGGTGGTGAACTTCAAGCTTTTGAGATTTTGAAAAGAGGAAAAGAAAGCTCTTGATGAGGAGAGCACAAATATGTATTTTGTTTTTGATTTGGAGCTTTGGTGTAGCTTGGGCAAGAGGAGACGTGTGAGCTGCCATGGAAGGGTTGCAAAAATCGTTCCAGGCAGAAGAGAGGAGGGAGGAGCTGGCTGGAGGAATAAGAAAAAGGTGGGAAGGGGAAATGGAAGATAGAGGGGGAAAAAGGTAGATATGTACCTTTTTTGCTTTTTACTTTTATCCTCTTTCCTCACTAACTTATTAGCTAATTTACTTATTGAGATAGGGTGCTGAACACTCTAAAAACCGGCCCCCTATAATTAGTGAGGGAGGGGCGTTTTTGTCTTTTCACAAGAAACGCTCCTAAATTTCCCGGTTTGGCACTATTCACTAACCGGGCCCATTTTCTGGATTTTTCTCGTTTCTTTAATTTTAATGGTTCTTAGGCTTCCATTAATGTTGAATTATAGTTATATGGTCAACTATAATTTATACGAGTTTGTTTGACCACTTAAAGTCATGTTTCGGGTTTTCTCGATAAATGTGCTTTAAAGCCTCGTTTGCGTTTTTAACCCACTATATGGATCCGTTTTCTTCGGGAATTGTTCCCACAAACTATTTAGGCATAATTAAGCCCTAAGAATCCATCTAGGGTCCCAATCGAGGTCATATGCCTCCTAAGGTTGCGTAACACATGTTTTTACGTTTTATGCTTTTTACGCGTTTTTTTTCTTTTGGTTTTACTTTCTTCACCAAAGCTCTTTAGGCATCATTAGGCCTCTAAAAATCATATTAGAATAATTTATCACCATATTTAAGTTCAGGGTATTTCAATCTACCCCCCTTAAAGAACTTTGCCCTCAAAGTTGGTGAATCTAATATTGTTAATCTCATAGGCATATCATATACCAAGGTCATAATCTATATAACCCTACCGACTCCACAAGTCAGTCTCTATGTATGCTACACATACCACACAACATGTCACTACATGCATAGCAATCAAAAATATCTTTTTTCCTCCTCTTCATGGGGTCGATCCAAAGACAAGAAGGCACAACAGTCCTCTCCCATATCGAGTGATCCCTCAGGTACCGGTCACGTTGAACACTTACGCTTTTGGTCCACGGCTGTTTCATGACTAATGGGCACTTAATCTCTCTGGCCCACGGTCCCTTTGGTTCTGATCAAAACGTTTTCATATCTAGATATCCTCAGGCACTCCAGGTCATCCAGACACATGACTTCTCCACATCCCACTGCCCTTGGAAAAAACAAAACACAAACTGTCACCGTCCTACCATTCAACTTAGGACCGTTGCTCGTCTGGTGCAGTGGTTTCAAAACTAATCCTCACTCCCACCGTTCTCCCGGTCATCAAGACCGAGCCCGCAAGTAAGTGGTAGTGGTTTCAAAACTGGTCCTCATTCTCAAGTTTGAAAGAAAATCCTTTTTGCAAATACCAGTTGGAAATTATTTTTGAAAACTCAATACAACTCCGGATCCAATTTATGCTAATTGCATATATTCTTAGCGTGATTACTTGTGACCACTTATAGGGAGCTTCAAGAATCATCCAACCCTGCGGTGATCAGCATCAGTGTTGAACTATCCTTCCACCCCAATTTGTGTTCAGTTTCCCTTGATCGCTAGCAAATCAAGTTCGACATCCCAGTCAATTTCACACAACAAATAATTCAATCATTTTTCCATTTTCTATCTTTTACTCTTTCTAGTCATAATCACAAAACAATCCATTTCAATTTATCTCCAAATCATGGAACTTAGGTCATCAATCATTCTCAATTTACTTCCAAATAATTTACCTGGGAATTCAATACTTATGGGCCTCATTTCCTCAATTATTACTCATTTCATCAATTATTCTCAATCATCTCAAATCAAGTCACCTAGGGAATTCAATTCCTACTAGGTTCTACATCGGTTCTATACCGACTCATACATCATAACACCATGTATAATCTCAAATAGACATATACTATCGGGGTTTTAATTCCCCAGGAGTTTTCTCTACTCATTTCCCCTTGTATACTCACACCGGAGTTACAAGATAGTCAAGTTTATATCAATGGTATTCGCATCACCAGTGCGTAATAACAATAATTAAACTATGAATCATATGTTTATGTAACATATGTACCAATCATCAAAACAATTCTCTTTTGTGTTATGCACACTGTAGTTTACGTACTTAATACGTGAAACATTACTAAGCGGTTTTTCGCTCTACCCCCTTAAAAAGGATTACACCCACGTAATCTACCATATGTCATCGTTGAACATTGGTCTAAGGCATTCAGCCGTCATGGAGTGTTTGAGCTTCCATGCGGTCTATTATACAATGTTCTTTGGTCAAAGGGTCTTAACTATATTGACGGTTTAGTCCCTGCACCAAGAATTTTCATTGGAGTTTGTTTAACTCATAACCGGGTTCAGTTCTAGCCTATCAGGCTTCAAGCCATTGCTAATTAGTCATTCGCTCATATTCACTAGGTATTTTAGACCTTTGAGCTAGGGCCCGCAAGCTTCTGCTGCGCGACCCTGATAACTTTAGAGCATAGTTCCCTTCTCGTTATTCTCAATGTGTTGTACATCTCCCTTTTTATCTTGGAAATAAAGGTTTCTCCATCTGCGCGTGGTATGTTTTACCGTACACGAACTCAATGAGTTATAGGTTTTCTGTCCAGTTCTCTAGAAATCTCTAGGTATACTGCTGTGTACCTTCGTGATTACTCACTAGGTTCTTCCAACTTACTGTCGGTTGAGGTCGAGCTACTACCTAGTATGTAGTGCTTCTCGGTTGTTAGTGGCTTCTGAATTATGCTCACTTATTTGGTTTTGTACAAGTATTCTCTTATTTGTACGACCTTGCATTTCTTATGCATCGGTCCTTATGCATTTATAAGCTTCATCCGCTTTCATTGCGGTGGAATTCATTTGCTGATTGTTGGTATGTCCAACACTCCTCGTGCTTCTTTGTCCCATGGCCGCTCGGTTGTTTCTAGCTTTTCGCTTAACTGGCCTATGCCATAATCGTTGGTGTGTTTGTACGTCCTCCGTATCTAGTACGGGTTGGTTATTTAGCAATGTGGTACTCTTGTCCCAAAGTTATTGCTTCAGTTATCCAACTGATCCTCTAGGGATACACTTCAAGTTCCTTATGCAATTGCAATAGGAATGAACAATGACTTCTCTGTGATATTCTCATCACATGGTATAGACTACTAGCTTTACTGCCCAGTCTATCTACCGTCTCTTGCTTATCATCTCCACTGAGTCTAGCTCATAGCTCTACTGGTTCCATGTCGTTGTTTGGTGGTACTCATTTAATGGTCGCTTGCTGCGCACCACGTTTTTATTCATTATACAACATTAGCTTACATGGCATCCACTATTATGTTAGCTTCGCTCATGTACTTCTACCATCCACACCATGGTTCGCCATTCACTTGGCTGATTACAACATGCTATTCTTTAAGTCTCTGCGCTCCTTGAGCGTTGTTCACTCTACAGTTTGCACTGTGCACATACGGTGTTTGTTTCTAAACCGACTACTCTTTCGGTTTTTTTTGACAATTGCTATAAAAGCCTCTTCCTTCATACTTATCTTGGAATTCTCTCTTTCTTGTTCAAATTGTTCCTTGGCAATTATTACATGATCAAACTTCAATATATTACTGGGTGGAATCCTCTTTCTGAAGGGTCCACCTATTCACCGCTCCAGCGGTCTCACAATAACGTGAGGTATTCCCACTCTTATAGTGAGTGGTTCGTTCTTCGCTCTATTCATTTGTTATCAAACCATATATCTTTCTTACTGGTGCCATTCCCGGCAATTATTCTTACAACTCTATGTAGGTTTGTGTAACCATTTAAATCTGTGGTTCACGGCTTGTAAGCCATGTTGCCTCGAGCCCCGCTCATTGCAGGCTGCTCATACAAGTTTCTACTTCTCCGTATACCATCAAATGGTTTGGACGTATTACTGGGCTCCATGACAAGGTTGTTGCATCACACTTCCGTTTATGGGAGGCCCCTTAGGTAATCTGATATTGATCAGTGCCTTTTGGCAATTTATAGTATCTTCTATTGAGTGGATTCCTTTCGGTGTTTTAACTGAGTATTCATTCTAGCTTTTGTGTTTCCATCACAATATTTCGTTCAACTGTTTTGACTCAATCACCCTTCAAGGATTGCTCTTGGGTGTTGCTAAGTTACGCCATTACATCTGGCTAATATTTATGAGTATGTCCGGTCGGCTATGCCGCATTGCAGCACCGTATTCCAATTATCGTGTTTAGGGTCATAACGTCTCCCGTTCTTAGGGTTTAATATCTCCCGTTCTTGGGTAGACCATGGATGCTTTCTCCTTTGAGTTCTTGGCTGGGTTTACTATCCCCTCCGATGATAATAATATTCCCAGTAGCCGTGGTGATTGTTCTGGGAATTTCATCCCGTTCGTTACACATTGATGTGTCCATGTTAGGCATTTGCCTTACTAGTTTTAGGCTGGGCATTCGTTCCAGCTATCCTGTTTATCCTTAGTGGTCCTTGAGACATATGAGTTGTCTTTACTTACTAACCCGTGCTTCTCGCACTTCTTATCTTCTATTCATTTCCTTGGCACGGGTTCTCTGATTCCTCTAGGCTCGTTCACTTACTGGGTTCTTTCTCTTCAATCGTTCGAGGTAATCAATTGTTCTATTCTGAACTTGCTTTACTGACCGTAGTACGGAGTTGACTACTTCTTGTGTTCCGTACACTACTTGCATACGTACGTGGGGTACCTTACTGATACATTAATACTCACCTGACTAACTCATAAATAGGTTCATCAGGCCCGCAAGCTCCTTCGGAGTGCGGTCGTCCCACATCTCGTTTTTGTACACTCGTAGTGTTCATCGCACGCCTATGTGAAGTATTCTATTGTCAACTCTTCATGTATTGTCCTATGATAATTTACTGTGGTTCTTCTGGGTTTGGTTTTAAATCCGAGGTTTAAAAGAAATATTTGAGTTTGAAAGAAAATTTTTGAGTTTGAAAGAAAAATTTCCATGGTATTACCATGCCTGGGGGTCTTGACCGAGTCTAGCTTCTCGCTGACTGGTATTCTTTAATACAATGGTTAGGCCGTTAGGCCCTTCCAAGGTTCCGTTATTCAAGTTATTAGGATTCACGGTCCTATAATGGCTCCATCCACTATCGCGGTACTTTATCAAGTACTTCTGGTTGTTAAAATTTTGTTCGAACAACCCTGTTGGCAAGTGCGCCATGCAGGTTGGTTTTCGGTTCAATATACATACCGGTTATGGTATTACTTCCATCCGTACCGTATTCGGTAGCCTTGTCGGCTCTTCCTTTGATCCTCAAAACTTGATAATCATTCTTATGCAGCTCCTCACTTGTCTTGACATAACAGTCATTGATCAGGGTGCTTCTCCATCCTCGGAGACCCCTATTTACTTAGTTCTGTGTCATTCCTTGGTGCTTGTTCCCACACATTTACCGTGGTTACCAAGACTTGACTCTTGTTTAGGCACTACGTTTGCAGTCCTATTGGGGTATGCTTCGTGAATGTCTCACATTAGTCGGGGCAATGTTGATCAGGTAGCGTAACCTCTTGGGTTTGTAGGTTCGAAGTTATCCACTCCTGACTAATTCCTTAGTCGGTTGGTATACCGTCGGTGGTGTTATCTAACCCTTGTGGTCCCGTAGACATGTGCCTCGGGTTTTGTTACTGCTCCTTTTTCCGCTTCGTTGCACGGTTGGTGCTTTTCTTCTTGCTGGCCAAGCAGGGTTCTTGCGACTGCTACGCATGTCGCCCCATGCTGCCGGAAATTTCGGTCTCCTATGGATAGGATTCTCAATCTCCCGCCATTAAGTGTGGTTATTGTCGTTCAAACGGAACCGTCTCCAAGATTTCCGGTTCTTGGAATCTACCGTATGATAGATTCTGGTCCTTATAGGAATATCTTATAACTACCAGATCGGGTTTTCCCGAGTAAGAGAGGTCTTTCCATCTCTCTGGCGTTCCTTCCCGAGCTTTATAACGGGGGATGTGGAGGGCGGGTTTGGACATTGTAGGTTTCTAGTACACACTGGGGTTCCTATCTAGCGTATCTCTCACGCTATCACTCAACCCTTAGCCCTAAGTCTCTAATTCTGAACTCGGTATTTCCTAAGCTCGGTATTTCCAGTCATTAGAGCGATACTTTGCTCTAATACCACTTTTGTAACACCCCTACCGCTAATCTTGTCATTAACACATAATCGCCTTATTCATCATTACAATCGCAACGGACATTTCCAATACTAAGGCGGGTGAAATAATGCCGTTAGCCACCCACGTGACTAACAAGGCCTAACTCTATTACAACATCGGTCTGATGGACCGGAATTCCGAGTACTTACATGAATACAATTCTCATTCATTACTAACCGAGTCACATAATACAATCCTCAATTCAAATCTATACCGAGTCTAAACAATCCTCAACTTGCCGATAACATTTCGATCTTACAATACAACAATTACAATGTAAATAAATAAAACTACCCATGCAATAGCAGTAACCCCGTCCTACTCTCGAACGTTAATCAGCTCCAATGTACCTGAAAAGTAATGGGTGGCCCCAAAGGGGCTCAGCACCTTTGCTAGTTTGGTAGTCGTGCAACCCGCTACTACCGGGCCACACTCAACTAATTCTCGTCTTAACATGCGACTGATTTTATTTAAATCAAAACATGGAATGCAATAAACATATAACATGCTCGCATTCACAAGTATTCAAATAAGGAATACAATCACAACTAACACATTAATTTGTTAGTTTACACAATCTTACTCTTTAGGCCTGGAGGGTTTCTACCTTACTAACGCCTCATTCTCATTGTTCAATATCTTATCCATTCCCTTCGGATACTTTACTTGTTCTCTTAGTTCTATAGACACTACAAGTCTCAATCTTGTTTCCTCAATCATTATTCTCTAGAATGATCCTTAAGTCAATACACCATGACCTCCGAGCAGAGGACAATCATAAATCTCAAACCGGCCTTTGAGTTTAGTCACTTCCCGGTTTTCGACATACACCGGGTCTAGCATAGTGGGAAGGTTCAACTAGCAACCGGAACTACTCTCTTAGTTCCTTTTCTTTCAAATACGTCCGAATCTCTCGGACTTCTCACATTCCCAATCACTCCTCTCATAGGAGTCATAACACATTTATGTATATTAGTCTAGAAGCATCACTCTCGATGTCATCAAATAACTTAGGGAATTTCTCAAGTTCTTGTATTCTCAGATTTAAGGGTTTCCCCAACATTTCGAATACTTATACATTCGGGTCATTTTCTCATACCGGGTCGGATCCTCACATAGGAGGTCGACTATCATTAAAAGGGAGTTCTCTAGTCCCATACATCTTTCTCACATTATAGTGAGTTCATAAATTGTATTATCGTTGTTCTCGACGAAACAAAAAGGGAGTTTACTGATCCCGTACATCTCTTCTTACTTTTCTCATGAGTTCATAATGTTGAACTACAGTTATTCTCTAGTTGAGATTTCTTACGTGTTTCTTCACGTTTTAGTTACTTTGTGTATCGACTCTTTCTACGAGTCGCTAACCAAACGTTGTCCTAATGTGAGTTGATCTACGATATTCAGTTAGATCACTTACTCAAGCAAGGAGGGTTAGCACATACAGCAGGCATCAAGATATACATATATCAATGCAATAAACATTTTCGTGCTTTTATCTTGTTAGGTCGGCACACAAACAGATAGCACACAAGCCGAGCGTAGCTCGGTAGGACACAAGTTGCAAGAAAACTATACCTTTCACCAAGGAATAATTCTAGCGCGTCGTCTTACGCTCCTCAGATAATTCCCGAACAACTGGTTACGTTACAATCATTTCTATTAACGTTATGACAATACGGTAATTAATGACTAGTGCGCCCGTATTTAACCCTGTTGTCCCGTTACTCTTAACTTTACTCAAGTGATCTTAAGTTCTCACTTCTACATTCCATCTCATACTTGTTTATACTCCTAAGGACCTTTACATGTCACCAAACAAGTCTTAATTACCATCTAAAACCATCACCAATCAAATCCCCATCATTTAATGCCTTTAAAACACTCACGGTTGAATTTTGCACTTCGTCCGGGTCCTACTCCCGGACCAATGCACTGAGTCGATTCTCGGGTGATTTTCTATACTGGTCCGGGACTTTGTACCTACCCCAAGTCCCGGACCACCCCTGGGTGAAATTTCGGCTCATTTTAATGTGTGGTCCAGGACCTTGTCCAAGGACTAGGTCCCGAACCATAGCAGTAATCTGTTAAATTTGACAGTTTTGAATTCTATTACAAGCTCAATTCTTACCCATGTCTTTTCCAACCTTCCCACATGTTTCCAAACATGTTATAACATCTTAATCACACCTTAAACCTTCTTAATCTATTGGTCAAACCTTCACTTAATTCTTGCTTAATTAGACAATTTCACATTTCTCATTTTTGCACATTATGCACACTAGTGCATCTCCAAACACTCTCATGACAATTTGCAACTTAGCCTCAACCATTTTGGCCATACCAATTCCTTCCTAGTCATTTGCAATTCCATTACTCAAGTTCATTCACCATTCACAAGGTTAAACACTCTAGTTCATCTCTAGCAAATCTAAGACTTTCCTACAACATTTTGCTACAGTTTTTGCATAATTCCTTATACTTTTTCATCCCACATCTTAGGGTGATTAGCTAACACAATTTAATTCCTATTACTTCATAGTTAACCCTAGGTTCTCCAACTCACAATATCACCTAGAAACACTCGATTCCTAAGAAATTTTGCCATAGTTTCCTTACTATTCGATCATGCCCAAATGCATTATTTTCCATTGTCTTCATCACCTAAACACATTCAACTAGCCATATCCAATATATTGGACACTAACAGCACACAAAACTCATCCAATCTCATCAAAGACAATATAGTGCACTAATCATAAATTGCTTGGCTCTTAGGCCCTTAAATCACACAACAATTTACAATGCACTAAGTGAATCACAATTCTCACTTAAGTCACCCAAACACATTTCTAGTATATATTTGGTTCATTCATTAATTACCCATCCTGAAATTTCTAAAACATTAAGGATAGATAATAAGGTATATTGTTTACCTTTAATGTAACACCCCAACCGCTAATCCTTTCATAATCCTCTAATAGTCTCCATAATTACTCTATACACAGTGGATACCTACATACTCCAAGCGTGTGATACAACGCCGTTTGCCACCCAATGACTAACTAGGCTCATGCTACTTACTGTAACGGTCTGAGGACTAGAATATACCGAGCAACATAAATACTTCCATTACATTCTCAACACTTACTTACATTCTTGGATTACCGAGTATACAAAAGTATTTCAAATACATCCCACTTTTACAAGTCTACAAAAGGTATGAGTTTATACAACTATTCATTCTTTCCACATGGTACACCGGCTACTCAAAAAGGCATAAGCCGTGTACAACTCAGTACACCATTCCCAACCTACTAACTACTAAAAAAGAATTCATCTTGGTCCTAACTCGACCTTTAATTCTCACGGGTACCTGTAGAAATAAAAACAGTGCCCCAAGGGGCTCAGCAAAGCTGCATAAGAAATTCGCATACCCTGCGTGCTAACGGGGGGACGCCGACTACTTGGTCGTATACATAAAGTTCATTTATTATATATGCATACATGTAGTGAACAAAAATACGATCATGCCATAGTACACACACATACACAATCCAATACATACAAGGAAGACAGGTACAAGTCAATCGTTCATACTTACCAAAGCACTGAGATACACTTCTCAAGTACATACCATACATTGTTAGTTACTTACACATCCGGGTTAATTGATGTACTTTACTCTTTTATTCGAGATCCTTGACTTAACTGGTCATGATCTTTACTTAACCAATTACTCTTCTACTTATTTACTCAAGTCAAGTCGGTATGACCTCCGGGCAAGGACTACGATATCCCACCACCGGGCTTTAGGGTGGCTCACTAATCCCGGTTGCTACCCAGTTAAGGGGTTTGTACCATGGAAAAGATTAAGACCAGGAATCGGATCCAACCTCTTGTGTCTCCTCATCCTCACGCGTGGCCGAAACTATATCGGACTTCTTACATATTCCAATTTACCAATTTCTCAAGTTAGAATGTTAGGTAGTTAGGAAGTTAGTGAGAAGTTCTTCTAACTGTTGTAACACCCTACCGGTAATACAGTCATTATCTCCTATCCTGTCTCAATTACCAACCATAATGCAGGAATTCCAACTACAACCGGGGGTGATACAACGCCGTTAGTCACCAACGTGACTAACAAGGCCAAACCCAATCCAAACAATCAATACAAATACAATATCGGTCTGACGGGTCTTATATACCGAGTGCTACAACCAAACTATACTTTTCTTTTCTTAGTCAAATCTCAATTCAATTACAACTTCAAATCCATAAATTTACAATACAATATCCGTTCAATGCTATACTGAGTATCTATAATTCCCAAGTCTATTGATGATCGTGCGGTCTTACAACCCCATAATACAACAAATACAATTTCTTAACAGCTACCCATATTTAATAATAATCCGTCCTACTCTCGAACGGTGATCGACATCCATGTACCTGGAAAATAAAAACAATGCCCCTAGGGGCTCAGCAAAATTGCTGCATATGAAATTTGCATACCCCGCGCACTAATGATGGTACACCGACTATTTGGTCGAGAGCATGCGATTCGTTTCAATTCAATCAACATGCAAGGCATCAATACATTATATATGTATTTTAACACAGTCAAGGTTCAACAAAGAACACAAACACTAACACACACATCAAGAGGTTAGTTTAATATGTTCTTTACTTAGGCTTGAGGGTTTTTACCTCTCTATGCCTTACTCATTTGCTCATTGTCCTACCACTCTCTTGGGTACTCGTACTCACAATCTCAAACAAGTTCTACAATACTCAACTCAATTCTCCACTCAAACTCAATTTCTCAAGTCTCTCAAGTCACAACTCAATTCTCAATACTCAAATTCTCAATACTCACTCAAGTTCACAATACAATTTCTAATACTCAAGGGCATCTTTTAAGTCTTTGCCCACGACCGTGCCGGGCAGGGTCATACACAAGATCCACCAACGGGCTTACAAATACAAAAGGAGCTATGCATTTAGCTCCTCAAATTCTCAAATGTCTGGTGCTCTACCGGACTACTCAAATTCCCAAACTCCTCTCTCGGAGTCATTTCACAATCTCATATATTAGCCTAGAAGTATCTCTCTCGATATCCTCCATTAGCTTAGGGAATTCTCAATGTCTAGTATTCTAAGATTTAAGGTTTTACCCAACTTATCGAATACTCTCATGTTCGGGACATTGTTCGTTTTAGTCGGTTCCTCTCATTGGGGTTCAACTATCTTTCTAAGGGGTTTGGTGATCCCTTACCATACTTTATTTCTCTCAAGGTTCAAGTTTGAACACTCATCAATCCTCTAAGTAGAGGTTAATTGGATACTTCCACTATTAATTATTTTGTGGATTAAGTCAATTGGAGTTTTACTAATTCCCGTACAATTCTCTCACGTTCTAGTGAGTTATAGATTTGTGTTATCGTTTCTTGGTTTGATAGTTTTGGTGTGTTTCCACATTTTATTATTTCGCACTTGACTCTTCCTACGAGTCACTACTCAAACAAGACTCAACTTGAGTCGCACTACAGTGCTCATTCACACTCAAGCAATTCATCCACAATACACATTTCATGAATTATACAAACTTCAAGTTTAATCAACTATCCAACCACAAGCAATACCATACAAGCACAAGAGAGTACAAACAATCCGATTCATGCATTTATCTTGTTAGGTGATCACACAATCAAACAAGCACACAAATCAGAGTAACCAAGTTAGGATACAGGGCATGAGAAAATCATACCTTTCATCGGGGTTAACTTTACCGGGTGTTCTCACGTTCCTCGGCTCACACTTGTTCTCGAGTCTTACTCTTGAACCACTGATTGCATGTCAAATGGTTCTATTAATATTAAGGCGTTACGGTACGTAAATAATTACTACTCCCGTACTTACCCCGTCATCCCGTTATCTCGGTTTTACTCTTGTCAATTTAAGCTATTACTTCTCACCCACTTCTCCAACTTGTTTACTCTCCTTAGGACCTTTACAAGTCACCAAACAAGCCCTAAACATCACCTAAAACCATCCCCAATCATTTCCCCATCATTAGGACACTTAAAAACACTTTCTGTTCAATTTTTGCCTTGGTCCGGGTTAGTGTCCGGGGTTACAAACCCGAACCAACCTCTGAAATACGTTTCTGGCATGTTTTTGCATAGGTCCGGGTTTGTGTACCGGTTTACAAACCCGGACCAGTCCCTGGGGTGACTTTCTGCCTAATTTTGGGGTGGTCCGGGTTTGTGTACCGATTTGCAAACCTGGACCAACCCTAGAACTGTCAAATTTTACAGTTTTTACCACTTTTCAACCCCTAATCACCCCTAATCATTTCCTAACCTTTCCACATGTTTCCTACATGTTTAAACACCCTAAAATATGCTCTAAACCTCTTCAAATCATTGGTTTAATCCTTACTCAAATCCTAGCTCAATTTCCACCAATTTCCATCTTCCTGTTACAGTTTTTGCACACTTGTGCATTTTCTAACTTCCCTTAGCACTTTGCATTTTGTTCTAACTCCATTTGACCATACCAATTCATTCCTAGACAAATGCATTTCCTACACCCAAGTCCAACCTTCATTCCCAAGTTTATAAACACTAACTCATTTCTAGAATTTCTAAGTTACCAAACCTCATTATGCTACAGATTTTTATCTTCCTTTCTAGTTCTCCAAATATCATTTCAAGGTTGTTACTCAACTCTAAACAACTCAATTGAACACCTAAGTTCTCTCACTTACCAAGCCACCTAAAAGCACTCATTTCCTACTAAAATTTTGTCATAACCTCCCTATAAATCTTACATCCTCAACTTCATCAATTCTCACCAATTTTCATTCCTAATCTAGCCACACCCATAAGGGTCCTACCAGCACTCAATAATCCCATCCAAATTATCCAAACAACAATATAGCTCCAAATTCAAATGCAATGGCACTTAGGCCCTTAAATCAGCACAAGTTTACAAATTCTTTCAAATATCCACCAAACACATTATGAGCACAAGTTTTGGGTTTATTATTTAGGGGGCGTTTGTTTTGGGGTAATCAGGAAAGAGAATCGGAATGATTCCCTTTCCTGCTGTTTGTTTTGCCAGTTTTTCCTATTTTCAGGAAAGGGAAAGGGAATGGGATTACCCCAAAACCCTCTATCTTGATTCCCCACCCCCTTCTAGGGAATGGAATTCCCTTTCCCCAGTACATGTTGACCGGCGACATATGACCATTGACCGATGACTAATGACCATTAACCGATGACCGGTGAATGTTGACCGGCAATTATTGACCGTTGACCGGCAGCCGGCAACCGTTGACCATTGACCGGCGGCCGTTGACCGATTATTTATTTAATTCCTCCCAGCTCAAACAAACAACCGGGAAAATCAAAGGGAATTCTTTTCCATTCCTCTCCATTCCCTTTCCTGATTCCATTCCGTTTCCCCCGCTCGAAACAAACGCCCCCTTAGTCTAACCCATCACAAATACTAAAATAATTAAAACAAGCTTCAAGGTTGATTTCTTACCTTAATTTCACAAGTTCCTCCTTTAATTCTCCTCTTGCTCCTCCTCTTTTCAAATTCGGTCAAGTGGGAATGGAGTTGCCAAACTCCATCCCAACATTCAAGAAACACAAAATTTAACATAATTAAACCTCTAACCCCTTAAAGTCACTCAAATTCAATGGAAAGGGCTTAAGACACAAAGTTAGGGTTTTACCTTTGAAGTGTTTTGAAGGGGTTTTAACCCTTTAATAAGAAGGAAGGTTCCTCCACCATTGGAAGGGTGATACCATGCTCAAACAAAGAAGAAGTCAAGGCATGAGAATGGGAAAAAATCGGCCAAGAGGAAAAGGTGCAGAAAAATGAGATTTTTTTCTCGGAGATTTTTACCTTAGGAGAGAGAGGATACTCCAAGCTACAAGTTGATGCCATTTTCTCTTCAAATGGGAAAACCCATGGATATTAAGTTCATCTTTTTGGAATTTTAAAAAGAGAGAATGATAGAGCTAGTTGAGGGGATGAAGAATATGTGATTATTTTTGTGTTTTGAGCTTCCATGAAGCTTGGGCAAGGCAAAGAAGCTTGAGTAGCCATGGGAGGAGAAGAAAAATCTGCAGCCATGGAGGAAGAAAGAGAATGGAAGGGAAGAAAGAAAAGAGAGGAAAGAGAAGAGGGAAAAGAGAGAAATGGAGGAGAGAGAAGAGGGGGTTACTTTTTGTACTTTTCTTTTCTTTCTTTTTCTTTTCTTCTTTTCTTTACTAACTTAGTGTGTGTGAGAGGGCTGACTCTCCATTAAAACCGGCCATTTAAATATGCAAACTGGAGCATTTTTTGTCTTTTATTGAAAACGCTCGTTAATTTACCCGGTTTTAGCACTATTCACTAACCGGGCCCGTTTTCCGGATTTTTCTTGTTTCTTTAATTTTAATGGTTCTTAAGTTCACATTAATGCTTAATTATAGTTATTTAATGAACTATAATTTTTACGGTTTCATTAGACCGCTCAAAGTCACGTTTTTGGGTTTTCTCGAAAAACGTGCGGTAAAGCTTTTTAGCGTTTTAACTCATTATTTGGATTCGCTTTCTTCGGGAATTGTTCCCATATGTTATTTAGGCATTATTAAGCCTTTAAAATCCATCCAATACCATTTTCGAGGTTTTATTCCTCCTATGGTGTTATAATGCTCAGTTTTGCGTTTTTCGCTTTTCAAGCGTTTTCTCTTTTCTTTTGGTTTTATTT
The DNA here is from genome assembly GCA_023374045.1 of Limonium bicolor. NCBI lineage: Eukaryota > Viridiplantae > Streptophyta > Magnoliopsida > Caryophyllales > Plumbaginaceae > Limonium > Limonium bicolor. The sequence goes on from CM041779.1 coordinate 315,017,076, forward strand.
TCTTTACCAAGATTCATTAGGCACTAATAGGCCCTAAAATATAATATTAGAGTAATTTAATCACCCTAATCAAGTTCAGGGTATTTCAACCTACCCCCTTAAAGAACTTTGCCCTCAAAGTTGGTGAATCTAATATTGTCAGTCACCCAAGTACTCAATACAAAGGTTATAAACTCTATATAACCTGTCCGACTCCAATGTCTGACTGAATACATACCACACATTCACACAACATGTCACAACATGCATAACAACCAAAAATATCATTGTCCAATCTGTCAATAGGGGTCCATCCGCAGACAATTAGGCACTAAGTCCTCCCCCATATCAAGTGATCCCTCAGGTACCGGTCACATTTTAACACTTACGCTTTCTGGTTCACGGCTGTCATGACATTGATCTTACGCTTTCTGGCTCTACGGTCCTTTGGTTCTAATCAAATTCATTTGCACATCTAGAGAATCCTCAGGCTCCAAAGTGGGTACTCTTCCCTGACCGGATTACTCATATCCGCCGGCCCTTGGACAAATAAAACACACACTACAAATGTCCTACCAGTCACTTTGTACCGTTGCTCGTCCGTTGTAATGGTTTCAAAACTAATCATCACTTCCACCGGCTCACAACTAGCCTTACTTCTCAGGTTCGACCCGATACCGGTGCCTAGCCTTGAGAACGTCCAACTAGCGCCCGTGGGAGTGGTTTCAAAACTGATCTTCATTCTCAAGTTTGAAGAAAGCCATTTGTGTCAAAATCAGTTTGGAAAATTCATTTTGAAAACTCAATCCAACTCCAAGTTCCAATTTGTGTTAGTTTCACCTATTAATAGCGTGATTACTTGTGGCCACTTATAGGGAGCTTCAAGAGTCATTCAACCCCAATGTGATCAGCATTGGTGTTGAACTATCCCTCCATCCCAATTTGTGTTCGGTTTCCCTTGATCGCTAGCAAATCAAGTTCCACCTCCACCTCAATTCACCCAATCAAGTAGTCAAACATTAGTTTCATTTTATATCTTCTTACTCTTTCTAGTCATAATCACCAGTCAGTGCATTTACCAATTCCTAGAATCCATTTACTCACTTACTAGTCATCTCATCAATTATTACTCAATCTTTTCAACTACTATACCTAAGGAATTCAAAGTTAGTCTCCAATTAGTTTTCTATCCTCAAATTATTCACAAGTCAAATCAATTTCTATCCTCAAATTATTCACAAATACCATCGAATCAAGTTACCCAGGGGACTCACTTCCCACTAGGTTCAATATCGGTTTCATACCGATTTATACTCCTCAATTCCTCAAACATACTCATTTCCCAAGCTAATACTAATCAGGGTTCTCATTCCCCTGGAGTTTCTCTACTCCTTTCCACTTCAAATCTCCCAATCAACCATAATTACACTATGAATGGTATACATATGTTTATGTAACATAAGTACCAATCATCAAGACAAATTCTTTTGCGCTATGCGCATTGTAGTTTACGCACTTTCACGTAAAACATACACTTCACGGTTTTCACCCTACCCCCCTTAAAAAGGGATTACGCCCACGTAATCTACCATGTGTCAGCATTGGACATAGGTCGAAGGCATTCAGCCATCATGGAGTGTTTTACTTCCATGCGGTCTATTGTACAATGTATTCTGGTCAAAGGGTCTTAACCATATTATTGGTTAGTCCTGCACCAAGAATTTTTATCGGAGTTGTTTAACTCTTAACCGAGTTCGGTTCTAGCCTTAGAGGCTTCAAGGCATTGATGGTTAGCCATTCATTCACTAGGTGTATTAAACCTTAGAATTATGGGCCCACTAGCTTCTGCTGCGCGACCCTGATAACTTAGGGTTTATTCGCCCTTCTCGTCATTTTTAATGTGTTATACAGTACCCTTTTATCCCTTTTTATCTTGGGAATGAGGTTTATCAATCAAGTGTGGTGTTCTTTTACCGTACGCAAACTCAATGAGTTTCAGCTTTTCTATCCAGTTCTTTGGAAATCGATGTACATACTATTGTGTACTTGAGTGATTATTCACGTGGTTCTCCTGACATGTTGTCGGTTGAAGTTGAGCCACTACTTAGTTGTAGTGCTTCCTCTGTAGTCAGTGGTTTCTGAGTTATGCCCACTTATCTGATTCTATACAAGTGTTTTTTACTTGTATGACAGTGCATTTTCTATGCATCAGTCCTCATGACTTTCATAAGTTTCCTTCTACTTTTACCACAATCGTCATCTTCCCAACTTTCTAGTTATCCCACTAGGTCATCACTGCACAAGTGCAATACCAAAACACTCAGTCCTACAGAGTGTAGAGGCGTAAACCCTTGGCAGTAAATCTCTTGTGTGATTGCAATAGGTACGAACATTATTTCCTTGTTTCTCGGTCTGTCTACCATCTTTATTCATCAACTCCATATCATTGTGTGGCTTATTCACATGTATTGGTCGCTTGCTACGCCCCATGTTTTTACTGAGTCTACAGTATTGGTTTACATGGCATCCGCTCACGTGTTTCAACCATTTATAATGGTTCGCCATTCCTCTGGCTGTTTACTGAATATACTATACTTATTTCTAAGCTCCTTGAGCGTTATTGATTTATTAACCGACTACTCTTTGGGTTTCTGCCAATTGCTATCAAAGCTTTCTTTGGCTTCATTTGTTACAATTTTCGCTTGGCAATGACTTGATGCTCAAGCTCCATTACATTAGTAGTTCTGAAAGAGATGTATTATCAGATATTCACTGATGGTATTCCCTTCTTGGAATCTGTGTTCACCGCTCTCGCGGTCTCACATTAATGAGTGGTATCCTTGCTCGTAGTTTTTAAAACTATTTTGCTGGTGCCATTTTTGGCAACTCTCCATATGGTTCACGGTAGGTTTGTAACCTTTAGGTCATGTATTGTAGTAGGGTTATGGCATACTAGCCAAGTTGCCTAGAGTTCTGCTCATTATAGGCGGTTCACATATGTTTGCATTACTTCGTACACCGTAAATTGGTTTGGAGGTAATACTGGGCTCCATGATAAGGTCATCACATCACGCTTCCGTTCCTTGGCGGCCCTTTAGGTATTATGATATTGATCGGTACCGCCATTTGTTAATTTTTGGTATTCCCTGGTAAGTGGGTTCCCTTCGGTGTTTTAACCGAGTGTTCGTTTTGCTTCTTGTGTTTTATCACGACATTTAGTTCGACACCCTTCTTGGATTGCTCTTGGGTGTTACCGAGTTACGCCATTACCTTTGGCTAACTCACGACTATGATTGGTTTACTCCGTATTGCGGTCCTGGATTTCAAATTGTCCCATTTAGGGTTATAACGTCTCCCGTTCTTAGGGTAGACCACTGATGCTCTTCCTTATGTTTATAACTGGTTTGATGTTCTCTTCGGTGGTGAATGGTATTCTCCGGTACCTTATAAGATCACTCGGGTATTTCACCTTGTTCCTTGAACATTGGTGTGTTCATGTCAGTCATTGCCTTACTATGTTTAAACTGGGTTTCCATTCAGCTAATATGCTTTGTTTCAATATTCTTGAGACATACCCGATGTCTTTGTTCAATTACTAGTGCTTTTTGCACTCTTTAACTCTTAATCATACTCCTGGAGTGGGTTCTTGGCTCCTTTAGCTTTGTAAGCTTATCTGGGTTCTTCGATCATTCGAGATGTCCAACTGTTTGGTTTGCATTTACCTCATGGTCCGTAGAACGGAGCTGACTACTTCCCGTGTTTCGTACACTACATGTATACATACGTGGGGTACCTTGTTGATACGTTACCACTTACCCGACTAACTCACAAACGGTCTGTCATGCCCGCAAGCTCCTTCGGAGTGTGGTCATCCCACATCCCGTATTTGGGTACACTCGTAGTGCTCGTCACACGCCTAGGTGAAGTATTCTATTGTCAACTCCTCTTGTATCATTATGTGATACTCACCGTGATTCTTCTGGTTTGGTTTTAAAAATTTGAGGTTTAAAAAGAAAGGTTTGGGTTTAAAAGAAAATTTTTGGGTTTTGAAATAAAAGTCTTGAGTTTGAAAGGAAATCTTCATGGCGTTGCCATGCCTGAGGTCTTGACCAAGGTCAGCTTCTCGCTGACTGGTATGTCCTTAATATGATGGTCGGGCCGTTAGGCCTTTCCAAGGTTTGGTTCTTCAAGTTCTTAGGATTAGTGACCCTATGTTTGCTTCAATCCTCGTGGTGGTACTCTAGTAAGCTTGTTGGTTGTCAAAAGTCTCCTAATTTGCCTTGTTGTTGCTGCACTTGCCTCGGTAAGTGCGCGGGTACGTCGGTTTTCAGGTTAACGTATACCGGTTACGGTATCATTTTCATCCTTATTTTGTGGTTTTATTGGATCTTCCTTTGATCCTTTGACCTTAGTGGTCAATCTCCTGAATACTTCTCAGTGTTCTTGACGTGGTTGTCATTAATCCGGGTGCTCCTGCATTCTTGGGGATTTCGGTTTGTTTAGTTTTGTGTCCCACCTTACTGTAGTTACCGAGGTTTGACTAACCCTTAGGAGCTACATCGTAGTCCTGTTGGTGTAAGTGTAACAGTTACTACCATAGTTGTCTGAACTATGTTATTCGGTTATCATAGCCTTTTGGCGTTGTAGGTATGGAGTTATCCAACCTTGACTAATCCCCTAGTCGGTTGCATACCGTTGTTTGTATTATCAAGCGTTGCAGTCCGCCAACCCTCTTGTCTCGGGTTTTGTTACTCTGCCTTTTCGCTTCATTGTGTAGTTATGCTTCCCTTCTTGTTGGCTGCGCATGGTTCTCGCGACTGCGAAGCATGTCGCCCCATGGTGCCACAAATTTCATTATCCTATACTAAGGATCTTCTATCTTCTGCCGTTATGTACTTATTGCCGTTGAAACGGAAACCCTCTTCGGGATTCCCAGTTCTTGGAATCTACCGTATGACTGGTTCTTCCTCTTATATGATTTATTTTACAACTGCCAGATCGGGTTTACCCGAGTATGAGAGGTCTTTCCATCTCTCTGGCGTTCCTTCCCCAACTTTACAACGGGGGTTGCGGAGGGCGGGATTGGTTATGTAGGTATCCAGATCACACTGGAAGTTTCTATCTAGCGTACCTCACACGCTAACACTCAACCCTTAGCCCTAAGTCTCTAATTCCTAACTCGGTATTTTCCTAAACTCGGTATTTCAACCATCAGAGCGATACTTCGCTCTAATACCACTTTTTGTAACACCCCTACCGGTAATACAGTCATTATCTCTTATCCCATCTCAATTACCAACCATAATGCAGCGGAATTCCAACTAAACCGGGGGTGATACAACACCGTTAGTCACCAACATGACTAACAAGGCCAAACCCAATCCAAACAAACAATACAAATACAATATCAGTCTGATGGGTCTTATATACCGAGTGCTACAACCAAACTATACATTTCTTTCCTTAGTCAAATCTCAATTCAATTACAACTTCAAATCCATATATTTACAATACAATATCCGTTCAATGCTATACCAAGTATCTACAATTCCCAAGTCTATTGATGACTGTGCGGTCTTACAATCCCATAATACAACAAATATAATTTCTTAACAGCTACCCATATTTAATAATAACCCGTCCTACTCTCGAACGGTGATCGGCATCCATGTACTTGGAAAATAAAAACGATGCCCCTAGGGGCTCAGCAAAATTGCTGCATATGAAATTCGCATCCCGCGTACTAACGAGGGTACGCCAACTATTTGGTTGAGAGCATGCGATTCGTTTTAATTCAATCAACATGCAAGGCATCAATACATTATATATGTTTTTAACACATTCAAGGTTCAACAAAGAACACAAACACTAACACACACATCAAGAGGTTAGTTTAATATGTTCTTTACTTAGGCTTGAGGGTTTTTACCTCTCTATGCCTTACTCATTTGCTCATTGTCCTACCCACTCTCTTGGGTACTCGTACTCACAATCTCAAACAAGTTCTACAATACTCAACTCAATTCTCCACTCAAACTAAATTTCTCAAGTCTCTCAAGTCACAACTCAATTCTCAATACTCAAATTCTCAATACTCAACTCAAGTTCACAATACAATTTCTCAATACTCAAGGGCATCTTTTAAGTCTTTGCCCACGACCTCTGGGCAGGGTCATACACAAGACCCACCACCGGGCTTACAAAAACAAAAGGAGCTATGCATTTAGCTCCTCAAATTCTCAAATGTCCGGTGCTCTACCGGACTACTCAAATTCCTAAACTCCTCTCTCGGAGTCATTTCACAATCTCATAGATTAGCCTAGAAGTATCTCTCTCGATATCCTCCATTAGCTTAGGGAATTCTCAATGTCTAGTATTCTAAGATTTAAGGTTTTACCCAACTTATCGAATACTCTCATGTTCGGGACATTGTTCGTTTTAGTCGGTTCCTCTCATTGGGGTTCGACTATCTTTCTAAGGGGTTTGGTGATCCCTTACCATACTTTATTTCTCTCAAGGTTCAAGTTTGAACACTCATCAATCCTCTAAGTAGAGGTTACTTGGATACTTCCACTATTAATTATTTTGTGGATTAAGTCAATTCGGTTCTCTAACCGTTACCGGGAGTTTTACTAATTCCCGTACAATTCTCTCACGTTCTAGTGAGTTATAGATTTACGTTATCGTTTCTTGGTTCAATAGTTTTGGTGTGTTTCCACATTTTATTATTTCGCACTTGACTCTTCCTAAGAGTCACTACTCAAACAAGACTCAACTATGAGTCCCACTATAGTGCTCATTCACACTCAAGTAATTCATCCACAATACACATTTCAAGAATTATACAAACTTCAAGTTTAATCAACTATCCAACCACAAGTAATACCATACAAGCACAAGAGAGTACAAACAATCCGATTCGTGCATTTATCTTGTTAGGTGATCACACAATCAAACAAGCACACAAATCAGAGTAACCAAGTTAGGATACAGGGCATGAGAAAATCATACCTTTCACCGGGGTTAACTTTACCGGGTGTTCTCACGTTCCTCGGCTCACACTTGTTCCTCGAGTCTTACTCTTGAACCACTGATTGCATGTCAAATGGTTCTATTAATATTAAGGCGTTACGGTACGTAAATAATTACTACTCCCGTACTTACCCCGTCATCCCGTTATCTCGGTTTTACTCTTGTCAATTTAAGCTCTTACTTCTCACCACTTCTCCAACTTGTTTACACTCCTTAGGACCTTTACAAGTCACCAAACAAGCCCTAAACATCACCTAAAACCATCCCCAATCATTTCCCCATCATTAGGACACTTAAAAACACTTTCTGTTCAATTTTTGCCTTGGTCCGGGTTAGTGTCCGGGGTTACAAACCCGGACCAACCTCTGAAATACGTTTCTGGCATGTTTTTGCATAGGTTCGGGTTGTGTACTGGTTTACAAACCCGGACCAGTCCCTGGGGTGACTTTCTGCCTAATTTTTGGGGTGGTCCGGGTTTGTGTACCGATTTGCAAACCCGGACCAACTCTGGAACTGTCAAATTTTACAGTTTTTCACCACTTTTCAACCCCTAATCACCCCTAATCATTTCCTAACCTTTCCACATGTTTCCTACATGTTTAAACACCCTAAAACATGCTCTAAACCTCTTCAAATCATTGGTTTAATCCTTACTCAAATCCTAGCTCAATTTCCACCAATTTCCATCTTCCTGTTATAGTTTTTGCACACTTGTGCATTTTCTAACTTCCCTTAGCACTTTGCACTTTGTTCTAACTCCATTTGACCATACCAATTCATTCCTAGACAAATGCATTTCCTACACCCAAGTCCAACCTTCATTCCCAAGTTTATAAACACTAACTCATTTCTAGAATTTCTAAGTTACCAAACCTCATTATGCTACAGATTTTTATCTCCCTCTTTCTAGTTCTCCAAATATCATTTCAAGGTTGTTACTCAAATCTAAACAACTCAATTGAACACCTAAGTTCTCTCACTTACCAAGCCACCTAAAAGCACTCATTTCCTACTAAAATTTTGCCATAACCTCCCCATAAATCTTACATCCTCAACTTCATCAATTCTTACCAATTTTCATTCCTAATCTAGCCACACCCATAAGGGTCCTACTAGCACTCAATAATCCCATCAAAATTATCCAAACAACAATATAGCTCCAAATTCAAATGCAATGGCACTTAGGCCCTTAAATCAACACAAGTTTACAAATTCTCTCAAATATCCACCAAAAACATTACTAGCACAAGTTTTGGGTTTATTATTTATTCTAACCTATCCCAAATACTAAAACAATTAAAAAAAGCTTCAAGGTTGATTTCTTACCTTAATTTCACAAGTTCCTCCTTTAATTTTGCTCTTGCTCCTCCTCTTCTCAAATTCGGTCAAGTGGGAATGGAGTTGCCAAACTCCATCCCAACATTCAAGAAACACGAAATTTAACATAATTAAACCTCTAACCCGTTAGAATCACTCAAATTAAATGGAAAGGGCTTAAGGCACAAAGTTAGGGTTTTACCTTTGAAGTGTTTTGAAGGGGTTTTAACCCTTGAATAAGAAGGAAGGTTCCTACACCATTGGAAGGGTGATACCATGCTCAAACAAAGACGAAAGCAAGGCATGAGAATTGGCAAAAATCGGCCAAGAGGAAAAGGTGCAGAAAAATGAGATTTTTTTCTCGGAGATTTTTACCTTAGGAGAGAGATGAGACTCCAAGCTTCAAGTTGATGCCATTTTCTCTTCAAATGGGAAAAACCCATGGAGATGAAGTTCATCTTTTTGGAATTTTAAAAAGAGAGAATGATAGAGCTAGTTGAGGGGATGAAGAATATGTGATTATTTTTGTGTTTTGAGCTTCCATGAAGCTCGGGCAAGACAAAGAAGCTTGAGTAGCCATGGGAGGAGAAGATAAATCGGCAGTCATGGCGGAAGAAAGAGAGAACGACATGGAAGAAATAAAAGAGAGGAAAGAGAAGAGGAAAAGAGAGAAATGGAGGAGAGAAAAGAGGGGGTTACTTTTTGTACTTTTCTTTTTTCTTTTCTTTACTAACTTAGTGTTGTGAGAGGGGGCTGACTCCCCATTAAAACCGGCTCCATTTAAATATGCAAGCTGGTGTGTTTTTCGTCTTTTACCGAAAACACTCGTTAATTTACCCGGTTTTAGCACTATTCACTAACCGGGCCCGTTTTCCGGATTTTTCTCGTTTCTTTAATTTTAATGGTTCTTAAGTTCCCATTAATGCTTAATTATAGTTATTTAATGAACTAATTTTACGGGTTCGTTAGACCGCTCAAAGTCACGTTTTCGGGTTTTCTTGAAAAACGTGCGCTAAAGCTTTTTTAACGTTTTAACTCATTATTTGGATTCGTTGTCTTAGGGAATTGTTCCCATATGTTATTTAGTCATTATTAAGCCTTTAAAATCCATCCAATACCATTTTTGAGGTTGTATTCCTCCTATGGTCTCATAATGCTCATTTTAGCGGTTTTCACTTTTCAAGCGTTTTCTCTTCTTTTGGATTTATTTTCTTTACCAAGATTCATTAGGCAATAATAGGCCCTCAAATATCATATTAGAGTAATTTAATCACCCTAATTAAGTTCGGGGGTATTTCAACCGTACTACTTGGTTAGTACACTTCACATCAAGGCCACAAATACTTCATTCACATTCATACGTTTCATGAATTATACAAACTATAAGTTTAAATAGAATCCAGCAATAAACAATATGATACAAGCACAAGAAAGTGCAATAAACCCGATTCGTGCATTTTGTCTTATTTAGGTGATCACATAAGCACACAAATCAGGTAACCAAGGTAGCATACAGGGCATGAGAAAATCATACCGTTCACTGTCGTACTCGAACTCCACTTTCCTTCGGTGTTCAACTATTCGATTCCTATAACATACATGGAGTTGTATGGTCAATGATCTATTATTGACCTAACTCATTCTTTCCTTAATGTTTCCAATTTACATTTACTAGTTCTTTACGATTCATACTTAATCATGAGAACCAGTCTCTCTTTCATTATTTCTGAAACTTGTTTTCTTACTCATATGTATTTTCTTACCATCTTTACTCTATTATTGGTGTACTACTAAAGCCCCATATATATACATATATGATTACTACATTATTTTATATTATTATATTATTATTATTATTATATTATTATATTATTATTTTGTTTGACTCGACCGATCTTACCCAGGGTCGGCCCCAAGGTCGGTCGAAGTCAGTAGGTTACGATTCTGGAAAATTCAACTTCGACCGACCTTACCCAAGGTCGGTCCTAGGGTCGGTCGAAGTCATTAGGCACCCGTTCTGGAAATTTAGACCCGACCGACCTTGCAGGGTAGGTCCCAAGGTCGGTCCAAGTCAGTAGGTTTCTGGTTCTGAAAATTTATGACTCGACCGACCTTGCAGGGTAGGTCCCAAGGTCGGTCGAAGTTAGTAGACTTCTGGCTTTACAAATTACGACTCGACTGACCTTGCCAAATTCGGTCTCAAGGTCGGTCGAAGTCAGTAGACTTCCGAGTTTGCAATTTCAGGCTCGACCGACCTTCATAGGGTCGGTCGACACCAGTATACTCATTTTACTTTGTTTTTCTGCTCCATTTTTCACCCATTTCCTCTCTAATCTTTTCCAAAGTATTACTAACATATTTAATACCAATTTTAGCACTTCAAACCTCTTTAAACCATCTACTAAACTCATTACTCATTCCTATGTTAATTTACACAATTTTCTCACTTTCCTTTCAGCACTTATACTAGTTTTTGTTTCTTCTATGCTACAGATTTTTAACCTCATTCTTGCCTTCCAATATTCTCTCAACTAGTGCCATTACTAGAGTTCAAATTTTATTATCTTCCACCCTAGTTCTTCCCACTACTTAGCTCTCTCTCTCAAATCTGTTTCAAAATGAAAACTACTCACATTACACACCATGACACACCTAGTTATATCCTAGGTTATTCCCTCTTCCTACAACACCCCCATACAACCGCCCACTCAACCACCACAAAACTAACGTTAGCCACCACAAAAACCATACAAATCATCAAACACCATTGCAAACATACCACAGAAAAATCCAACTTGTGCCCCTGTCACCAAAACCATAAGCCGAATCTCAACCCGCTAGACACCACCACCAAAAGCTGTAACCTACATCACCCTAGCCGATTATGGAGAAGGGGA